>OZ017739.1:364207700-364807700 GCA_963969285.1 Odontomyia ornata | reverse complement strand
TTGAATAAAATCCAAAACTTGTTGAAGAAATTTCGCCAAAATCTCGCAGTAAACTAATCGTGAGTACAAAACAGAAGCCATTTCATAATATTGATTTTTCTTCATTTTACGCAAATACACTTATACTTTTAATCCATATTAAATATGAATTTGAATAAAATTATGACTAATTTGCAAGTTGTTTTACTATTTTTGTGGTAATTTTTTTTTTGAGTAGTATCCCTAAATTTTTTCAAGACCAACTATATCAATCATACCATTGACTGATATTTTGTCATATGGGTTATTTTTCAGGTCATTGCTCATATGCTGAATATCCCACTTTTTAGTTGACTCCCTCAATCTCCTCGTTTTACTTTCTGTTACATCTAATTACGTACGCAATTAAGTATTTAATTACACAAATGAAAACATCTTAGGAAATATCTAAATAACACAAGCCATTCCATTGCTCACCTGGGAAAAGTCTCTTGAAATTTAACCCCTTCAAATTTATGGGAAATATGAGGAACATTCAGAATTTCATTATGATCAAAGAAATTCCACTAAGATGCGACAATTAATTAAATCAAAGAAATTCCAAAAATGTTTTAATTAGACCCTGCAATCTCGTAGGAAACTTGCGGAGATATTTGTCATGATATCAAAGTCATCGGTGGTGGATTCTTTACCCCTTCAGAAGACTTCTGTGAGTTGTAATGCAAAGAAGGGATTATTTGGAAGGGACATTGTTTCAAGGAGACTTACATCTTGTTGTATCATGTTAAAGCTTATCAAGTGATTTTTCTGCTTTCGTCAAAATTTCTTTTCAATAGAAATGCCACTTCATGCTGTAATCAAATCATCAGGAGTGGAACGAATCAAAACTCGTCAACACGCAAAACGATTTGTTTCGATCTGAGTGTCATTAATCACTTCCGGCTTTTAAATGTTATCTTGAATCCGATTTCCGATGATTAATGACGGACTGGGATTATTATGAATCCAAAATGGCTCAATTTCGCCCGGGGACCTGGTTGTGTACTTTTGTTCTCATGATGAATGGCTTCAGCTTTGATTCAAATAAATTCAATTAATCAGAGAAATTGTTTGAATGGAAATAATTGTATTCATTTAAGTTCTGGTGTTTGCATTTAATTAGTGAAATTAGGCTATTAAAATATTGTTCGAAATTTCATTATTCAATTTGATGTTTTCGTTAATTTTATGTGGATCTAATTGTGGGTTATTTCGACATGGAATTTATGAAGATTTTACTTTATTCTGTAAACGCATCAATCTCTTTGCCGATATCTTATCTGAAATTACCTTGTAAGCCCTTTTGTTAAGCACTTTTAAGTAATTCAAGAGCACACAAAGAGGACATGGAAAAATTTGCAACGTATCCAAAGTAGTTATCTCGATTGCGGTGCCAGTAGTTGTTCAGCACATTTGCCAATTTACAGCGATGCCCGGATGCTGCCGAGGTATCTGCAGTCGTCGATTGGGAGCTGTTAGCCCTGCATAAAAAATAAATAAATTTCCGGAGAGCCGATCCTCGGCAATTTACGGCACAATAGCCACTAATGCCGTAAACACTTTGCAGCGATAATGCGTTCGATAAACAACAAAAGTCTCAGTCTGAGCTTTGGTAGCGTATCCTTTCGCAGGACATCTAAAATATCTCCATGCTATGTAAACTGCTCCATGCAATGTTCATTGAATTGTTGCTGCTGCCCCCGCTTTTGTTGGAAACATTTGGCTATTGAAAGGATATTTTGTAGTGACGGTGCTGGGAAATTCAGGGGTCGTCTATCGAATGCTCCCTGGAGTTTAAAGCGATTTTGCTGTTTTCAGTTTCATTGTTGGAGCGGGTTCTTTTTATCATCCATACGGGCACTTTAGTCGACCGGAAATTTGTTTTTTTCAGGCCTCGTTTTAGTGATTTCGTTATTGTTGTTCTGGGAAATTGAGCTGGCTTTCTCTAACTTTTAAACTTACTTCAAAAGCATGAGAATATATGGGTGGGCATGCCAACAAGCCGGAACAATACTCAATTCACGTTGTTTACTTAGGTAGAAGATTGTTGGAAACTTTAAATTGAAGTTACATATATTGTCATTCGTTACTGAAATTATGAAGGTAGTTTGCTAGACCACTTGATAGTATAACAATGCTGGAATTGTTCTTTAGAAATATATCTATTTATAATGATTGAATTCATACCTGTCTTTATGTTTAATTAATAAAAAATTTAATTTTATTTTCTTCCAAAAGGTTTATTTTATGGGCAAAAGCAATGTGAATCAATATGTAGTTTTCCGGGCATAAATAAAAGGCTTAAATTTTACCTGTTTGGCAAATGGAACCATGTAGCACATCATGTTCGGCTAGTTCTGAAAGATAAATGGAACTCAAAGCAGCCGAGAACGTCGCACATAGGTCAATTTTCACGATCTATGCGGCCAAAAATATTTTTTCACTTTTATCATTTATATTCGGTTTTTATCATTTCTATGTAATATTATATGTCTGATTAATGAAATTTTTTTTGTTTAAACACCAGATTTTTTTTGGTAACCTGTAAATAAAAAAAATTGGAATAAAAAAAATCGTCCTCGGATTCCATAAATAAAAAACACTGATATTCAAAAGAAATGTAGGATATATTTTATTTTTAAGTTGAGTAATACAATTTCCTAGAAAAACTAATACAAAAAATATGATGATAATACCTATATGTACAGTACCTAATTATATTTTTATTCAAATAAAGAGTCAACTTGCTCGTCATCTAAATTGGGTTCTGAGTAGGGATCTGCCGGCAATAGCATTTCTATTGTTTCGGGACAAAAACCTTTTGATATAGATGTCTTTTTGGGCCTCAGACTGCTTATCAGTGGATCCGAAGTCAATAGTAATCTGTGATAAACATCTAGATTACAGTGTTCTCTAGAAAACTTCTTAGCGAAGTTCTGACGATATAAGCGGAAATGTTTATTACGAGCCTCTGCAGCCTCCTCCGACAATTGACCTATTGGTAGCAAAGCTGTTTCAATGATAGTTGCTCCATGTATTAAAATTTTATGCATAGTCGGTGTCATAAGGTGCCATCCATATAAGTCTATATACAATTTTGCTGTTTCTTCGGCGTATTTTTCGTATTTTTTTGTATCAATTCTATGGCCACTTGGAATAGTCTCTAATATAACTTTTAATATGTAAATTAATTCGTAGTTTATACCAATTATGTCTGCCGCCAATTGGGGATTTGCGAAAAATCTTCTACTGGTATTACCATCATTAGTATTTCCAAAATTAGTTTTAGGCATGTCCACCAGTAATCCAGTTTCAATCCGAAACCTCTCTTGGATGTGCATTTTTGTTTGTGCTTCTAGTTCTTTCTCTTTGTCAGTCTTCCTCTCTCTATATTTTTTAACAGGTAATTTATATGCCAAATGTAAAACACTTTCAAATAGTCTAATTCTGGCGTGCAATATAGAGAGCCCAAAATTAATACCAGTTGAACTTGACTCCTTTTTATCAATTTTATTAAAGTCTTTCGATGTTGCACCACAGATATAGCACCGACTAGTAGACTTGGTTCCGGTTGCAGCGTTACATATTTTTCCGTCCACCATAGTCATCAGAAAAGAATGGTTAAAAGTGAATTTGATATCGTTCAAATTTATTTCTGTTGCTTTTAGTCCTTTCACGGATTCTTCGACGTAATTTATTTCTTCCTTTGTCACATCAGTTGATTCTTTCAAAAATCGAAATCTTATTGGACGGCAAAATCGTGGGGACGAGGGCGTTTTATTATTCTTTCCACACACTACTTTAAGTGGCACAAATGAGCTCAAAAAAAAATTAGCATCTGATTCCATATCATCACCGAATTTTTGTTTGTATTTAGCTTGCTGAGAGCCATCGCAACCCCATTTACAAATTATATTCAAGGAATTTCTCTCTTCTTCCTTAAGAGTTAATAGTACTTCTTGCAAGAAAATTGATAACCGCTTAACGGTATTGTCAACAAGGCTCTGTAAGCTGCTCTCCGCACAGGTGCTCGTGACCCGCAAACATTCCTTTGGAGGATAGCATTCTTGTTTAGCTTGTAACAAAAGGTAATATGGAGGATCGTACTGACGTCTTGTAAGGTCAGCCTCAACGAACATTGTCAGAGCTAGTAATGGTGTCAAAGGAGTAACACCATCTTTTTTTTCTTTTTCTTCGACTGCTTTTTTATATTCGTGAGCTCGAGCAGGATCATTTGTTATTTCTTTAAGAATGCTCGACGCATCTTTTTTTCCTTGTACTCTTAAGGTTGTTTGTGCAGCGTGGACAATGACGTCATCTTCGACATTTAACCTAATTTTTTCAGTTTTTCGACGCTTAGTTCGTTCACTTGCTTTATCGAAAGTTTTCAAAGGCCGCCCTGGTCGATTCAACAATTTTGAAGGAAGTTCGAAAGTTCCCTCTAGCCAAGACTCGTTGTATTTCAAAAAATCGTCTTCCTTTCTGTGACATTTCATCCACCTTTCCTTTAATTTTGCTTTAAGTGAAGAAAATCGGAGTTTTATTGTTTTTAAATCATCATCAGTAGTGCCATAGTTCGATAGTAAGTGATTTTCCAAATAATCGAGACTTGCTTCGAGATTTGGTAAATTTTGGTCTCTCATTATTCCATAAAGGTATCTCCGGGTAACAATTTTCACACCTGATGTGCTGGCAGTTCCTAAAATAGCGAAATACAATGATTATTCAAATAAGAAGAAAAATGAATATTTTTTTTTTGAAAAAAACTTTGTCGTTAAAAATGAGCCTCTTTTCATTATCTGCAAGTTTCTGCAGCTAATTTTAGTAATATTTACAAAAAGAAGGATGGTACTTCAAAATAAAAATAAAACGAACACGGAGTTTAACGGAGGAATACAACAAATTCACTTACTACTCACTTATTACTCTAAAATTTGTCTAAGAAAACACACTTTGTTATATACTACGTAATTATATTAAAAAATAATACCTGGGTTATCGAAATCCATCACCTTCACTTCAAAAACTGACACTGGTAAAGAAATATTTATGTTCAAACTTGTGGTTGCTTTAAACACTGTGACCTCGAAGAAGAACGCACTTGTTGACGGTCAAGGTCCAACTACCGCTGCACGCTCGGAATGTGGGGGGGATCGTTTTAATGGGTGATTTAGGATTTGCTGAAATATTTTCTAATCACAGATAATTTGTTTTAAATGGTTACCGTTAGTTTTTAAAATCCAATTTTGGCCGCGTAGATCGTTAAAATTGACCTATGTGCGTCGGGGCTGAGGGTTCGCTTGTCTGGCAATTCCTCTTCCTCCCTCCTCTCTCGCTAGAGGAGGGATTTCCCAGCTTGAAGGCGCCTCACGGCATAGCAAAACGAGACCTGGCCCCAAGTAATGCGTTAAACGATTCTAGGCTAGGCTCTCAGGTTGACAGGGGAGGTGTGATTAGTGGGTAGTCCAGACATTTTTATTTATTTATTTGTTCCTCAACCATATTAGCCTTCTTTCATTTACTTGGAATATATAACCATCGAATGAATGAAATCTTAAAGATGTTTTTACTATTCATTTTGCTGATGGGATTTTAATTGCGATTAAGAAGAATATTTGCTTCATAAGGCAATGTGATTGGGAGAGTTTATTTTTAGAGGAGGCCATATTGTTACTGCTTTCGGTAGGTCAGGATGTCATACTTGCCGCTTGCTACATTCTCCCACTCTCAAGTCCGGGTACTTACGATACACATTTTAACAAATTGTATAGCATAGCTTCTGATTTCGTAAATCATAACTACATATTCTAGGTGACTATAATCAACTTAAAATTAATTGGTGTCCTAATACTTATAAAATCTTAGAATGTAGCTCCACCCTCACGTCATAGTATCATATTTAGATCTTCAACAGTATAGCACAATTTATAATGTCAATAACCGACTGCTTGATTTAGTATTGGCTGATTCAGATTCCAACGTTTCTGAGTGCTTCACAGCACTCGTCAATATTGATCCACTACATCCACCAATTATATGTAAGTTTGGCATATCGCGAAACCTGGATAAATAAGTGATAATAAAAATATAAAGAAATACAACTTTAGGAAAGCAAATTACTCACTCATCAATCAGGAACTTGCTAATGTTGGTGAGAGTCACAGCTTAACCCTTAAAGTGCATACTGCTTAGGAATCACTTAAAGTGCACACTTGGGTGTCCGACACCTTAACGTGTTCTATGCTGATGTGCTCTGCCGCTGTGGAATATTTTATTAGAAAAAAATTATGGGATGTACTTTAAAATATCTCCTTCAAAGTTACTTTTCTTAAAGTTAGTGATCTGAACTAATGGTTAGGGCTGAGCAGAGCTTATTGGACTCCGAACCGAACCGACGAAACCGACCGATTTGGCCATTTCTGTTCAGTTTAATCGGTTTCGGGTCGGTTTATTAAATGGGAAACCGAAATACATTTTGGTTCGGGTCGGTTTTCAGAGTTAAAACCGAACCGACCGAAAACACAAAACGACCTATACATATTGACCAGAGCATTATACAAAGCACCATATGTTCTAAATTCTACCTTTAACACCACTTTCTAAACTATCAAATCAACTAATTCTTCAGAAATTAACTGTGTGAGCTATATTGTTTTCACAAGCAAAACCAATTTTCAGGAATTCTTTTGGAATTGATAAATATTTCAGCGAATGGAGAGAATGGTATAAAATATAATATAAACAACTCCAACTAAATACGAGTTATAGGGCCCATACACGATCAACTTCGTCATCAACTATGGACATAAACTTCTCACGTTGATGACAAAGTTGATCGCATGTTGATGACTGAAATTCGATGTTGAGGTTGAAGTTGAGGTAGATCAAATCGATTTGATATTTGATAGGTGGAGCCTGATGTTGGTGACGAAGTTGATGCGTAAATGGTGTAGTTGACGACAAGATTGTCAACATCATTCATATTTTGTGAACGCTACAGGATAAATGTTCAACAGAACGATATTTTATGTTGAAATTATCACTCAAAATCCATTTGCTTGGATTTTCATGCGTTTTATTAGTGCTCAATATACTAAATTTTGTATATGAATTGCAGCCGATGCAATTTTAAGTAAATATGCGTTAGTATATTCTTTCGATTTTGTAAAGCGTTTCAAAAGCGAATAAAATAAAACAAACAATCGTTTGTATTATACGTATTTTGGTTTCGCAACGCATACAAAATAAAGAAAAATTCATACTCTGGCTTCTTTACTTAATGGTCACAGCATCAAGAATGATGTGTTCAGCTTGGTTGTCAACATCACCTGTCGCCTCTTGCATCAACCGACAACAAGGTTGATGTCCCAAGTTGATGACAAAGTTGACCGTGTAGGTATGGGCCCTATTAGAGTAGAGATGCAATAGGACAGAGTGGTATGCAAGGACAAAGAAATTATATTTTTTGCTTATATAAACAATCAATAGTTGGTCAAAAAATTCTTGGTTTCTGCTGAGGCGCTTCACATCCATTTAGTTTCTTGATGTCTATACCTGTGCTGTGCGTGATCGTTGTTTCGGCGAGTTATTGGATAGTTGCCCTGCAATTGTAAGTGTGATATTACGGTTATGGAATTGATATTTGAATTGTGTACATTAGATGCAAAGTGCGGCAATTTCAGTTTTCAACTTTTGATGTAATTGACGAAAGACTTTTAAAAGCCTAAGCATCGGTAGTCAATTTTCAAATAAAAAAAAAAATCAATCATTAGAAAATGCATTATTATTTAAGCGGCATACATAAATGTCTAATTTAAAAAAAATGAATAGCCGCACTTTGCATCTATTGGATAAATTGGATTTTCGTGTATTCAGTTTTTTACTTTCTTAAGTGTTTCCTTAATATTCGGTTCTGTTAGCGGAAGGCATTTGGAATCTAGTGTTCAGTTTATATTTTTTTTATGCCATCTCTGGAATGGATTGGTTCTATTTAGATTTGATTGTGGTGTGTAACATGGTTTATGTTTTTGATAGTGCTAACACAAACGGACCGGACCAAATCCAGTCATGTGGCTAGCAGTCCGCGGACAAAAATTAAGTCCGATCGAGTTCGATGGTTTTTCTTCCGGACCGGGTTCGCTACGGACCAAATCCGCGCGTGTGTACAGTTTGATCGGACCAAATACATCAGTTGTGAATTCTCTGCTTGTTGCAAGATATTTTAGTGTAGTAATCAACCTTTTTCGGTGGTCTATGCGATATTTGATTGGTCTCATATTTGTTGTTTTAACGGTCTTATATGACTGTACTGTTGCCTAGTTTGTAGTGGTGACAAAATCGAAGACATTTCGCGCAACAAAAGTTGATAATACCTGGATGGTCCAATTTTATGTTGCACAAAGCGTACCGGACACGGATTTGATACGCCGGACCAAATCCATGTTTAGTGCGCTCGTGTGTTAAGGTTTTAAGTATTATGTGAGTAGAACGTGTTTAGATTGCTTTACATTCCATATTTGAACTATTTTGGCCCAAAAACTGATGCATCTTCATTATTTGGTTGCATTGTAGATGTCTGATTTACAATCTCAACAATCAACAATGGAAAATGATAAAAATATCATTGAAAGCAATGAATTGCCTTTAGTATATTCTACGTCTAGCACTCGTTGCGTGTAGACGTGTTTTTAATGTTGCGTGTAGACGTGTTTTTAATCGCACCTGTCAGTAATTTTAAGAATTAATTAATTTTTTGCAAAAGTATGTTTCAAACAATTGCAATATTTTTTTACGAGCCAGTCAAAAGCAAATTTTGATTTTATTGGGAAAACCATCACCGTCGAATTATTCGAGCATTTATCGAATACCTGAAATTCATTTCCTGAAGAAATATCAAAAGTGGAAATACGTTCAAGGGAAGTCCCGGTCTGAGAACATTCCCTCTAGTCTCGCTGCGAAAGCAACGAGATGGAGGAGCCCGATGGCTTCAGCCATCAATCGGAAGGACCATGCCCATCGCCAATGATGATGGGCGAAAAAAAACTTAAAAGAAAATACGAGAATCAAGAACAAAACCCGACAATCCTATCGGTTATCGAGATCGAACAGCTGATCCGAGAAAAAGAGAAAGCTGAAAAATTCGAAAAGGAAAATGAAGAACTCAAGCTTCGAGTTAAATCGTTAGAAGCACTTGTTGGAACGTTAACGTTCAACAAGGATAAAGATATCAAGAAAGGCCGACAACCACACTCAAAATCTAAAGACAAGAAAACTAAAAAGCCACAGGAAGAAGCTAATCAAGAGGATGTCCTCAGCGCAGGAGGCGCAAACGACAGCAGAAATTATTATGCAGCGCTAGCTGGTCTTGAAGAAACGATGAACGTTGAAGAGGATACAGGTAAAACGTCAAAATTAGACAATGACTTCATTGAATATCTTAGAGTTAAAAATCGGGAGAAAAAACCAAAAGGTTTGTCTGCTGGTCCGTCTGTTGGTCCGTCCGTTAAGATTGATGAAAAAAAAGAAAAAGTCCCACCAATCAATGTGTTTGGGCAAACGGGCAAAGATATGGTTCGGCTTTTGGCAGCCGAAAATAAACTAAAAGATTTTCAGATAAAAAGAGTCAATGCCGATAAGTTGACAATAAGGACTAAGTCGCTGGTTGATTTCCAGGCAACAAAAAGTGCCTTAAATTCTGGAGATGTTCCGCATTTCACGTACACCCCGAAAAGCGAAAAGAACCAAATGTTTTTATTGAAGGGTCTGGACTGTGGTTAGGACACAGTCGATCTCCTTCAAGTGCTCCAAGAAGCTACACCAGAAATACAGTTTATTTCAGTTAAAAATTTTGCAACGAGGAGGTCGATTGTGGAGCGCAAAAACTTGCCTCACTACTTAGTCCAGATTTCCAGCAAAAGTAGTTCGAGTGCCCTACAGAAAATACGGTACTTGAACTTCCGCGTGGTGAGGTGGGAACGCCTCCAGAAAAATGAGGTCAACCAGTGCTACAGGTGTCAAAGATTCGGGCATTCGGCTGCCAATTGCGCTATGAAATATAGGTGTGTCAAATGCAAAGACATTCATGCTCCCGGCGAGTGCAAATTGGCTCAGGCGGAGCCAAAAGAAAAACTATATTGTGTGAACTGCGGTGCCTTTGGTCATCCAGCATCATATCGAGGATGCCCCCGGTATCAAGATGCAAAGGTTAAAGTAACTCCAAAACAAAGTCAAGCACACCGCAGTGTGATACCTACCAACTTCGTCAAGCCCGGGGTGTCATTTGCACTTGCTGCGAGAGGACCAGCAGACAATGTAAATAAAATAAATAATGTAAGTGGCAATAATGAGCTGCTCCTTAAAATTTATCAACAATTAAATTCCTTATCGGGGCAAATCGATAAACAAGATTCGAAAATTAACATTGTTTTTCAGCGTTTAGGGCTTTCAAATGCCTCAAAATAAGTTGTCATCCAGCCACATTCCCACGGATAGGATTCGTCTCATCTCGATCAACGTCAACTCCATTGTTACTATACATCGGCGTGATTATCTCCTTGAATTCATTGCCAGACAAAAGCCTGACATCGTGCTTCTCACCGAAACCCACCTCAGTTCATGGCACTCCATGAGATTCAAGGATTTTGAGTTCGTAAGAAACGATAGGGTAACAGATGATGGGGGAGGTGGCACCGGGATATTGGTTCGAAGACCCTATTGTTTCCAAAATATTGAAAAAGTCGAATTCAAAAGCTTTGAATCTCTTGAAGTGTCCGTTACCAAAATCTCACTGCCAGGTGGGGATAACCTCTTTGTTATCTCTGCCTATGCACTTGGTGGAACTGTTCTCAAGCTCAAGGAGGAGCTCAATTCCTTGTTCGAAATACTCGAATTGAACAGGCTGCATAACTACTATATTCTTGCTGGTGACCTGAACGCCAAGCATACATCATGGCTGAACGCTACCAATTATCCAAGAGGTGTATTCCTGAAATCGTGGATAACAGAGAACCAAATTGAATACAGGTGCACTCTATATGGGTCGGAGTTCCCAACATACTCTAGGACAAATTCATATTTGGACCTTTGCATTGCTGACGCAAGACTCGAATTTAGCTTTAATAGTCCTCAACGGAAACTGCAGGTGCTTCCTTATGATAGCGACCATCACGCAATCGTAATGGAAATCAATCATCACAGGGATGATTTCTTCCTCATTCCAGTTCAACATGAAAATCATCGGTTGAATTTCAAAAAAACAGACTGGGGAAAGTTTCAAAAGAAGTTTAATCGGGAGTACCAGAAGCAATGTCCCCCTTCTGATAGTGGCAACTCTTGCTCAATGGTTCCTAATGACAGGAATCTAACTAACGATGAAATAGATGCCTATTTGTCGAAGTTCGAGAAGCTGACATTGGAAACGATTGAGAAAGTCGTTCCCAAGATTAAACATCGAAACAATATGGAAGGGTATGAAACACCAACCATCGCAAGGTCGAAAAGATTGAAAAGCCTTCTTCTCACACGCGTCAACAATATTTATCGACGATTTTTGGACTACAACCATCCCTCGTTGTCTTTGTTGAAATAACATCTGAAGAATGTCCGGAACTTAATCCGGTCATACTTCAGGAGTGAGGTCAGCAATCAATGGGCGGAAAAATTGAGGGGTATTAGCCCACAGGACCCAGACGGCATGTTCGAGAAAGTGAATAGCATATTCCGCAAGAAGTCTCGAGTGAAGGTATCGAATCTTGAAGTCACAAGTGATGAGATAAATCTTCTCGATAGGGCTGGTATCAAAATTGATAGTACGACTCCGGATAGAAATGGTAACAGGATTATTTGTGAAGGATTGGATAAACTTGCCCTGATTGGAACACATTTTGAATTGGTTCATCTACCAAACCCTGAGAGAGGGAACGAAATATTTTCAGAGGTCGTTGAAGCAAAAGTTTCCGACTTCAAATCAAGCCTGAACGGCCAATCAATTCTTCATTTCAATGAAACATTAACATCTGATCTCATACCGAGCTTGAATCTTATTGATTATTTTGTCAGCTATGAAGACTTGTGTTTCATATTTCGCAAGATAAACAACAAGAAATCATGTGGTACTGATGGTATTCCAAATGTAGTTCTCCGACATTTGCCTGAGGTTGCTATTAGGAACTATTGCATATTGTTCAACAACATGTTGAGCAATTCATATTTCCCAAATGAGTGGAAAAAGGCTAAGGTATTTCCGATCTTGAAGAAAGGAAAAGAATCTTCATGCCCGAAAAGCTATCGCCCAATCAGCTTGCTGCCTAACATCAGCAAGGTGTTTGAAGTGATACTCAACAGAGCATTAAACGCCCACATTGAGGAAAATGAGTTGATGCCGAATTGCCAATTTGGTTTTCGTGCCAGGCATTCGACCACACATGCAATAACGAAAGTAACCTCAGACATCTGTTGGAAACTAAATGATAGACAATGTGTTGGAGCATGTCTCATTGATATGGAGAAAGCCTTTGATACGGTATGGTTAGATGGACTTATTTTTAAACTCCTTCAGGACAAGTTCCCCAGACACCTTGTCGCCATGATGTGTAATATGTTATACGGGAAATCGTTTGTTGTAACTGATGGAAATCTGACAACAATGCGCGAGTTCAAGGTCTTGAATGGTCTACAGCAGGGAACAGTTACTGCGCCTCTGCTCTTTTCAATCTTCATTCGCAAGCTATTGAACGGCTTTGATTTTAACGTCTCGCCAACGCGATCATTGGTAGCGTTTGCTGATGATCTGATCATCTACACGGCAGACCGAAAAGCTACAATAGTTCAGAGCAATCTCCAAAAAATGTTCAATGATGTACAGCTGTACACTGACAATTGGCGAATGAAAATCAATGCGCAAAAGTGTGAAAGAATCTTGTTTCGGACAACGCTGCAGGGGGTCAGTCAAGACCTGAAACGTAATTGGAAAGATTTCCACATCATGGCTGGTGAGGGCAGTCTTGAACGGGTTCCACATAAATCCTGTGGTCGATACCTCGGTGTTTATCTCGATCAGTATCTGTACTATACTGAACATGTGAAAACCATGCTCAGTAAGGCACTAAAAGTAGTCATGGCCCTTCGAAAGCTCTTTCATTCCAGATACATTGATCAAAAGGTCAAAATTATCTGTTACAAGACACTGGTTAGACCAGTTTTGACATATGGATGTCAGATCTGGTACAACCAGAGTGCTAGTACTATGGAAAAATTAAGAGTTTTCGAAAGGAAATGTCTTCGTGCATGTACTGATTTGTACAGAAAGCCTGAGACGGATTGGAAACATTATTTATCGAATAGAAGAATTTATCAAACTGCTGAAGTGACTAGAGTCGATATCTTCATACTGAAACTTCTTCGGAATCATATCGCAAGATCTGTGACTGTGAGTGAAAACCCTTGGATTTCACAGCCGTTCCATCCTACAGACGGGTATATAGCGACTTGCCTCGCTACTGGCATCATTCCTCCAGAAACATTCGTGTATTTGGACATGAATGGATATGTTTTTGATTCTGACGGCGTCCCAATCATAAAGTCAAAGTCAAAGTCAAAAGCACTTTATTTAATACTCATCGTTATAAATTTTAAAAGAATATAAAGCAAATTCCAAATAATAACAATCAAAAAACTTAATGGCCCAAATGGCTCTCTAAATTTGTACGTTATCATAAACTCATTTCATCAAAAAAAAAAAAAAACTATAGCAAATGCAATTAATTACGATTATTACATATTTTTACAATTCAATTGGAAAAAGGAGAAAAAACCAACCAACACTATCCAAAAATTATTTATAGTTAATACACAACAGTGAAACTTTGATCCTACACCTAATATGTTGTAACTTATTTCTAATAAAATACAATCAAAAAAAACTTTATCTTATACTAAAAATACTATAACAATGTTCCTAACCTAAGTGTTTAATCTTATCTCTAACGGAATATAGTAAACATTACATATACCTAACCTATACCTGATTTTAACAAAAATATATAACAATACTAAATGTAGCAATAATGAGCTGAAACTCAAAAACTAAATAACGAAAAACACCAAAACTGAAAACAAACACGAAAAATTTAGACATTGTCATTCAGCCACCAATACCTGGATTGCGCCGTCTCAACTCGATCAGCTTCAACGAATCTAGCAAATGAGTATCTCCATTGAAATCGTTGGTCTCGTGAACTCAAATTCGGAGGATATTTTATCTTCTTATCGGTGGCCCGTCGATATATGTGATATATGACTGGGACGCCGTCAGAATCAAAAACATATCCATTCATGTCCAAATACACGAATGCTTCTGGAGGAATGAAGCCAGTAGCGAGGCAAGTCGCTATATACCCGTCTGTAGGGTGGAACGGCTGTGAAATCCAAGGGTTTTCACTCACAGTCACAGATCTTGCGATATGATTCCGAAGAAGCTTCAATATGAAGATATCGACTCTAGTCACTTCAGCAGTTTGATAAATTCTTCTATTCGATATATAATGTTTCCAATCCGTCTCAGGCTTTCTGTACAAACCAGTACATGCACGAAGACATTTCCTTTCGAAAACACTTAATTTTTCCATAGTACTAGCACTCTGGTTGTACCAGATCTGACATCCATAGGTCAAAAATGGTCTAACCAGTGTCTTGTAACAGATAATTTTGACCTTTTGATCAATGTATCTGGAATGAAAGAGTTTTCGAAGGGCCATGACTACTTTAAGTGCTTTACTGAGCATGATTTTCACATGTTCAGTATAGTACAGATACTGATCGAGATAAACACCGAGGTATCGACCACAGGATTTATGTGGAACCCGTTCAAGACTACCCTCACCAGCCATGATGTGGAAATCTTTCCAATTACGTTTCAGGTCTTGACTGACCCCCTGCAGCGTTGTCCGAAACAAGATTGTTTCACACTTCTGCGCATTGATTTTCATTCGCCAATTGTCAGTGTACAGCTGTACATCATTGAACATTTTTTGGAGATTGCTCTGAACTATTGTAGCTTTTCGGTCTGCCGTGTAGATGATCAGATCATCAGCAAACGCTACCAATGATCGCGTTGGCGAGACGTTAAAATCAAAGCCGTTCAATAGCTTGCGAATAAAGATTGAAAAGAGCAGAGGCGCAGTAACTGTTCCCTGCTGTAGACCATTCAAGACCTTGAACTCGTGCATTGTTGTCAGATTTCCATCAGTTACAACAAACGATTTCCCGTATAACATATTACACATCATGGCGACAAGGTGTCTGGGGAACTTGTCCTGAAGAAGTTTAAAAATAAGTCCATCTAACCATACCGTATCAAAGGCTTTCTCCATATCAATGAGACATGCTCCAACACATTGTCTATCATTTAGTTTCCAACAGATGTCTGAGGTTACTTTCGTTATTGCATGTGTGGTCGAATGCCTGGCACGAAAACCAAATTGGCAATTCGGCATCAACTCATTTTCCTCAATGTGGGCGTTTAATGCTCTGTTGAGTATCACTTCAAACACCTTGCTGATGTTAGGCAGCAAGCTGATTGGGCGATAGCTTTTCGGGCATGAAGATTCTTTTCCTTTCTTCAAGATCGGAAATACCTTAGCCTTTTTCCACTCATTTGGGAAATATGAATTGCTCAACATGTTGTTGAACAATATGCAATAGTTCCTAATAGCAACCTCAGGCAAATGTCGGAGAACTACATTTGGAATACCATCAGTACCACATGATTTCTTGTTGTTTATCTTGCGAAATATGAAACACAAGTCTTCATAGCTGACAAAATAATCAATTAGATTCAAGCTCGGTATGAGGTCAGATGTTAATGTTTCATTGAAATGAAGAATTGATTGGCCGTTCAGGCTTGATTTGAAGTCGGAAACTTTTGCTTCAACGACCTCTGAAAAAATTTCGTTCCCTCTCTCAGGGTTTGCGTCCCAATCATATATCACATATATCGACGGGCCACCGATAAGAAGATAAAATATCCTCCTAATTTGAGTTCACGAGACCAACAGTTCCAATGGAGGTACTCATTTGCTAGATTCGTTGAGGCTGATCGAGTTGAGACGGGGCAATCTAGGTATTGGTGGCTGAATGACAGTGTCTAAATTATTCGTGTATATTTTCAGTTTTGGTGTTTTTCGTTATTTAGTTTTTGAGTTTCAGCTCATTATTGCTACATTTAGTGTTGTTGTTTATTTTTGTTAAAAATTAGGTATAGGTTAGGTTTATATTATGTTTATTATATTAGGTTAGAGATAAGGTTAAACGCTTAGGTTAGGAACATTGTTATAGATTTTTTTAAGTATAAGATAAAGTTTTTGATAGCATTTATTAGAATTAAGTTAAAACATATTAGGTGTAGGATCAAAGTTCACTGTAGTGTTAATATTATAAATAATTTTAGAATAGTGTTGGTTGGTTTTTTCTCCTTTTTCCAATTAAATTTAAAAAATATGTAATAATCTTCATTGATTTGAATTTGCTATAGTTTTTTTTTTAATGTGTTTAATGATAACGAACAAATTTAGAGAGCCATTTGGGCCATTAAGTTTTTTATTGTTATTGTTTGGAATTTGCTTTATATTCTTTTAAAATTTATAACGATTAGTATTAAATAAAGCGCTTTTGATTGATTGATTGCCTTTAGTATGTTCTCAAGTTCAGAAAAATGGCACACCGAATGAATCCCAGAAGACGAGAAGATTAAGGTCACAAGTATGGGGTCACTTTGAACAAATCAAAGATGAACAAGGTGTACTTGTGAAAGCTAGGTGTAATTATTGCAGAAGTGTTTTTTGTTGCCATCCAAAGAAAAATGGTACATCTTCCATTAAGAATCACATGAATGGTTGCTTACAAAATCCACACTCAATGGATACACGACAAACATTATTAAACTTGCAACAGAATGTGAAGGAAGGAAATGACGATAACGTTTGGATTCCATGTAAAATCAGTACCTGGAAATTTGATCAAGACCTAATACGATCTTCACTTGCTCGTATGATTATTGTTGACGAGCTTCCCTTTAAATTTATTGAGGGTGATGGTTTTAAGAAATTCATGGAAGATTCTTGTCCTAGTTTCAAGATTCCCTCTCGGTGGACAATTTCTAGAGATTGTTTTCAATTATACATCGATGAAAGACTGAAATTAAAAACGTTCATGAAAAACAATGCAGACAGAGTTAGTTTCACTACTGACACCTGGACATCTTTGCAAAGAATTAATTACATGTGTATTACTGTACACTTCATAGATGATTCTTGGAAATTACACAAAAAAATTATCAATTTTTGTCCTGTGGCTAGCCATAGGAGTGAATATCTTGCTAAAGCCATTGAACAATGTTTGATGGACTGGGGATTGAACAATGTTTTCACGTTTACAGTTGACAATGCAAGCTCAAATGATACTGCGATTTCTTATTTGAAAAGGAAAATGAATAATTCGAGTGGTTCCTTATCAAATTGTAAATATTTGCATATGAGATGCATTCCGCATGTGATTAATTTGATTGTTTGTGATGGGTTGAAGGATATCAACCCTAGTGTGCAACGTATAAGGAATGCGGTAAGATACATTCGGAACTCTCCAGCTAGACTTGCTTAATTTAAGGAATATTCAATATGGGAAGAAATATATAGTAAGCAATCTATATGTTTGGATGTTTCTACAAGGTGGAATTCAACCTATTTAATGTTAAGCGTTGCTGAAAAATTTGAAAAAGCATTTGATAGATTTGAGGAGATGGAGTTTAATTATAAAGTTGATTTAGGGATTGATGGAGTGCCTGCAAGTGAAGATTGGGCTTGTGCAAGAAGGATGGCTACCATGCTTGAATATTTCTACAAAACTACACTGAGAATTTCAGGTTTCTTATATGTAATATCTAATTCATTTTCAATGAGATTAGCAATGTATGCTGCATTTTAAATGAATGGAAAAACAGTAATGATTTGGAAGCTAGACATTTAGGAAATACAATGAAATTGAAATTCGACAAATATTGGGGAGAACCAAGCAAAATGAAAAAGCTGATCTTCTTCGCAAATATTCTGGATCCACGTGAGAAATGTGAATATATGCTGTATGGATTCAGTGAGCGTTTGGCAAAGAAACAGGTGAAATATTTTTTCATAAGGTCAGAAATGAAATGGTGGTGTTATTTTCCGAGTATAAGCAAATGTATTTCTCTGAAAACGAAGGTGCATTGGCCATCACTTCGTCTTCAAAGTCAAGCGTTAGTGAATCAACTAGTGAACCTTATTCATATATAAAAGCAAAGTTCAAGAAGCAGAAAATAGAATTGGAAGGTGTTATTAAAAAAATCAGAACTGGATTTATACTTGGAGGAAAGCCTAGTTGAAGATAATAGAAAGGATTTCGATTTGTTGAGGTGGTGGCAATTGAATAGTGAAAGGTTCCCTATTCTTGGACGAATGGCTCGTGATATTTTATCAATTCCAATTTCAACAGTTGCTTCTGAATCCGCGCTTAGTACTGGTGGTCGTGTGTTGGATCCATTGAGGAGTTCTTTAACTCCTTAAATTGTCGAATAATTAATATGTGTACAAGATTGGCTACGAACACAAAAGCAAAAGAAATGCATTGAGGAGCAATCGGAGGAGATTGAGAAATTCGAAAAAGGTATTAATATTATTCTAATATCAATCTCATTGCTTATTTGTTCCCCTTTTTAGACCTACCGAATATTGGAGTTAGTGCAGGCTCTTCCCATACTGATCAATCAGCATGAATGATCGTGTAAGGCGTGTAAATATTCATCCAAATTTATTATTATTTTTTATAAAGATTTTCGTATATGGATATAAATTTTAACTTTTTCCTCATATTACAATATATGATAATGTAATTTTATTTGTAGTAATTTGATGACTCCCCTATATTAACTTTGGTGGAATTTACTGTTGGTTGGTTCAAAATAGCAGAACTTGAATATTATATTTTTATTGTTTGTTGTATAATCAAAATTTCATTTGACTCGTTTTCAGTACAATATAATAATATAATATATATCTTAACTTAAAAAGTATCTATCTAAACTTAAAACAAGTTGAGTAGACAGACCTATGCTCATGTCAGAAGGGTTTTGTACTCAACTTACAAAATGCCGTAACCAGCAACGAATAAAATTAAGAAACACGTCATGTTCGAGGATCATACGATTTTTAACTAAGTTGAAAGAATTTTTTAATTCTGAGATATTTGTTAAAATTATACCCGTAAATATTTCACTTGATAATTTTTTCAGATTTTTTTAGATCACGCGTGTCCATTCGCGAGGGAGAAAACACATTTTTCATGTATTTCCCCCCCTCTCTGTACCCCCACTGAAGCAAAAACTGTCAGTTTAAGAACTGTTTTGAAAAGCTCTCATAGAGAACTTTCATTTGATACTCATATCGGCTACCTTTCATGAAATTTTTTTTCAGGGGCCACTCCTTTGTACCGTAAGCATCGATTCATGGCCTGTTTTTTCGAATCCTAGAATGGCTACAAAGCCCTTTTGCTAGGAGCTCTCTCCTGCCTCTTCAATTGTATGTAGTCATCCTCATGATATCTATCATTCCTGAAATTTTCATGCAAATCCTAGCAAAGCTGTAGTGTCTAAGTGGGTAAAAAGCGCATATGGCTCCATAGCCATATGTTTTCATAATAATACAGGGCACATTGTTCCATAGTAATACGGGAAAATTCAAAACGCTATGACTTCGTTAAATACTATTCGATCTTTATGAAACTTTCAGGACAGATTAATCTTATAAATAGTCATCTTATTGCTAAATTTTATTGAATTTAAGGGTACCATTTAGATTTTATTCGAGAAAACATAAAATCGATAAATCATACTATTACTAACAAAGTTGAGTGAATTTCGACTTCTCATGTATTTGTTGTTGTTGTACTCATTAAGGCCTACATTCATGATTTTTTTCAGATTTTTCGGATGGAAGGTGTCCAATCGCGAGGGGGGGGTACGCGAAAAGTTCGTACATTTCCCCTTCCCCTGCCCCCCTCGGTACTTATAAGGCAATTTTAAGACCTGTTTTGAAAAGATCTCATCGAGACCTTTCCAATGACACCCTACTCGACTACCAATGGTGAAAACTTTTTTTTGAGGGGTCAACTCCCTATATGGGGAGACCCCCCTTAAACCCCTTTGAAAAATTTTTACACCCTTGAACTTTCAAGAGGTCACCACTTCTGACCTTTCCACAAAGTTTCATGGCTGTAGCCTCCATAGTTTCGGAGAAAAAGTGCTGTGACATACAGACGGACGGACGGACGGACGGACAGACGGACACAGGTCGTGATTGCAATAGGGTTTTGTATTTAAGTACAAAACCCTAAAAATGAAAATTTATATAAACCTTATTTTAAACTTAAGTTTCGAAGATTTTGGTTCAGTTGTTCATTGTGATATCAAAAGAAAATTAATAAATTGGTATAACTCGAGATACTATATTTCGTTTCTAATGAACAAATTGAAGGCATGGTTTGTTTATTTTTTATTTTTAATGGATATTCTTAATCAACCCTCTATCCTTTTTGGTTTATTTTGGTTAAACCCGATAAAAACCGAACCGAACCGATTTTTATCGGTTCGGTTGAGTTCGGTTTTGCCATTTATCGGATCGGTTCGGGTTTTCTGTGAGAGAGTCGGTTCGGTTTCGGTTTAGCTGATTTGGTGCGGTTCGGTAACCGAACCACACCGATACTCACCCCTACTAATGGTAGATGGCGATACATACCCGAATTTGTTCGACACTATGGTATCTCTGCGTGTTTGAAAATGATGTTGGGTGTCAGGCACCCACAATGCACTTTAAGGGTTAAATGGTCTTAGCACACAGCAAGCCGTAGATTTCCTGTACACAAATTTCTCCTGAATTTTAGATGCCCATGTGCCTCTACTTAATTTTTAGTCGCTTAAATATCCCAGTTTGTAATGATTGTAACTTTCGTTCGCTCGAGATTTCCCGAAGGTAATCCAAGCTTACCTCTCATCGGTTCTTGACGTAAAGTTTTGGAACGTGACAACCGACTGTACCCATCAGGTCGACAAGTCCGGACACTCTTAGTCTACTCCAAGGCTGGCTAGCTAGCCAGTTTTGGTCGGAGTTTCGGTCGCAAGTCTTACGCAAGCAGACTAAGTCCGAATTACTACACTCAGGCACCGTTTTAAATGCCCAATTTAAAACGCGTCGAACAACTTACAATGACTCTACTTCATATTGCGTAGCTTCGTTCCAAGGAAACGGAAACAAGACAACCGCTGAAAAAATGCTCGCTCCCGAATATTACCGACGCGATGCCCGAAATACTCAACTCAAATTCAAAACCGAAAACAAATCTACTCTAACAAAAGAACGCAAATTCAAAATATGGCACCGGATACCGACCGCAACGCGAAACCGACCATTCGCGGATAACTGGAACCTTACCCTCTCGGCGGCATATTCACCTTTCGTCTTCATTATCCTGCTGAAAGGGAACGGGTTTGCTGGAAATGAAAGGCGAGGGTAAGTTAACAATTCATCTTATTGCCTGCGAATAATTAAAACTACCAATTCTAGTTACATTATCACTAAGCAAAAGTTGGAATGAGAATCGCCACATAAAATAAGTCTTATTCCTTCAATTAAAACGATTTAATCAATTAAGATTGGGAATTCGCGAATTAAAAGTATTTCTATTCAAAATGGCTTGACTTTATAAGTTTCATATTTGCAGCTTAACTTAATCAAAATATTATTTTCTAGTATTTGATAACGATTTGCAAAATAATTTTCTTTTTCGGCAAACACATCCACTTCCAACTTGATTATCTTTTCGGCACTTTGTAGTGAATTTTCAAGTTTCAAAAGTCCGTAAAGGTCTGCAGCGATGTTCTGCTGCCTCGGCAGAAGAAGATGGAGATATCTGCCGAGAATGCCCTCGTCTGGGGACGTGTGAATGCGCTGGCAGGCTAGTATTGCGGTGTCGTGGGGCGGGTTCATTTCCCCTAGCACGAGGACCCACTACAAAAAATTTCGCACTCACGAATTTTTGTGGTCAAACTAAAACGAAGCGACCGAAGTCGCAAAAAGTGTAGGTAACTACCCCGAGAGAAAAAGGACTTGTTCCGAGAACAAGTGGAACATGTAAAAAGGGGCGGGCTTAGGGCAACTTCGTCATTACCCGACGAAGCTCATGGCCTACAAATGAGAGAAGGGCAACCGGGTGGTGATGGAGCCCCTTCGCACCCACCCAACCGGATTTAAATCCATATTTGTTGCAGTGGCCAGGTATTCCTCTTCTGAGTGTAAAACTCATACAACTTGACTTGTAGAAGCTTTCCCATCAGAAGAAGAGTGCCCCGGTGACCAATTTATGCCATAGAATTATACAATTCGATTGCATAACTCTATGTCATAAAGAGGCACTCTGCTTGGGCCACTCAACCCGCGACGTCACCTGAAACAGAAGGAGTTTACTTAGTGCCCGACGGCTGGCTCATTTGTGGCGTGGGGAGCATACCATCGTACCGGGTCCTATACCCGGTCAGGGAAGACAAAATAGAAAGACCGAGGTTATTGTTTTAATTCCACATTTTTCCTTTTATTCTATTATAAATGTGTTTCTCATACAATTATAAATCGGTTAATTGTGTGCGAATTGGAATATATTGTAAAAATGCAATTACTAGGAAAAATTCAGATACACTACTCTATTTCCACAATTTTTTTGAATTTTTCTTTTCCCTTTTCTCCTTTTTTTTTTTCTTTTATTATTATTTAAAACATATATTTTAGATTTGTGTATAATTCAAAATAAAACATGCAAAAAAATTGATAAGAAAGGGTACTTACCCATACCTCCTCCTACGAGCGCTCGTGTTCGGGGCGGGTAAGGGCCTGCGACTGTTATGGCAATTATTAAATTTTATGTAATTTTGCTTCAGCGTGGATATTCGGATCCGATAATTATGTACATGAAGAAAAAAAAATGAAGGAGTGTAAAATTCTAAACGTTATATGAATCGGGACTACTTTTACTGATTATAAACTTTGCATTAATTCCTTGGTTGGAACATTTTGGTCGACGCTTACTAGCCAGTTGCTGCAGATTACAGAAACGTATCAAAAAATGTTCAATTTCGCATAGCAGGATGCCATCAAATGTAATTGTTTGTAGGGGGGAAAAGAAAAGTATTTTTCCACAAACTTAACTAGGGTCACACCCGTTTTTATTGACCAACGTACTCGCATCTCCGTTATTTTCCTTCACACCATGGTTTAGTTTGACATGAAGTACACAATAGGATAATGTTCAAGTTTCTTGTATGCAAATATCTAGCCTTAAGAAACAAAGTACATTTTTCCGTTTCAGATTCTTCACACGGAGCTTACGAGCGCGAACCATTCAAAATACTAGCCCCGCGGGCTCAGAACCAGCGTCAAAAATTTGCCACAGCATCGACTCCCGGGGCACCAAAGTACACGTCCGAACCACCGGTCGCGCATATAAACATCAAACAACCATTCTTACAAGTATTGCGCGGCGTTTCTGAATTTGTATTGGGTCATGCACGATATTTTAACACCAACGAGGTCGATTTACTAAACCCACATTAATTCCTATCTATCCTGAGATAGATAGAACAATATGTACATGTACTTCGTCGGTATTCACTTGATAAGCAAATAATGCTCATTGAAAGTTTATTCTAAAATATCACTCCCAAAACTTCATTTGCCCCAGGTATGCACCATACAAACACAGAATGTATTCCATGCAAGTGTTCTGTATACTTCTGTGAAACGTTCCATGTTGTTTGTATTCCTACAATTCATCTCTATGTGCACGTTTCTTCTTATAAGTATTGCGCGGTGTTTCTGAATTTGTATTGGATCATGCACGGTATTTTAACACCAACGATTCCACGCGAACCGGGTTCTTTAATTGATGAACCGAAGTAGCAACATAGCATTTCGACAAAAGAGCTAACGGTTAATTGCGGATTCATTACACGTTAAGTGTATTGAGTAACTAATTGTTATTAGATTCCGGGCAAATTAAAGACGTCCTATGGCCAATTGTTTCTCAGTTTCCTATCTCCTTTGGGGACCTGGTTATTTCTGGGAGCTAAAGAATAACTTCCCGACAGAGGGTTTAAGGGAGGAAGGAATCTTTGCACACCCAAGTGAAAACACGTCCACCATAAAACTTGGCGGAACACGAGTTTTATTCCCTTTTTAACTTATCTTCACGACTAACTAAGCGTTTACTATTTCCACGATACTTTAGAGCATTCTCTATACACTCCTCGTTAGCTTCAACTTTCGATCAATTCCGGTACCGACTTCCTTCGACAAACACTTTCGTTTTTTTTTCCACGGCAGCCTCGAGCCGTCTTCCGCTCCCGACCTTCTCGCCGTCGCGATCCCGAGCCGACTCCTCGAAAAACTCTTCGCGTGTAAAAAAAAAATGTTAAATATAAATGTGCCATTTTGGTTTTTGTAGCCTGCAACGCCGGGAATTTTCAGCGACGTGTCGCATACGTCTTCGATGTAAGGAAATTTTTCACCGGTATGTTCGTAATAATCATTACGGATATCCCCTATTGTCGCTCCATCCTTAGCTCGCGAAGTAATAATACTGCGAATAATTGCATCAAACGGAATTTGATCGTCTGATAAATTATTTGCAGAGTTCTCTGACGTAAGGCTACAATCGGCAACAAAAGTCATTTTTTCTCTAATTCTAAACAATTAAAACACTAGAACACGAAACAGTGAACTACACAGAATGAAAGACGATTTCATTGTGTTAGGAAGAGGTACAGATCATTTTATTTTTATTCAAAACTCTCGCAATTCATTGTATTATACTGTTCATAGGATTGTATAGTAATGAGCATATTGTTTAGAGGATTGAATTTCATAAACTTGGCTCTTGATTTCCCTTCCAAATTGTATAACAGCCGATTAGTTCGCCAGTCCCATATTTTCACGTCTTTTCTAATAGGATAAGCTACCAACATCATGTATCGGATGGAAGCATATCGAAGGAATGATGTTGCCAAATTCGGTTTGGTTTCCATAGAACTCTTGCACGCTGGCTTATAATGTACTAAGCGAAAAATTAGGAGTGTGTATGTGTTTATTGTTCTATTTTCGCAAAGTTTATGTTATTTAAATAATAATCATTCTTTCCAAGGGAATATGAATAGTCTAAAAAAGGTATCAAATTGTTGTCTTTATCGAGCTCTTGACTGCGTCTTTTCTTAAACAAAACTCACAATATCTTATAATACAATATAATATATTCACATACTAATTAACTTGACGTTATCTTGTTTTATATAAATGTTTCTTTATTCTCTCGTCTTTACGCGCTTTCTATATAAATGTGCGAGACCTTTTTTTCGATGAAAAATACGAAACACCTTATAATATTCAATAGAGTGTGTTTTGTTGTATTTTCTTTCTCATTTAATCTTTTTTTCTGTTATAAATTTCCCAAATACTTAAATTTAATAATTTAATTTATCGGTAGTACTTCATAGCAATTTAGGAAGGTTCAAATGATATAGCTGACATTGAAATTTGATTTATGCAGGCAGATCTCAGCTACGTGTCAATAATGTGGCTAGTAAAATGATACCGTGAAATAAATGGAACTACCGAATGCTTTCCTTCACCCCCAACTTAAATACTCCCCAAAATCTAAATTATTGTATCCGATAGGGTAACGGTAATTACAAAAAAAAAAACTAATTATATATATAACGTGGGGTGGTGAATAAATTTATTATTATAGTTAGTATTATGTATTATTATCATTTGTGTCATTATTATTTATTATGATCTTTAGTATTAGGAATTATTAGTATTATCTGTATTATTTGTTATTTATTACTATGGCTCGTACTATTACTTATCATTATTCATATTTACAGAAGAATATTGCTGTTTCACGAACAAATTCAGCGGACAGCATCAGGACATTAGGCATGCCAACAACTTCATAAAATTTGTCACTATCATTATATGAATTATTGCCTCCAAATAATACACTTTCTCTGGCAACCACTTTAACTATTGGCTCGAGTTCTCTAACTGATTTAATCTCTGACATATGAGTGTTCGAAATATCGTATGAATTTTAGATGAGATGAAGTGTATTCTTATGATAAACATCACTTAGAAATCCGTGACTGGATCTTACTACGTGAAAGTTCATGTACAACGTTAACGCGCCCTTTAGACACAGATAATACACGGTCTGCATAAAAATCGAAACCTCTCTTTGAGACTTTTCTCCGAATGGCAGTAGAGAATTGATTTCGAGTGCATTTGTAAGTCAATACTCACTGAATGCCAATCATGATCAAAATAATTCCGAACCTCAGTTGAAACGAGGGCCATTTTATTAACATCGGCCGGTTGGCTCGTTACCTGGTCAGTTTGTATTTCTCCATATTGTCGCCTCGAATATACTCGTGGCACTTGTCGATACATCGCACAAACTAAGTATTTCGATAATTTCATCCTCCGCTTAATATCAAGAAAGATATGAAGAGCTAGCAGTATTCCATGCTTCTCCACCCAGTAGGGATGCAAAGCCACAAATTGATTGGTTTCACAGCGTACAGAACACGGTTTCCTCGCAGTGATGAATTGCTGCTTCAGAATTGTTGCAACACAAATTCGCACCGTGACAAGCGGAGTTCCTTGCAGGTTGTCGCGATCGAGCGTGAGTACTCTTGCCTGCAATGGAGGCGCCGGGCAACCACTCACAACCTCGGATTTTTTCGCACAATTTTAATGGAACGATGGCGACTTGAGAGAATCAAAAGATGCTCAAATTCAGGTTCAGTCTTTATCAGCACTTAATTCCACACATGCCTACTTTCATTGAACGGCCTTTGCCCAATGCCTTGTACTCGTCCCGCACTTCTATTTTATTTAATACTATACGGTGTGGCAGCTGCCTTATCACGTATTTAAATATGACTGTATTAGTTTTAGTGACAAAAATTTCGAAAAATTGTCTCGAGTAGAAAACACGTAACCACCATTTTACCTTCTCGCTAGTTTTCTTTTTGATTGTCTCACCACCCTTCGACGTCAGTTGCATACGGTCGCAGAGATTTGTTGGTTTTCGTTTAGTTTGCTCAACACCTGTCCGTCAGTGGAATAGAGTGTATAGATCTGTCACACAACCTTATCCGCTGGTTGGGACATTTAAATATAGGGTGACATATCTCGGCAGAATATCGATCCACGGGGTGGAGGCATGAAGAAACTGAAGGACAGGAGGTTCAAGCTATTAGTTGAGGCCACCCATTTCTGGGCGTATGGTGAGCTGATGAATAACATTCCAAAGGTAAGTTCTGGGGGAAGATATCGCCACTGGAAGTTTACAGGTCCAGGTGGTTGTGAGCAATGGTTATCGAGAACAACGAAAAAAGAAGCTTCTTGGAGATGGTGTGCTTCAATGCAGTAAGTCTTTTGGATGGTAGACTCCCAGTTCTTTTCCGGATACGTCAGAAATGAGATAGCGCATGGAACTTAAAACCTGCAAAATCCGGCACCTTACAAGTTGGTTTTCTAAATAATTAATAACTCAATTGAAAAAGAATCAAAGGTTTTCGAAACGGTCGAAAATCAGATAATGACAAATTTTCTTGTGCTCGTGCGAACGCTAACTATATTTCACACATTGAGCACCCGACCATATATAACATCAAATCGTTTAGGAAATTCACTCACAATTTGCAAAATGGCAGTAACGGTTATCCTTCTTTGATGAAACTGCGTTATTATCATTCTAGTAAACCCGATACAATTTGCAAAATGTTTTCTAACTATTTCTTATCTGTCTTTGAACCTACGTCTGGCCTTGCATATGATGTGGATAATGTTAATAAATTCACAGAATGTGTTGATATAAATAATACATACATTTCAAACATAGCAGTGTCATGTGATGATATTAAATTTACAAACAAAGGAATAGGTCCAGACAGAATTACTCCCTTCTTCCTAAAAAACGTCTCTGATTTGTTGTACAGACCTCTGTCTATTATTTTTAACAAAAGTCTTGTGGAAGGATATGTTCGGCACATTTGCAAGATAGCCAATATTACACCAATCATTAATCAGGTGCTAAGGATAGTATTGAAAATTCCACGCCTACGAGGGAGGTCCCAAAAGTACCTGACCCAACAAAGAAAACAGTTGAAAAATTGCGAAAATGTTTTTATTTTTCAACCCAAAAGTACCCGACCTGACTTATGAATACTGGTAGTTTAAAAAAAATAAACAATTACTGCGATTGACAATACCACCTTTCAATAACTCAATGTGAAAAATTCATAACGGTACGTTTAGTATTATTTTTTACAGACATCCAAAGTGAACGCTCTCAGTGAATTTGTAAATATGGAAAAAAATAGGGCACCTTTATGTGATACGATACTTTCATTTGAAAGGTCAAAGTCCAACCGATATCAAAGCCGAGTTGGATTCTACACTGGGGAAGTCTGCTCCTTCATTAACAACGGTCAAATATTGGGTAGCTGAGTTTAAGTGAGGTCGTACAAGCTGCCAAGATCAACACCGCAGCGCTTGACCAAGTGAGGTCACTACGTCAGAAAATATGAAGAAAATCCACAAAATGGTATTGGATGACCGTCGACTAAAAGTGCCCGAGATAGCAGACGTGGCAAGCATTTCAAAAACTGCTGTGTATCGTATTTTGACCGAAAATTTGGACATAAAAAAGCTGTGCGCAGGATGGGTGCGCCGCGTTTGCTCACAATGGAGCACAAACAGCAACGTGAGGATGTTTCCATCGAATGTTTGACAATGTTTCGCAGCAATTTTTTTTTGTGGTAGGGAGGTGAATGCTATTTATGCACAGAGTGTAGGACTCCCATGCGCCACTGGACTACCCACTAAACACCTCCCCTGTCAATCTGAGAACCCAGCCTGGAACCGTTTGACACATTACTTCGGGCCAGGTCTCGTTTTGTTACGCCGTGGGGCGCCTGGTTCCATTTGTCAACCGATTCAAGCATCACCGCAACGATATTATCCGGGGTGAGCTCTCCCATCTCCCTGTAGAGTTCCCTTCGCAGCCTGACCCATTTTGTACACGTAAAAAATGTGTGACAGACATTGTTCTCCTCTCCTGGGCAAAACCGACAATCGGGAGACCGCGACTTACCGATCTTGTGCAGGTTCTCAAAAGCTGGGTCAGAAAGAAGTCAGTTCCACCATGTCTTCGATTTAGTCATGGTCTCACATCCGGGATGAGGCGCGCAGTTCACCTTCCCTTCGTGCAATTCACCCAAGACTGCTACCAATCGCTGAGCGAGCGCTGTCTCTCCTCGCGGACAACTATCTCCCTCGCATCCTCGTTTCGGCGCAGGTAAATAGCGCGGCGCTTGCTAGAGAGCGCGACAGGTATCACGCCTGCAATCACTCTCACCGCCGAGTCGGAGACTGTTGGTTTTCGGTATACCTCCTTGCTGAGAGCGTCACCCCATACCTCTGCTCCGTACAGTAGCACTGACCCCACAGCACTCATCAAGAGGCGTCTTCTTGATGGGCTAGGTCCCCCTACGTTGGCCATAAGTCGGCTCAGAGCCGATATTCCCGAAGCAACCTTCTCAGCCGTTGCCCTGATTTGCTCAGAGAAACTCATCTTCGAGTCGATCAGTAGCCCCAGGTACTTCACCGCTGGCTTCGATTCGATTTGTATGTCTCCATTACTGATCATCCTTACTCTAAGGACTCTCTTTTTTGTCAAGATGACCACTTCGGTTTTCTCCAGTGCTCAACTCAGCCCGCGAGCAGTCATCCAGTCCCTCACTCGGCGCATTAGCATACCTAGCCTTAGTCGCGCTTGTTCAACGGTGTGTCCGGTGACCAGAGCCGCAACATCATCCGCGTAGCCGACCAAGCGTGACTCATCTGGTATCTCAAGTCTCAGTAGCCCGTCGTAAGACACGTTCCACAGGTCCGGACCAAGGATAGATCCCTGGGCAACACCCGATGTAATTCCCATCCTTCGTTGGCCCTGCGTCGTGTCGTAGAGCAGGCTTCGGTCCTTGAGGTAGTTCCTCAAAAGCTGCATTAGATATTCTAGAACTTGAAAAGAGTTTTCCAGCGTTTCAAGAATATCTACCCATCTAGCGGAGTTGAAGGCATTCCTGACGTCGAGTGTCACCAACAGGACGATCCATCGCTTGGTGCAACTATATGCCTCTGCCTTTTGGACCGCGTTCACCACCTCTGCAATCGCATCAATGGTAGAACGTCCTGCTCTAAAGCCGTACTGCCAAGGAGATAGGTCCCCAGCAGCATGAATCGCGTCAGTGAGTCTTCCCTTGATGAGTTTCTCTAGCACTTTCCCAGCCGTGTCTAGCATACATAACGGGCGGTATGCAGACGGCGATCCGGGACTTCCCTTCCCCTTGCTGATCAGCACAAGCCTCGCCACCTTCCATCGTACCGGGAAAACCCCGTCCCGCTGGCAAGCGTTGAATGTGCTGAGCAGCAAGTCAGGACAATGGTGATAGACGAGCGGCAACACCTCAGCTGGAACACCATCCGGACCTGGAGCCTTCCTCGCTTTCAAAGGTTTCGCTGCAATAAAGCTGAATTTTTGCGTCGATTTATAAGCATGGACGAAACATGGGTCCATCATTTTACACCTGAGACCAAGGAGCACGTGCTTCATTGCGTCCACACGTGCTTCATTGCGACGGCTAAAATCAATAAGTTGAAGTTCGAATTGCTTTCTCACGCACCCTGTTCGCCAAATCTGGTTCCCTCGGATTATTTTCTTTTTCCGAATTTGAAAAAAATGGCTCGACAGCAAAAGATTTGCCAACAATGAAGAGGTAGAGACTGCGGTTAATAGCTATTTTGAGGAGCTTGCCGGTTCCGACTATAAAGCGGGTATCGAAGCTATTGAACATCATTGGAAAAAGTGTATCGAGCAGAAAGGAGAATATGTTGAAAAATAAAAAAACATTTTCACAATTTTTTTACTGTTTTCTTTGTCGGATCGGGTACTTTTGGGTTTTCGCAATTTAAAAATTAACACATTAAGCGATCTTGTATTTGAGATATAAAGAATTAAATTAAAACCAGACGAGCTGATAATGTACTACAAAAGTAGTGCATATATAGATCTAAGTAATGTAGACTATCTTTTAGTAAATACAATTAAAGAAATGACGCAGATTGTATTCCTTGATAAAATTTATGATGTAAATAATATCAAAGATATTTAAAAAATTTTTAAAAGTAGAAAGTTCGAAGATTTCTGTAAAAGGCCAGAATTCTGGATACCAATTTTTTCGAAATGTTTAAAATTAAACCATTTGAATCCCGAACAATATGGTGAAGTAGTTAAAAAGTTAAAAAATTCGATTTGAAAATATTTTTTTTCAGCATGAAGACAAATTAACAAGTACTGCTACTATCCAACACGAAATCGAAACATCAACCGATCAGCAAATAAATTCAAAACTGTACATATATCCTACAAAACACGACGAAGAAGTCAAAAAACAAATTTTGGAGATGGAAGATCAAGGAATAATTGTGAAGAGTAATTAAAAATATTCAAGCCCACTTATCGTTGTCCCTGAGAAAATTGACAATTCAGGAAAGATAAAATTCCGAATAGTCATAGATTATCGTCTTTTAAACGAAGTAATCGCAGACAACGAATTTTCACTCCCAAATATAGATTCAATATTAGATAAACTAGGCAGGGCACAATATTTCTCAACCTTTGCCTTTGCCAAAGATTACCTCCAAATGCTTGTTAAAGAAGAAGACTGACAAAAGACTGCTTTTGTCACACCTCAAGGGTTATACAAACCCTAAAGAACACCCCAGCGACTTTAGAAAGCTCATGAACACAGTCATTCGAGACTTCATAAATAAAATTTGGGTCGTTTATCTAGACGACATTCTTATAATCAGTGAATCATTAAAAGAACATACTAAGGCGATAACCGATATATTTAATATCCTAGAAGCACACAAATTAAAAGTTCAAATAGACAAGTGCAATTTCATGCAGAAAGAAAAAACATTTCTAGGACACGTTATCATGAAAGACGGTTTGAAACCAAATCCTGACAAAATGGACATTATTCAAAAAATTGATTTGCCCAAAACAGAGCAACAAATTAAAAGATTCTTGGTACTTACCGGTTACCATCTAAAATTTATTAAAAATTATGCGAAAGTGGCTCAACCCATAACTAAGTATCTTAAAAAGAATACCAAAATCAATATTAACGACCCAAACTATATAGATGCATTCGAAAAATTAAAAACTCTGATAAGCATTCATCCGATTCTACACTTTCGCGACTTTAATAACCCTTTTCAGTTAACAACTGATGCCTCAAATTTTGCAATAGGCACCATTTTATCCCAAAAGGGCCACCGTATTTGATTTTCGTTACGAACCCCGATTTGCCATGAGCGAAGTTACTCAGAATTTCTTGCTATTGTGTGGGGATAAATTACTTCGAACATACTTGTATGGCAACAAATTTAAAGTCTATACGGATCAATACCCAATAAAGTATCTTCAAGCAAAATATAAGGGAAAAGATCTCTCACCCTGGCACCAGCAATGGTTGTCAAACTTGGAGAAAACCAATTTGAAAACGAATAAATTAAAGGTCGGGAAAATAAGGTAGCTGATTTTTTCAGTCGAATTCAAAATGGATTAGCCCAAAATTCAGATACAAAGAGTTTCGAGAGCGTCACCCATTCCTATTCAGACTTAGGAAACCTCGAGCACATCGAAGGCGATGATGATGCCACAATGGCTAGAATTCATTCAATGGAAGAAGAATTGTTAGAACACATCCCAATAAAAGAAGAAATAGTAAACAAATACCGCACGCAGATAGTTTTGACAACAATAAAACACTGGAAAATGAAATTATACATGGTAAAAGAATTAAATGCAATGCGGATTATAGCTTCGATAACCTTCACGATATTTTCGGAAGATATATAAGGAAAGGAATAACAGGTATTTATTCCGCATTATCAGACCACCAAGACAATGTTATTCAAGAAAAATCTCGAGAAATGTATTCAAATGATCCTCAAGTCAAATTTGTACAGTGTTCTTTCAAAGCTCATGATATTCCCACATAAATAGAAGCTGTTAAACAGTTGTCACTATATCTTGTCCGAGAAAGCATGCATTTGGGTATCCAGGAAACATTCAATGCCATTAAAAATAAAAAAAAATTAATCCAAAACTACAAGAACTTATCCAAAATATCATAAGCTAATGCAATTTTAACCAAGCTGTCAAATATGACCGCAAACCTATCAACCCAAAATTTCAAGAAGCAGAAACAGCATCAGACCTGAACCAAATAATCCATATTGACATTTTTATCTTTATGAAGTACAATTTTTTAGCAACTATAGATAAATTTTCGAAATTCGGCTCAGCATATTACTTGCCTGATAAAAATCACGCCACTATAATTAAGAAATTAGAGGGACATTTCACATAATTTGGGAAGCCAAAGAAAATATTTGCTGTAAATGAATTTAGTGGACTTCGTGTAAAAGGATTTTCACAATCAGAAGGCGTCACCTTACATGTAACAAGTTGGGTAAACAGACCTACGGTCATGTCAGAAGGGTTTTGTACCCAACGTGCGAAATGCAGTCACCAGCAACGATAAAAGGCGAGAAACATGTCAAAGAGATTTGCACATTTATAAGAAAATCCCTTGTTTCTATACTTTTGACGGTCGTCACTTTGTTGCAAACTAACAAAAATCACTCAAATTTGAAAATTTCTACAAGATCAAACCAAAACTGCAGTGTCTGATTCAATGGAAAGCCCGTAAAATACCAAAATCACGTGCTATTGTCGTTGTGTTCGGAGAAATTTGACCCCCCTTAAACACCATGTAAAAATTTTTTTGCAGTGAAACCTTAAAATAGGCATCACTTTACACCTATATACAAAATTTCATGTTTGTAGCTTATACGGTTTGCGAGAAAAAATGTTGTGATACACGGACGGACGGACGGACAGACAGGCGCGATTTTAATAGGGTTTTGAAAAATTATTTTACAAAACCCTAATAAAACCAAATAACCACACGGGTCTTGCAGATATCGAAAGGTTTTACAGCACTATTGCCGAAAAATTTCGAACCCGATTATATGAAAAATCCAAATTTTCACCAGAACGAATACTGGAATGAGCCATTTGAAACTATAACGAAAGGTTTCACTCCACCATTAAATGCACTCCAAGCGATGTACTAAACCATAAAGCAGACTTTGGACGAATCGGAAAACCCCTCGATAAGGCAAAAGAGACAAGTTGGGTAAACAGACGTACGCTCATGTCAGAAGGGTTTTGTATCCAACTTCTCAGAAGTATAGTTACCAGCAACGAATGAGTCAAGAAATATGTCAAACAGATTTGCACGTTCAAAATAAAATCAATTATTTTTTATTTTCAACGGTCGTCAAAAAAAATCTCTCTTATCATGAATTCCCAAAAATATGAATGTTATTGACCTTACTTGAAAATTTCAAGAAGATCAAATCAAAACTGCAGTGACTGATCCGATGGAAAGTCCATAAAACACCAAAATCATGTGTTATTTTTGTTGTAATTGGAGACATTTCAAATGACTACAACTTCCGTGTCTATCATTTGATTTTCATCAAACTTTCAAAGTTTAAGGATCTTTTGTAGGACTACTCAAATATCAAGATTCCTTCAGTTTAAGGGTGTTTTATTGGTGAAAATGTGAAATACGAGTATCATACTATTATTAACAAAGTTGACAGAATTTTGACTTCTAAGGTATTTGTTGTTGTTGTACTCATAAACACCTACCTCCATAATTTTTTCAGATTTTTCGGATCACAGGTGTTTGATCGCGAGGGGGGGGGACACAAATTGTTCGTGTATTTTCCCTCCTTGTGCGTCTCTTGAGGCAAAAAGTGTCAAATTAAGACCTATTTTGAAAGTTTTCATCAAGGCCTTTCATTTGATACCCAAATCGGCTATCTTTGATGAATTTTTTTTTGGCCACTCCCCTATGCGGGGAGACCCCCTTAAACACCTTATAAAATTTTTTTGTAGTTGAACATTGAATACACTTTAATAAAATATTTGATGTTTCTAGCTTAAGCAGTTTGCGAGAAAAAGTGCTGTGACACACGGACGAACGGACAGATGGACAGACAGGACGCGATTTTAGTAGAGTTTTGGAAAATTATTTTACAAAACGCTATAGAGGTGAAGTGTCTGGTTCCATTGAAAGCCCGAACGGTATAAAAATCGTAAATTGTTTTTGTTGTACTCGGAGAACTTTTAAATGGCCATTACTCCCTGAATTGTGATTTAATTTTATTGAAACTTCCGGACCATAAGGACTTTTCCTTGGACTAATTAAATTGAAACATAAGGGTACTTATGCAAATTCACTGGGAACAATGTTTTATTCCATATTCAATTATTATGAACGAATTTGAGTGAATTTCAACATCTAAGGTATTTTTTATTGTTGTACTCATAAGAACTTACCACCATGATTTTTCACCTTTAAAATGTATGTTTTCACCAAGAGTTAATAACCTATACTTTCAATATTGAAATTGGGGAAAAATAGCTGAAATTTACTCAACATTCTCATTTAATTTACGAATACTAATATCACTCGTTGAATAGATTCTCAAATATATGCATGATATACTCGTAGGTACATCCTTCCTGAAGCTTGTATGCAAATTCTAACAAGCCTGCAATGTCTACTGTAATGTAAATATTCCAACCACCATAACTTCGTTAAATACTATTCGATTCTTCTGAAATTTTAACCATTTATGAGACTTACAAGTAGCCATATAAAAACCAAATTTCATTGGATTCAAGGGTACCCTAACGATGTCATACAACAAAATATAAAATTGATAAGTTATACTATTACTAACAAAGCTTAGCGAATTTCAACTTCTCAGGTATTTGTCGTTGTTGTACTCATAAAGAATCACCTCCATGGTTTTTTTTTCAGATTTTTCAGTCCACAGGGGTCTAATTGCGAGAGGGGGACACAATTTTTCCCTGCCTGCCCCGGCATCGATATTGCAATTTTAATACCTGATGGTTAAAAGATTTCATCAAGACCTTTCATTTGATATCCTACCCTACTATTTTTAGTCAAAAAATGTTTCATAGTTCACACCCTTATATGGGGAGAACCCCTTAAACACTTTGAAATTTTTTTTGACTATAAAAATTTCTTTAATCAGAAACTTCTGAGCTGTGTACAAAATTTGATGACTCTAGCTTGAATGATTCCTGAGAAAACTTGCGGTGACCCACTGACTGACAGGTACTGGTATTAATAGAATATTGTAAATTTCTTTTTACAAAAACCCTAAAAGGTAATAAGATGAAACAAAATGATAACAGTTTGAAAAAAACAAGAACACTGTAATTATGGAATATCATTTATGACTGCATCTTTTAATCTTGCTTTGACACAGAAAAAAGAAAAGGAAAAAGGGCACAGCTCAAGTGAATCGTGGTTTCTCATCATGCGCCAGATAGGAGAGGGTAAGTAGAGATTTGTGCAAGCAAATGGTACCACATAAATATTTCTATTCTGGGAGGCGTGTGCTCCCTGTCGAGTACGTAGCTCTGTACGTAAATTTAAAGCAAAGTGATGGTGGCAGAGTTGATGGGAAAAAATACCGTTGGCACCACCAGCCGCAAAAGCAAATTACTCGTAGGTACCCCTTATTTTTAAAAGCAAATAATCATTTTATTCACTCCAACTTTTAAAGTCAAACACTTTTTAAGGATTTTTTTTTTCTTTAAAAGCCGTCGGGCCTTGTTTAGTTGTGTGGGCAGACGCGTTTTGACTACTTTGAGTCATCTTCAGTGTCTAAAAGATGTGTTGAAGGGAACGACTCTATATAGTCGTAGGATGGGTTAAGCGGATGGGCAATTAGCGAATGGGTGATTAGCGGATGGGTAATTATCGGTTGGGTAATGAGGTCAGGAAGTAAATTACTCAAGTGCTAAATTATACCAGGTAGAGGGATATTAGGGTTTTGTTTATTTGCTTGTTGGGTGTCCGTCTGTTCTGTTTCATCTCGTTTCCATTTTCGTCTCAGAGTGTGGTCTAGGACTGAGAAAATTGCGTCGGAGTTGGTAACAAGTTGTTCGTTGATAATGTCGCCGTCTGTCTTTCTATGTTTATAAATTTCAAGCCTTTCTAGAATTCAAGTCTTGATCCTTTGCTTTGTTTGTGTGGCAATTTCATAGAGTTTGTCATAGCGTTAGACGGTGACATTATCAACGAACCAATTCCGACGCAATTTTCTCAGTCCTAGACCACACTCTTAGACGGAAACGTGGTGAAACAGAACAAACGGACATCCAACAAGCAAAAAAACAAAAACCTAATATCTCTCTACCTGGTATAATTTAGCACTTGAGGAATCTACTTTCTGACCTCATTACCTATCCGATAATTACCCATCCGCTAATTACCCATTCGCTAATTACCCATCCGCTTAACCCATCCTACGACTATATAAAGTCGTTCCCTTCAACACATCCTTTAGACACTGAAGATGACTCAAAGTAGTCGAAACGCGTCTGCTCACACAACTAAGCAAGGCCCGACGGCTTCTCAAGAAAAAAGAAAATTGGCCTGCGGATATCAAATAAACAAAATTATTGACTACATTTTAAGGACAAGTAAAAGTAGCAGGGAGTCCTCCTACCTGAAGGGTATTGTAAAATAATTAGTAAATCAAACACCGTCTTCTGAATATCAAAACTTAACTCACACATATATTCCAGCCTACTAGAAAATGAGAATTCGGAGTGGTCTTTATTTTGGATTGGGAGTTAAAATCACACATTATTGATTTTCAGCCAGTTAGTGACCGGTTGCAAGCGACCCGTATAAAAGCAAAATTCTTCAAAACCTGGCTAATAAACGTACACGCCCCGATCGATGAAAAAGCCGAAGAATAGAACGGAAAGTTCTACAATCACCCGGAAAAATTAGTCGTCTCATCACCTACAAACGACACAAAAATAATTCTGTACAATTTCAACGCTATGGTTGGCAATGAATTATTTCACCTGGGAAGACTGGAGATACAGCCTTCATGATGAAACAAATGACAACGGCCAGTGCCTGATCGACTTTGCAGGTAGCAGAAATCTGTTCATACGTTCGCCTTGCTTCCCAGATGGCAGCACAAAAAACCAGATCGACCATGTTCTCATCCAACAACGTTGGGCTTTGAGCATACTTGACCTCCGTACATACCGAGGAGCCAATTGTGACTCAGATCATTACTTGATCAAATTAACTTATCGATGTCATCTGTCAAAGATGTATTCGGCAAAGATCAGCCTGCTACAAAAATTTGACATCAAAAGGGTCTACTCGGCGTCTGTATCGAAAAATTTCACGGAGATCCTCAACAATCAGTTGGCTGCAACGAGCTCTGGATAGAAGTGAAAGCGGCTATTAAGACCATGGTAGAACACATAGTCTGACATCAAGCTCGGTGCAAAAGAACTGATTGGTTTGATGATGAGTGCCATAATGCGGTAGATAAAAAGAATCAGGCGCAGCAAGAATACGTAGGTTAGACAACCAGGACGAAAAGAGACCACTATGAAAATGTCAGAAGATCAGCGAATAAGATAGCTAGAATTAAGAAAAGAAAACACTATAATGGCCAATTGAGAAGTATCAATGTAAGTCTAACAAGCAGCAAGACAAGCATACAAAGTTGTGAAAAACCTGAAACGAGTTTATCAGCCCAGGACCACGCTCTCTCGTGATGACATCGGCAATATCATCGCTGATGCAAACAGGATTAAGAAAAAATGGGCATCATATCTCAAGAACCTCCTTAATCCTCCACACAGCTCCAGAAAATCGGACCCTATAGATGTTTCCGGAGAGCTTTTGTTGGCACCACCAACTCTGGATGAAGTTTGTTTCACCATTAAAGCCCAAACGAATGATAAAGCTTTGCGCATCGATGAGATTCTAGTGTAGTTCATCAAATATGATGGCAAAGTCGTCCAGCATATTTGACAACAAGAACATATGACGAAAGAGGAGAGTCAATCAATTATATTCCCAGTCCACAAAAAAAGGTGATAAGTTACAGTGCGAAAATAATAGAGGCATATCACTACTGTGCATGTCGTACAAAACATTTTCAAAGAAATAAATAATAAATAAAATCGGATCATACACCAACAATATTATTAGGGAGTATCAAGAGCAGATAAATTGACCATAGACCAATTATTCATAGTCAAGCAGGTAACAGTATTATTGGGGAGTATCAAGGTGGTTTTAGGGCAGGTAGATCAAAAACAGAACAATTGTTCACAGTCAAGCAAGTACTTGAAAAATGCTGGGAGTTCAACTTAGACGTACACTAGGAGTTCAACGTAGACGTACCCGGGATCCCGGGAAATAGCCCAATATTCCCCTTTTTCGTAATCCCGGGAAATTTTCGTAGTTCCCGGGATTTCCCGGGAAAAAATTAAATTCAGAATTTTAATGAATTCGATCACATTTCAATCGAAGCAGTTCAATTTTCAGACTTTTTTCCGTCACAGCATGTAAAAAGATTATTTTAAAATGAATTACAGTCATAATTTCCTAAGAATTCAATGTTGGAGAGGTTTGTATGAATAATATTCAGTATCCCGGTTCAAGCGTCGTGCCATTTCGTCAGGTTCGTAAAAACCGAGCACCTTTTTTATGAATTCAATGGGTGAGTTCAGACGATTCAGCCTGCTGCCAGCCCCAAACAGGTTAATCAAGTTTTGTTGGACAAGAAGGACGCCACGTCGAGATTACCTTCTCTCGACGTCGCGTCCTTCTTGTCCAAGAAAACTTGATTAACCTGTTTGCGGCCGGCAGCAGGCTGAATCGTCTAAACTCACCCAATGGATGCAATGTTTGCGAGTCAAACTTCTAATATTTATTGTTTACATATTGCCATGCTAAAGGAATAAAATTGCAGGCGCGCGTGGCCCTTTGTACCATGATATGTATATGGGATAGGGTGGGTCACTTTAGTATGTTGTAGAAAATACTTTTCTGTTGACTTCTAGTAGTAAGAAAAATGTATCAAGTGGTTACATATATGAACTAACCTCAGACCTTTGTTTTAGTTAATACAGTGCAACCAAACGACTAAATGATTGCCATAATATTTCATCCCATCAGTCCCACTTGACAATTTATTATTGCTATTAGAATCCATAATAAAAAAAATATTTTTTCACCCTATGGCAAAATTTCTCTTTGCCTTTATGGACCTTCTGTCCAATGCTGAATACGTTGAAAAAGAACTTAGAATGTAAACATTTTAATATATGTAAACACTACCTTCTCTAGAGAAATCAGTCACTTCATTCTTTTAAGTAAAAAGTGTGATATGGTTTGCTTGTTTTGCGTGGCGTCCAAAAGTGTTCTTCAATAAGGATAGTTGTGTGATCTGTGGTCAATTTGTCCTTGGATCAGATACTTTAAAAAATTATTTTGGTAAGTGAAACTGTCGTCAGTTTGTGCATTTTCACTGATTAAAACTTTATTTGGGGTATTCGTTTTCGTCTATTTGAATTGCATAATCCTCATTTTTGTTCATACGCTATTCCTTACCTTGGCTGTCAGGATATTTCCACGTTGATGTTCAACCATGAAATGATTTACTTGTCCCTCATTTTAATGTATAGTATGTGTTAGTAAATGTTAGCAGATACCTCTCTTGAGCATCACGCAAAAGTGATGGCATTTACAGCAAATGAGCCTACTCCCTTCTCGTCTACAAATACCGGTCTAACCGGCCTATGAACTGCATTGTGAAGCGCCGTGTAATTCAAGCCAATCAGACGAAGAAGACTTACGACTTATTGAGGATGAATTGAGTTACTATTGTTTCAAAGCTCCACCTTTTCAAATTGACATTTTTCAAATAAAATTGTTCTCTATGTTTGTATTTCAATATTATTTCAGGTGTAAATTATAAATATAGCCATGTCTGACTCTACTTCGAAGTCCTTCGTTTGGCAGCATTTCATAAAAGAAAACGATGAAACTGCAAAATGTATTAAATGCAAGAGCATATTAAAGTGTAGAGGTTGGTCAACAAGTGGCTTGCTTCGACATTTACATGTAAAACATAATGTAACAAAAGGTACTCAATCTGATTTGTCAACATCAGGTTGTAGTGAAACCAACAAAAGAAAGAAAGATAGTGATGATAAAACTAAATGCACTAAACAAAAAAAGTCACTCCTTACATATTTCTTTCCCGCTCATAGAGAAACCTGGGGGAAATAATTAGTAAGCTCGTTTGCCCCGATGGATTCACGGTGAATGTAATTACAAAAAGTAATTTACTAAGGAATTCGTTACGTGACAAAGGATTTGCATTACCTCAAAACCCTAGCGACGTAATGAAGCTTATAAACAAACAATATGACCTAATGAAAAGTTAAGTAATAATCGAAATTTGTTCAAAATTAAACGCAGGACAACGTTGTAGTTTGACGCTGGACGAATATACATCGCTCAAAAACCGACGATATTTAAATGTAAACGTCCATTTTAATGAACTAAAGTTCTTTAATTTGGGAATGATGAGAATAAGTGGATCCTTTTCGTCGGAAAATTGTGTTGATATGGTGAGGAATAAGTTGAAGGAATTCAAAATTTCTATTGAAACCCATATAGTTGCATGTGTTAGTAATGGTGCAAGCATGATGGTGAAGTTTGGAAAAACTATGAGCTGTGAGTATCACTTATGCTATGCTCACGCTATACATCTGGCTGTGTGTGATGTTCTTTATAAAAAAAGAGTAGATTTTGAAGAGACTCCTAATGAAATAAATATATCACAGATAGAAGAAGATGGGGATGAAAGCGATGAGCTTATTGAAGATTTAGATAAGGCCATTAATATAGAATTTGACGCGGGTCTATCAATGGAAGGCATATGTAATATAGCTTATAAAGAAATAACTTCTAAAATTGATATTAATGAAGCTGTAAATAAAGTAAGAGTTATTGTAAAATTCTTTCGAAAATCGCCTCTGAAGAATGATATTTTACAAAATTATGTCAAAGCACAGTTTGGGCATGAAAAGATGGTTTACTTAGATACTAAAACACGTTGGAATAGTTAGATATGCTTGAACGATTTTTAGATATAAGATCAGCAATTTCTAAGGCGTTAATTGATATCAAAGCGCCCATGACTTTGAATCATGAAGAATTAAAAACGTTGAGTGCCATTGCAGTTTGCTTAAAGCCTTTCAAAATTGGGTTGGAAAAACTGGGTAATCGAAGTGCAACTTTGTTAACTGCGGAAGGAGTGTTTTCTTTCATTTAAGATGAGTTAAATCAACAAAATACAGAATTTGCCAAGCACATGAAATGCTCTCTGATCCAACGAATAAATGAAAGGCGCCCAAAAAGCTTAGTTGGGTTAATGCAGTATCTAAATTGTGGCAAAAAATACAATGCTACTGCAATTGTTGATCTGCCATGTTTATCAACTAAAAGCGCGTTGATTCAACAAGGTAAAAAAATAATAACGAAGCTTTTTTGCGTGGAGGGTGAACCATCGTCAAATTCTTCATTTTCCGAAGAAGAGAGCTCAGAAAATGAAGTAACACTAACTCTGAGCGAAAGATTGGAGAAGGCTATTCAGTCAAAAACAAGAATTCAACGTTCTGACAATATCAAAAGTAGCTCCAGCTTCAGCAAGATTATAAAGCAAGAATTTCTGTTGTTTGATGCTACCGAAAATCAATCCTCTAACATAATTAAATTGGGTGAAGTTCTGAAAACTATACCGCCAACATCAATAGAAGCTGAAAGAGCCTTTTCTGTGGCAGGATTCCTTGTATCAAAACTTAGAACGAGACTTAGTGTTAAAGTATAGATCGCTTATGTTTCCTGAAGTCGTATTTGCAAAATCTCTAATTATTTTCATTTTATTTGCTTTAACGTCGTTAAATATACATGCATATGAAAAACATTACATTTTTAAAATATTTTTATTTAAAATATTATCATTTATAGCACTGTGTATAGCTTATTTTAATTTAATTTTTCATAATTTTATGCATAAATATACACACATACATATGTACATAATATAATATTGTAGTTTTATAATCTTCAGAAAATTAAATTTATGAAAAGAAATGACTTTGTTTTTCGATTTCGATATATTTCCGGTTCCTGGGTTACTGGTAGCTATTATTTTCAAATTTTTTACTTCCTCGGAAATCCCGGGAATCTCTGGAATGACTTTTACTTTCCCGGGATTTCCCAGGAAGAAGAAAAGGCCGGGAATTCAGAAACGCTAAGTACACCAAATTTTCGTTGAGTTAAAGTAAGCATACAACAGTATTGATCGTAACATACTTTACTAAATAATGCTTTGCTTTGGCATCCCAGCCAAATTAGTCCGTCTTACCGAAATGACAATGACATCGATGACCTCCCAAGTCCGCATCAATAACCAACTCACCGATGCTTTTGACACGAATATCGGACTAAAGCAGGGAGATGTGCTGGCCCCATCGCTATTCAATTTGGCTCTGAAGTATGTCATAAGGAAGCTACCTGTCGATACGCGGGGTACATTACTATACAAGTCAATCATTTTGTCTCAGTCATTAACAAGTGCCAAAGAACTCTTCCTGAAACTCACCAGCGAAGCAAAACTAGTAGGGCTACAAATCAATGAGAATAAAGTAAAGCTCATGACGCAGTCGAGGAAAATATCTCAAATGCACAAAATATCACACTTGGCGAGACAGTTAGTAAACTGGCAGTCAGCAAGCATTAAATAATACCCTGTTTGCATTTTATAAGGGGGCATGTGTAAGTCTTTCACTAAAATTCGCTATACGGCCCGTCGTCGTCTGGTCGATATTTTATCGTTCTCAGGGACATCGTCAGCTCCAGCCGTGATAATCTCGGTTAAATGACCAGTCCAGTGGTGGTCACACCCTGCAAGGTCTCGTGTGGTTCCAGTCTGTTCGAGTCTAACAGCTAAGTGCCGGACTGTTTGCCCAGTTGACGCAATACGACTGGCAAATCAATGTCGAAATTTACACTGCGCGAACACCGCCACCAATTATTGGGAAAAAAATTTACACAATTATTCCACGCTTGTCTGCTTGTACGAGTATAATGCAGCTATTGAATTCATAAATATCAAATGTGATTCATGCCTGACGCCATTTGCAAAAGTTATATCATCTTCCGGTAGGGTGATTCGTTTTGCACCACCCTGTGTGATGAGGATAAGGTTTTCAATGTTCTAATGTCGTCAATGTTGCCGTCATTTATGATTGCGTCTTAAACGTCAATATATTCCCCCGTGTATAGTTTCTTCTGATTCAGTCTGATGTGATATTCAAGTTATAAGATCGCACACAATATTCAAAAGTGGGAGGTCGGCTGAGAAGTGAGAGGCAGTTAATGAACGGTTGTGTGCGATCCGTATAAAAGCGAAATTCTTCCAAATTTGGGTGATACACGTACACGCCACAACTAAAGAAAATGTCGAAGAAACGAAGGAAGCCTTCTTCAATCACCTGGAAGGACTACCAGCACATTGCCTACAAACAACAAAAAAATTCTGGTTGATTTCAAAGCAAAGTTTGGCAATAAGCTATCACATCGGTGAGCGACTGATGGATATAGCCTGCATGATGAAACAAATGACAACGGCCAGCGCCTGATTGGCTTTAAATGTAGCAAAAACCTAGTCATACATTGGGCTTGCTCTTTATTTTGACGCATACATATGACCTGAGTATCACCGGATAGCAACACACAAAACCAGATCAATCATGTTCTGATCCAGCAGCGTTGAGCCTCGAGACATCAATACATACCGAGGAGCCAATTGTAACTTGCATCATTAGACGTGGCCATATATTTTCCATTTAAATGAAAAACTCACAGAAACATAATTCGCCTGAATTTTTCCTTTAAATGAAAAATATTAATGTTTCAAATTTATGTTACGAGTAAAGTCCTATTTGATTGAATCACATAATGCTTTAGCATGCATAGTTAACTCAAGCTAAAGGCCAATCTACCCTGCAAGAGCACCTGCAATGCAAAGAGAAGGGTTAAACTCACCTGATGGCTTGCTCATTAGTGGAGAGGCCAGCCAACGTGTTGGGTTCCATACGTAATCAGAATCTCATCTAAATGAAAAGACCGAAAAATGTAAATTCGAGTATCTATTGACTTTTTTTTCTTTAATATACATGTAAATAATTTATTTGATAGATCCCTAGCTGGATGTAGAGAAAGCTATTTTATACAAGATTATTAAGTGCAGGAACTCCCGTCATTTGTACTTTACTTCGAGCACACGAAAAGGTGAAATGCAATTCAAATTACGATGGCCAAAAAAATTTGGCTAATTTCAATGAACTTACACTTGGTTTTTCCCACACAATTTTTCCATGTGCGTCGTTTCGTGGTACTGTCTCCTCTCCGTTCCTTGCACACCTTCCGCATTTATCTAATGTTTGCGTTGATCGGCCGCTAGCCAGCCCTTGCCACTCGACGTTTTCAAAGCGAGTCCCGCTTCGAAGAATCTTTTTGCTTCTCGACGAGCCTCTTGCATGCCGGTAACGGAGGTTTTTTCTTGTCGAGATAAACTAGCAATTGCTTCGCTAAATTGCGTCGCAAAGGAGGCTGCCACTAGCAACTTTTCTTGGGATTTTATTTAATTTCTTATTTGTGCCTTTGGAGAAATTTTTCCCTGATGTTGGTAGCGATGATAGGGGCGGGGTTTAGTGCGGACTAGAAAATGGCAGCATTAATAAGTTGCATATCAAATTGTTACGTACTATTGCGTTGTTACTTTCACACAAATGATGTTTTCTCCACAAAGGTCTTTCGAGCAGTTTGCCTCGGCGGCTGCTTGATTACTACACGTACCGGGACTCATTTCTAAGTTTCAGTGGAACGCACACTATGCAGTTAGTTTTATGATACAGGTATTTGTAGCGGATATAATATGATTTCCATAATTTAACCAATATCATTTTTTTTTGACATAGAAAACACTTTCTACCCTTTGCTCTTTAGATTTTTTTGTGCGTAGGGGTAGTAAAATTGAAAAATCATACGGGAGGGAAACTGAATGAATAATTAGGAAGTTTGATTCAAAAGTAGTTCAATCAAAAGGTTGTCCATGTCACTGTAACCTTTCCGTTCCTAAAACTATGTAAGTGGAATTTCGTTTTGATATTTTCACCCTTAAAAATTGCTGACGTATTCAAATCCTGATGAATTTCTGAGCAATTGAGAATTAACTCCATGGATATTTCTTTTGTGCTTTATATTTATTTAATACTTATTATTTGAATCCAGAAAGTAAATATGTTTGGTCATGCTCCTGCCTGCAATTTCAATAACCATTCTATTTATTAACTCCGTAATCAGAACAACCATAAAATCCTTGTTGGTATGAACTCTTCGGAGCTATATAATTCAAACAGGACTTACTTAACTGCCGTCGACTGCCTCAATCATTCATACAGTTTACTGGCATTTATCATTTAATAAAGCATCAATGTGTTTCACAAACGACACTAAACAAATCGTTTCGAGGCATCGTACAACCCCTACGGAATGCAAGCAATAAACCACCTCCGATCAGAGGCACGTAGAGCCATTAAAAATATTTACGAGCTACGAAACCCCTCGCTTACTTATTTATGAAGTTTTCGCTCCTGTCTCGCATCTATCGGCAGCCGTTTTGATTTTGTGTCTGGTTAAAAAGGAAATTAAATTGATAAAGTGGAAAACGTGTTGCCTGCCAGTTTTACACGTTACATTGGAAAACAGACACCTAAGTACCTTTTTGTAATATCAAGGTACATCATGTTGCAAGCATGTTACCTTGGTAGAGTTCCTGATACCGATGCCTGGTGAAGTATAATGTGAGCAGTTAGAGGGAAAGTTAATGGAAACGATGATAGTATATTACATTAGAACTCATTTTTTCCAGGCAGTTAGTTGTACTTCTTAATGTCATCGGTGATAAGAAAGATTTTCAAATTTCCTGCGATTTTTATTTTGAAAATTTATGATTTCCAAAGATAAAATGAAAGGAGAACTGCTCTATTGTCCAACTTAATCTAACGCTGAAGAAAAAATATTTGAATACTAAGCAAAGAATAATAATTGTCAAAATTTTAATCTTATACGAGTATATATAAACATTTTACCTTATAAATCTCTTCTCAGTCTAAATCATCATAAATAACTAATTCTGTACGTCAAGCAATTATCCTTAATTAGTCCCCCATATTTTTTTTCGGTATCCAGAGAAGGAAGACTGGTCCGAAAAAATAACAAAAATCGATTTCATTCCTTGTTCCCATCATCACTGCCTTAAAATACTCAATGTAAAAACTTCTCACTAAACCTTCAACCTGAATTTTTTCTTCTTACGATAACCTGATATCCTTAAAAACGCTGAAACGATTTTTTCAGCCTTTTCGTGGTCAGGTGGCGAAAATTTCGAGGGTGCTCTCTTGATTTATTTGCGGTAATGTCCTTTTTACTTAAGAGCTGTTGCTGAGAAACGAAAGAAAAAGTGAAAAAAACTGAATAACACAAGGAGCATCCACCAAAGTTAATGGATGGCGAAATCAATTATTTATAGAGTGGTGACCTTTTTAAAATTCAATTACTTAAGTGTGTGGTAAACGTTTCGTTGGCTTCATCTTATTATGGTTGAAATGATTAATTTGAAATGATGATTTAGTTTTTCTACAATATTTTCATGATGGAAGGTAATTTGAGTTGATGGACGAATAACTTAACTTTTGAAAATTGTTATTTTTTTGTGTTCGTTGGATTGCAATCAAATGAGACACTAAATTTTAGTCACAAATCAAAGATACACTACTCCAAACCTGTGCTTGAATAATAAACTTTATTTTTAATAGGTAAGAAACCAATTTCATCACAATAAATCTAGAATGCTCATCTATCCTAAACAATGTCATTGCAACCCTTTTTCCGATTACCTTTTTTATGAACTCTTGAAAATGTCCCCAGGGGTATCATAAAACACCGAAAAAATACTATGAAACGTACTTATCATGGAAATTTGTTTTTAAAACTTGACATTAAGAAAAAGATTTATTTTCATTAAATCCTAATGAAAACTTATTTTCTTCATCTTAAAAAATTTACATTTTCATGAACTCTTAAGAGTTTTCGAGATTATAATGGCGTGTCGTTCGGGGAGTTGCATGGAAAGGATAGAAAATATAATTCTTTGACCCCTGAGAGAAGGGTTGACTGGCCAGATCCCATTATAAGTTAATGTTGTCATTTATCAAGAAGGTAATTTTAATATGCAAATTAATTGTATCTAATTAATCTGCTTCATTATTACTGTGGGAATTGTAAAGAATGTTCGTTACCATGATAAAACGTTTGTAATCTTTGTAGACTTAAATTATAAGAATATAAATTTCTCATAAATTCAAACGTATAAACAGTGATGGATTCAGTCAAGCAACATGTATTTAAATTGGCTCCCTCCCTATCGCCGGGTGGAAGCTTAGCAACTGTAAATAATGAGTCCCCTCTACCTAGTTAGGGTATCTTGAAAGTATAGATATTAGAGGTGTTCTCAGCCATAGAAAAGATGTAAATGTACATGTGCTGCCGTTTTCGGTTTGAGTTGAAATGAGCGTCATGGTCACATTTTAAGGAAAGCATCTGCAGTTTCCGCGAAGAACTATTCAATTTGAATTGAAATTGAGCGTCAGCAATGTACAAGTCCAAATATGAATTGTCCTTCGATATGTTGGGAACTCTGACCTATACTGTGTACTTTTGGATACAATCAGGTACTGTTTCATTCACGATTTTAAGAATATAACTCTTTACCTATATGTATCATTAAGCCATGATGTATTCTAAGCATTCAGATCTTCAGCAACAAAATAGTTATGCAACATATTTAAACAAAGAATCAAACTCCTAAAATTTGAAAGTAATTCCAAGAAACGCAAAACAGCAAAAAACCGTCAACTAACCGTGGAAACACCTCTGGTGATTTTACCAATAACGTAATAAGTCGTGATTATCACAGTGGTTCGTGTAATGTAGTAGTTAGAGGGCTCACTATATAAATCGTAGGTTTCTGGTTCGAATCCCGTTGGTGGCAATGAGATTCTTTTCGAAAGATTATTCGGGTGAACTCAAAGCCCGTTTAGTTATGATGCTTAATGGTTTAAACTCCGCAGCTGGTGGACGTGTCAACGGCCAAAAAGTGGAACTGACCATATCACCTTCCCGAGGCCGATACTTTCGATCAAAATAATGAGATACTCTAACTATCCGTAAGCAAAGGCCCAAAAGCAGCTGTTTTGCTAAAACAAAAAACAGAAATCACCTTAATCAGACATGTCTCAGAGTCCAGACTATTAAAGAATGCTGACCAATCCACCGAAAGAATGGCTTCCGAGATTTGATTGTAGTTAGCCTTGTAAAAGTTATAGCAATTTCGTTTTTGTTTCCGAACAAGGCAAACAGCAACAAAAGACACATCAAAACGTAGAGGGGGATCATGGGGATCAGTAGAAAAATAAGGAAAGAGAACACGGAAAGGACGCATAGGAGTTCGTTCTACATTGCATAGAATTCAATCCAAGATACGGCCATTAGCATTGGGTACAGTATTGAACTGAGAAACATTACACATTGATATAACGGAAGAAATCGAAGAAGAACAATGAGAGGAGCAAGGACTTATCAAAATTTTTGTCTAGGAAATATTCCGAAGGTTGAAATCATCACATAGAAGGATAATTCGAAAAGCGTGTAAAATAATAATCAAAAACTTCCAAGAAGAATGTATCATACACAGATGCAGGGGAATTACAGGAAATATATGCGCAGAAGATGGGAAAAGAATATATAGGAGAAAAATTAATATTAAAGGTGACACATTCTACAGTGGTGATCAAACAAAATTGGCAAGAAGAGAGCCAGGAAAAGTACTACGAAAGGCAATGAGAACACCGCCACCATCACTCTTGTTGGACAAGAGTCCATCAAGGTCGCGCCGAACTATCGTGTATTGTGGAAAAAATTTTGCCGTTATGAATACTTTTCGACAGCTAAGTTTCAGTAAAATACATAATATTGTCGCGTGTCATAGTTCGCGGCCTATAATTTTAATGTTCCGGGAAAGTGAACGCGTTTTCACATTTTTCGATGCCTCAAAGCTCAGACTATATGCCAATGCGTCCTTAACTATTTGTTTTTGAGCTAAATGTACGGCTTGTTGCAATTCCTGGTCCTTTAATGCGCTGATAAATGCTTCTGTTGCTGCGTCGTCTTGATGTTCTGGGTCGTAAGCTGGGTAAGCCAAAAGTGCCAGTCGCTCAATGTCTTGGGCTAGCTGCTGTAGGGTTTTGCAAGGACCGTTGCGTTCGATGCCATAGCTGTGACCGATAAATCTGCTTCAAACGCATTCAATATAGCAGCCGAATTTGAGTGCAACTCAACGGAGGTAGTCTGCAAAAGCTCGGCAGCTGGTCCTCTTAGAGCAAGAATTAATGCAGTTGCTCGTTCCTGCTCATTCCAGTGGTTTGCCCTAGCGGTGGCTTCAAACTGGGTTTTGAAAATACTCCAGACCATTTGCCCGTCAAATATTGGTGCTTTCACATTTTTGGATGTGCTTTGCGCTGCGGTTATAAGCGGGGCTGGTGAGGTGGTTACTACTGCCTTCGCTGCTTCCAATTCCTTTCTCATTTTTTCCATCCCATGGTTGACTCTCTCCTCGACCTGGTTAAACATCTTCTCGACCTAGCAAATCTTTTTTTTTAATTTGGTTGTTCAGGCTACCGAGCTAATTTGGTTGGCTGCCTACCTTGATTTCGATTGCCTGTTTGTCTAGCTGCGTTGATTGCTTCTCTAGCTTCTGTGTGATGTCTGCCTTGATTTCGAATACTTGTTGGTCTAGCTTCGTTGATTGCTCCTCCAGTTTCTGTGTGATGTCTGCTTTGATTTCAAATGCTTGTTGGTCCAGCTTCACTGATTGTTCATTAAGCTTCGCTGATTGTTCATTTAGCTTCTCAGTTAAACTGGATGACTGTTGTTGCTGCTCTTACTGGATCAGCATAAACATTTGCATCAGCGCATTTTCGGGTTCCTTTGATTTTGGTGTTTCTGCTTCTCCACCTTCAGCGCCTTTTCCCGCATCTGAGGGCTCAGCCGAGTCCAGATACTCGCCTTTCGACTCGATCGCGTCACGCAAGCGTGCAATCAGTATGACCTTTGTACCTTGCGTAGCCAGATTTCGCTGTTCCAACTATTCCTTGCGCTCCGATATGGTCAGTTCATTAATTTTTTTGATGTAAGCTTTTTGGTATTTTTATTGTTTCGGGTATTTTTCCACCAGTTTCCACGTTGAATTTCACTATTGTGCACTTTAAAAATGGCTAAAAGTTTCACCTTCGAAATTTTCGTTCTCACTTCTTGACACCACTATCGCGTGTTATAGCTCTTGGCCGATAATTTCAATGTTCTGGGAAAGTGAAAATGCACTGTCTATAAATTTAGTTAAAAGAGTTTCTTTACTAAGAATGCACTTCTTTACAAAAATTAATTTAAATGTTATGTTTCACTTGTCTATAAATTTATATTTCAACTGTCTTTACTATCAATCAATATCGCCTTTAATTCGCTACTATCGTGGTTGCACTATTTCCCCCATTCATTCAACTCGGCTTTATATAGGGTCTCTAGTCATTCAATCCATTTCTCGTACATTGGCGAATGTTCTGACGAAAACTTCCTGGAATATTCGAGCGATTCTGAATAGCCGCAGTGACGTCACTTTCAGATGTTGATCATGGATCTACTTGGTCCATTCTTGTGTTTTCAAGTACATTCGTTGATCATGATGTTATTCGTGGTAGTGGAAACAATTGCGACAGTAGCTCGCAGAATTATTTGGACATGTAACAATATCATCATTGGATAGAGCATCAAAAAAAGATAGATACCTCAGCTTAGACCTCAAAACCCGTACATTTTGATAGTATCGAGATAGAATGGTTAAAGAATTAATAGGTATAGATGTTAAAGTTTTGCTAGTCTTACTGGTAGCCGTTGAAATTGTTTTTCTTTTAGCTGGAACAAACTGCTTCATAAGTATTCCAGGAGGTCAGGATGTCAGGATTCATGATAATATAGTAATTTTTAGGCACACTTAATTTAAACGAAGCAATAACTATTGGGGTTTCCGAGCTCCAGATGCGACAATTTTGCTTGTTAACGAAGCCACCGAGGTAGAAATGGGCGTCATCACTCAAGATGATTTTTCGATGGAATTCCGGATCATTTTCATGTATTTCAAGGACCCAATCAGCAATTCCACGACGTTATTGATGATCGATCAGCTTGAGTTTTTATGTTAACTGAACTTTATAAGCCTTGAGACCCAAATCTTTATCCAAAATACGGTGTTGTGACGTTTCTGGAATGCTTAATTCCAAGGAACGACGAGGAATGGACAAACCTGGGTTTTCTTCAACACTTTCGGCTACAGCAGCAATATTCTCGGCTGTTCTTGAGTGACATGCACGGGTTTTATTCTTCACATCACTAACTTGTCCCAACAGCTCGAATTTTTCCACTAATTTCTGTATTGGGGTACGGTAAGGTGCTTCACGACGACCCAAAAATGGTCGAGTTTTACCAACCGTCTCTGCCAAATTTTCACCATTTTTAAAAGTGATTTTTAGTAACTTCAATACATTGTTGAAGCATGTATTGTTCCATTTTTAGTAATGGCGTAGTTTTTATTTGTCAACTGTCAAAAAATGACAGCTTCAAAAGTGACATCTACCGAAATAGTGGGGTATTCAAAATAACATCTCTTACTGGAGAACCCTTTATTTGTTTTTAATGGGGCCACGTAATCCAGAATAGAATGAACAGATGAGTCAGACGGAAGAATCAATGCATTGCCTGTAGATGGTACTGGTGAATGGGTCAAAAGTCGAACATTTTAAGGATTCGTTCCTTGACTTATTGATGAAGGAACTGACTAGCTTGAAGAAAACACTGGGAGGTGACAAGCGATGATTTTTTTTGCCTGCGATTTCCTCATTGTTAATATTGAAGAGGGTGGAGCCATATATTGTGTGAAGCCATGTGTGTTGTGGCAGCCAACTTGGAGATCCAATACTTACCGCTCCACGTTGTTAATTCCAGTGGAAGGTGTCAAAGTAGATGAAGCTCTCAGAGATATTGATTCAACAAACTGCAGCAAGGAGCTTACAACCGATCAAACAGAAGAACATTTTGATTGCAAGGAGTTCAGCGCATCTACAAAGGAATGGATTGTATTTCGAGTGATTTGCAGATGAGAAACGCAAGCAGATATAGAATAGCGCTGATGGGTTTCACAGTACCAATGTATTCCATTACTCACTTTGTTTACCATTTCCATAAAATGAAAAAAAAAAAACAATGAGTCAATGGAATCCCGTAAATTATGTGATTGGTCAACCTCCAGGCATAGCTTAGAAGTGTTGTGTTCTTAAAGACAGAATGGGTATAAGCAATTATGATGGACGTATTAGCTGTGAAAAAGGATTAAAAATTATGTCGACTAACAATATTGCTCGACATTCAACAAATATGAGTATGAAGAAAATTGAGCTCTGTGTCAGTTAAAAATAAAGGAGCAAGATGGTGTCTTTGCCTTTAAAAGGAAAATAATGACTGGACACAGTCGGAATTTATCAAGATCAATTTTTTATCTATGATACATTTTTTCTGTTTTACATAACTTGATCAAGTGCTATAATGAATACTTTTCTTGCAAACCTTTCACTGCAGATGGTTAATTCTTACGTTTGATGACTTTATCCAACAAACGATTTACTGCATGATGATGCAAAAATACACGCTAGCTAGTCCAATAGTTTTAACAGTTCTTCAATGGGATCATCTTCTCGGGAGAATCGGGCTGCAGCATGCCCTGTTGAAGGTAAGGTACTAGAAGTCTCTTCCATTACGCGCAGTTTAAATACTAGATCTGAGACTTTGCATGGATGAGTAAATTATTGGTCAATGCATTAACAAATATATCAAGGTCAATAGCACTTGGCTTTGCATGCTGGTTGAAATTTTTTTCAATGTCATGATAGGGAGAATCCAAATCCACTCTCTGTATATATTCAGGCTGCAAGCAATTTTCACCTACCTGAGTGTATTTGTATCTTGCACATCGAGAAAAGAGTGGCCTTACTCACTTTGCATGGAAGTGGAATTCCCTGGAATCTTCGTCAGAGGTTACGGTCAGACTCATTGTCTTGAAATTGTCGTCACTTAATCTCAATTTGTTCCCGCTGGTGCTTTCAAAATCCCCTTTTCTACTCACTATTTTATTTCTGGTAATGTGCGCCATGTCCAGCCCAAAAAACTTGTCCGGGAATCGTCACTCTCCTGTCGAACTTGAATAAAGAAATAAAATTGAGGTGAGATATGCGCAACATTATACGCCACCATACATGAACTATACCTTTTTTCCAAATTCAACCTTTCCCCCTCCAGATGATCTGTACGAATTTCGCTTTTGAGACTTCAAGTGATGCGGGATTCTGACCTCAGAGCCACTTTCAATCCACGAAACTCCACCATGCGCAATATCAAAGTGTGCAACTGACAAAGATCAGTCAGCTGACACTTGTCAACCGGCTAGAAAATTGTGTAGAAATGACCGATCTCTGTCGGGTATCGCTCCAAAATATTGAAGGTTTGACAGTTGCCACGTGAGTGCGATTATAAACTGTGATTTTAATTAAAAATATCAAGCCAAATAGGCCGTCGCGCAGGTGTGTTTGTGTTTCTTACCACGTCGGAATGTTTTGCCGGCTATTAAGAAGCGCAAAATGGTAAGTGGCCATTAATTGCCATAAATGTGTACCCGGAAACGCCCATATTTTGCTTTCTCTTCACTGACTGCGGTATGCGAATGAAAGCATTGATTTCTTTGGAATTCCGGTAGCACCAATTTTATGGTAAAGTATGAATGTGTCTGTATGTTGCATACATGAACTTGCTTTGCTTGTGTTTGAAGGAGTTTTATTTTTTCAAAATAGACATTTGTAGATACATATGATGCATTCGTTCTCCGAATTAAACAATTTCTTTGAATATTTAGTTTGATCAGTCTGTATTCATGACTTACTGACGAAATTTCACTTTCAAAGACATATATTGCATTAGTCAATACATTGATCGTTACCCTATCCAATATTTTCCAGGTTCATCAAATAAAAGAAGATGCAGCACTTTCCAATCTAATCATAGTTGTACCCGTCGTTGTGGCTTTGTATGCAGATGGTGCTTCAGTGTGTGCTGGAGCTTTGGTTAAATATTGTATAACCTTGATAGTGTTGACCAAAGACATAAATAATGGATAAGCCACGAGAATCTGTGTACTCGTCCATGTGGAAAGCAAATTTAACACACAAATACCCCACGCTCTCGAAACTATATGATTCCCTTTGCTTCTTTTTTCCCTTTGTTTCCCGAGAGGTTTTTCTTTCCTCTCCTCGAAAAAATCACTTCTCACACTGAGATCCGCGCACACCTACAAAATTTCGTTTCACGTCCACACGATTGCGCCTTCGTTGTCATTCATTGAACAGTTTGAGGGCAACACAACAAAAGTTCTCTCACAACACAGCGAACGTAGTGGTTATAAGACTTGTTCGCATAGATCTCAGAGAGAATGGATACGAAATGCATCGAGAGAATTGAAGCACTTTATCATGTAGCGTGAAGTTGGCGCGTTATTAGCTGTTGATTCGAATTTCAAATAAATTTGACGTGACGTCTCCCACTAATTTTCGCATCTTGAACTAAATCAATTTTCCGTGCGGGTTTTTAACGAACAAACACACATGACTTACCCTACGAAGGATACGTCCCCGACATGCTTCCCAGAGCTGTTTTTACAGTCCCACACGCGTCACTACATTTTTCATTTTTCGACACAAAAACACTCGCGATCCGTAACAAACTTTTCAGTTTGGTTAATTATCGCATATGCAACGCTTTTGCACTAGTTTCAACACGATTTATCTTAAAAAAATTGTTTTGTGTACAATTTCAAATTCAACTTGATTAGACGTTTCCCATCAATGTTGAATTTTCACAAATCATATGTTTTCAATCATATGGTTGATATTTTGTTGACAGTTCGGGGGTTAAGGTATAAGAGGAGTGGGATTTTCGTGAGAGCAACTAGAGAGCCACTTGAATGTGTGGATTCTCTAGAGGCGTGAAAGGCAGGGGGATTTCAATTCGCATGCGAGAGGAAGGCATGTATGTAGTAAAAGTACTTCACTCACGTATGGATGAAAATAAGCTCATTTCGCGTCCATTAGTTTATATGTCTTTGCTTGTTCGTCGAGTTTTGAATAAAAAAAGAGAACTAAAGTGCCGCCGATTTCGTACAGGCGATCTTCAAAATCAAAAGTTTTATAAACGTGAACGTGTATCAGAGTGAAGTTAAGTGCAAAAACAAACATATCTATGGCTTACCCAGTCAAACCTCAACTTCACACAACTTAAGCGAAGGTTCCTAATTGCTTCGGCTCTCGCGGCTGTGGTTGCGGGTTCAGTACTCTCTATATCTATGGTGTTAACTAAAGCATTTCACTTATATTATCTTAGGTACGTTACATGTGATCTAGGTTACTATGGTTTATCTTAACTTAGTCTAGAACGGATTGGAGTCCTTTAAAGAGATCTTCATATTTTCTATAAAAGATCCACTCTCAATAAACCAAAGTGTATGAGTTGCAATATTTGTTTGCACAACCTTTGTTTCTTAGGTGGTACAATGCATTGTTTACAGCTGGATGAATAGTGAACTTTCCGTGTCTCTATCATACGTTGATATTAAAGCTCCATACATCTTTGCATGTTACTCGTCAAATCTAATTGACACATAGGAAAAGGACCACCAACCACAGTTAACAGACATTTTAATTACGAGTAAGCTTTTCAAAACAATGATAACCTTACCAGTACACTAAATCATTTAATAACAAATATATGACGCAATAAACATCGGTTGCAGTTCAACACGCTAACTAAATTGCTATGGTTTCTATATTAATTTATTTTGAATATAACTTCAATTCGAATGACTTGCCATAAATATGAAACTTAATACCACGGTTTAACACAACTGCTAAATGTTGAGCCAAAGGACTTTTGTTTAATTACCGTCCAATACCTCTAATTGCACAAATATAACGTTCAGCAATGTTGCAAATTTTATTTATTGCGTGCGGCTTAATTTTAGTATCGAACAAATTATATTTGCACTACGCAACAACCAATGAAAAGATAATTTTTTTTAGTTTGAACGTATTCCTGCAGGATATGCAAGGAAGTCATTTTTCTCAAACCGACAAACTTTTGTAAGCAATTTCCATTCGTGGGTAATTTTTCTATTTCTATCATTCCTCTTTTGACCACTTAAAAACGACTTAAATATTTCCGGAAACAAAGATTTCATATCCTTTCTACGTGAGATAATTCCTACTTCAATCTGATAAACAAACAAGGGTGTTCGCATGCTGCTGACATTAAATATTCACGGACATTGTCATGGCGCTATCATTGTCACCATCAACGTTTCAGGATAAATTCAGCAGAAGCCATTTAACAATTGGATCAGACTACAATAAATTTCAAGTTCAAATGTCCATTTAATAGCACAGAACGGTCATGAATATCCGGCGTGGTCAATGGACCACGTCCAATGGTCAAATATCGACAGGATGTTTATTGGTGAAATATTGGTGAGATTGGTTTCCTTTATAGATGGAGGGGTAGGATGTAGACCGAAATATAGTCCGCTGCAACTGTTATTCAATGATTGAAGAAACAATCGAATTAATTTTTTTTTTTGTGTTACTAAGAGGATGATTTCTTTTCAAATTCAAGCATTCCCTTGTATAATATTTACATAATCCTCCCACCCGACATTATCATTTACACTCATGATAAGTTTGAGAAGGAATGATTTCAGTATCCGAAACTACACTAAATTTCTCATCTTCTTATCTTAAGAAAGACGTAAGTGAAACCGAAAGTTTATCTAATTATGACTGACATACCTTTTTAGTAGATGTCAACATGTTCCACCCCGTCAAGACACATGTGCGTATGAAACACTTAAGATAAAGTTAGGAAGGTTGTTCAAGTTCTGACAAGAAGTGAATATTACACCTACGAAACGTGAGTCTAAGTACGTGTTGAATAGGTATCAGGAACAAACATACTCGTACTTCGTCATTTTGTCGTTGAGATAATTTCCTGTTCGAAACGACGAATTCCACATATTACACCTACAAAAGTGCTCAGCAAACTTTTGCGGCCTAATTGAATTACTGCACTGAAATCAAAGTTTGTTTGTAAGACGAGATGGCGGGATGGAAACCTTTTAAGATGTCGTTTAACTTCACGTTAATTATTTATTGTTTTGGTGAAAAGGTTAAACTTCACATAACAATTGAATAATTGAAGAAATCATTGCGTAGTTCACTATGTTTTTCTACGAAACTGTGACGCAACGATGCGGTGATTTATTTATAGGCAAGTTAGTTCATACGTTCTTCAAGCCATCTACGAGTACATTCCTTAAAAAATAATTTTTCTCCGTCAATAAGAAAACTTCAACTATTTAGGTAAGTATGTACTCGCATAATGCAATACTTAAGTTTGTTGTAGGCAAATTTAAAATTTGATTGAAACACTTTTTTTTAAATGTCAATTGTAATTACTAATTTGATTGGCCCACACTCAAAAACTCATCAATTCATCCGTGAATATCGTCACTCGATTTCAGTACAGCGAACTTGATTACAGAAACCGCAAGGCGAAGAAATCCAAAGGCACCATACGACCAGCGGCATGGATGACAGGCATTGTCCTCCTCTCCTGGGCAAAACCGACAATCGGGAGACCGTGACTTACCGATCTTGTGCAGGTAAGACTGAAAACACCCGTGCCCGCTCAAAAGCTGGGTCAGATAGAAGTCAGTCTCACCATGCTTTCGATTTAGCCACGGTCTCACATCCGGGATGAGGCGCACAGTCCACCTTCTCTTCGTGCAATTCACCCAAGACTGCTGCCAATCGTTGAGTTAGTGCTGTTTCTCCTCGCGGACAACTATCTCCCTCGCATCCTCGTTTCGGCGCAGGTAAATAGTGCGGTGCTCTCCACCAAGGAGGGCGACATGTATCACGCCTGCAATCATTCTCACCGCCGAGTCGGAGACTGTTGGATACGAAGATGCAATTCTCAGTGCTCCTCATCTCTGTACCTGTGCCAAACGTTCTTGGTACACCTCCTTGCTGAGAGTGTCGCCCCATACCTCTGCTCCGTACAGTAGCACTGACCCTACAGCACTCATGAACAGGAGTCTTCTTGATGGGCTAGGTCCCCCTACGTTGGCTATAAGTCGACTCAGGGCCATATTCCCGAAGCAGCCTTCTCAGCCGTTGCCCTGATTTGCTCAGAGAAGCTAATCTTCGAGTCGACCAGTAGCCCCAGGTACTTCATCGATTGCTTCGACTCGATTTGTATATCTCCAATACTGATCATCCTTACTCAAGGGATTCTCTTTTTTGTCAAGATGACCACTTCGGTTTTCTCCAGTGCTAAACTCAGCCCGTGAGCAGTCATCCAGTCCCTCACTCGGCGCATTAGCATACCTAGCCTAAGTTGCGCTTGTTCAACGGTGCGTCCAGCGACCAGAGCCGCAACATCATCCGCATAGCCGACCAAGCGTGACTCATCTGGCATCTCAAGTCTCAGTAGCCCGTCGTAAGACACGTTCCACAGGTCCGGACCAAGGATAGATCCCTGGGCAACACCCGATGTAATTTCCATCCTTCGTTGGCCCTGTGTCGTGGAGCAGGCTTCGGTCCTTGAGGTTGTTCCTCAAAAGCCGCATTAGATATTTCGGAACTTGAAAAGGGTTTTCCAGCGTGTCCAGAATATCCACCCATCTAGCGGCGTTGAAGGCATTCCTGACGTCGATTGTCACCTACAGGACGATCCGTCGCTTGGTGCGACTATGTGCCTCTGCCTTTTCGACCGCGTTCACCACCTCTGCAATCGCATCAATGGTAGAACGTCCTGCTCTAAAGCCGTACTGCCGAGGAGATAGGTCCCCAGCAGCACGAATCGCGTCAGTGAGTCTTCCCTTGATGAGTTTCTCTAGCACTTTCCCAGCCGTGTCTAGCATGCATAACGGGCGGTATGCAGACGGCGATTTCCCTTCCCCTTGCTGATCAGCAAGAGCCTCACCACCTTCCATCGTACCGGGAAAACCCCGTCCCGTAGGCAAGTGTTGAATGTGCTGAGCAGCAAGTCAGGACAATGATGATAGACGAGCCGCAACACCTCAACTGGAACACCATCTGGACCTTTTCCGCGTCATATACACAAGGTTTCCGTAGGGCTCCAAGTTTCCCCATGACCAGCTTGTAGCCAAGGCCCCAGGGATCCTTGTTCACATTGTCCACTAGGTCTTGCCAGCAGCGAGTCTTGCTACTGTTGATCAGTTTGCGAAGGCATTTCCTGGCCCACTTATATGCTGCCACCTGGTTGCATGCCTCGTCACGGGTCCGCGCCCGTTGAGCCTCACGCCGAAGCTTGTGACACTCCCTCCGCTTTTCAGCGATTTCAGTAAACCACCAGTACACTGGGAGCTTGCGTGCCGGGGTCTTCGACGGGGCATAGAAGCGCAGCAAGCAGTCGTAATTATGCTCATAGTAAAGTTCACCACGTCTTGAGCTGCCAGTTCTTCCGTCCCCTCCGAAGCTCCCTGCAGCGGGTCACCTGGAGTGAGAACCTTAACGAACCTCTCGACGTCCATTCTTCCGATGTTCTATCCAGTTGTAGAAGGCCGAGAGCACGGACGTCGGGAGACAGCATCACTTATCTCAAGCAGAATGCACTGATGATCACTGGCTGAGTAGTCCTCTAATACTTTCCAGTTATGTATCCTCCGTACTAAGGACTCCGAGGCGAATGTCACGTCCGGTATGGTACCCTCACAGCCAATATGGCTGAAAGTCGGCATGTTTCTGGAGTTTAGTACGACGAGGGCCGTCCTGGCTGCCATTTCCAGGACTCGTTTTCCCCGCGGATCCATCTGAGGCATGCCCCATTCGATTGCTTTAGCATTGAAGTCACCCCCAACGAGCACTTTACCCTCTGCGTTCGAGACAGCGCCCTCCAAAGCATTAAGCTTGACTTGGAAAGATCATATCGACTCGTTCAGCGTTAAGTACACACTAAAGAAGGTGATCCCTGAGCACCGAACCCACACGAAACCATCCCCCCGTCCACAACTCTCCGCTTGAAAGTCACTGTTCCGAACCCTGATAGCGGCAGTACCAGTTTCATCAGAGTACCATGATGCAGGACTTTTATTATGGTGTTGCTCACTCAGCAGCAAGAAGTCGGCTTTCGTGTCCCTCGCAAACTGCTCAAGCAGATTTTGGGCGGTTGAACTGTGGTGTAGGTTTAGCTGCAGGATGCGGGTCATCAAAGCTCTGATTTTGCCTTGGCTAGGGCTTCCTGGAACACCCGGCATTTTCCTGATCCCAAGACGTGTCCAAAATCAAGTTAGTACAGTGTGCCTCCTTCGTACACTCTTTTCTTTTATGTCCCATTTCACCGCATTTGTGACATAGGGAACTCCTATCGGATCCTTTGCATACTTGTGTGGTGTGACCGTAACCAAGGCATTTGAAACATTGAAGAGGCATTGCTCTTTGCCGCATCCTACAGACAACCCACCCAATTCGTACTTTGCCCTTGTTCAGGAATTGGTCGGCGTCCTTTTCGGTTAAGTCAACTATGGCCATGCGTTGTCCCCTGTTGTTTTCTGAAGTCTGTCTCGCTTTGATCCTTCCCACGCTAGGGAACTCATTTTTGATGGCCTCTTCTACCTTGGCCAGATCCGTCACGCAGTCTATGTCTCGTATTTCGATCGTTGCCATCAACTCGAGCGGGGCTATAGTTGCGCTTTTGCCGAGGACTTTCTTTACTGCGTCACAAAATGCATCTTTATTGCCGGCCTCTGCTCCGAATTCGACCAGTATGTGGCCCGACCGTGTTGGTTGTACTACTTTCATGGTAGTATTGGTGTCTTCGGGCCTTACGTTTCCCCTGATGTCCCGCAGTACTTCCGCGTAGGATCGGCCATCTTGGGGCTTTATGAGCAGTGCTTGCTGCCGGGGTCTTCGTTGGGACTTCTGCCTCTCCTGCTTTGCATCAGGTCCTTTTTGTAATTGGGCGTCCGTACGAACTTTACTTTTTGGCTTTTTTTTTAAGGAGTTTTTTTGCGGCTTTCTTCGCTCCTTCTGTAAGCACTGTCTGGAACCCCTGATCTAGTGCTCCACGCCCTTCAAGTGCCTCTTCCTTCCTTCTTTTAACTCCTTCGATTGGGCTAGACGCCATTCTTTTATTGACGTTTAATGGTGGAGCTATCTGCGTGTCGCCTTTGGATTTCACCCCAAGCGCCTCTTTAGCCTTCTCTTCATCTTCGGCCCTTAACCAGCTTCTCCGATAGTGCCTTATGCGATCTAGGAGCTCCTCTAGTTCAAAGAGCCCTGCCTTTGCTGCTTTGCTGATTTTTGGGGAGTCGCATGCAGCTTGTATTCTTTTCAGAACATCTCCCGCTTTTTGGAGTAGTCTTTCTTCTTCATATCGCTGGGCGGCAATTGTACCTTGCAACCATCCTTGGGAGAGGCTATCGCGTTCCGTTTCCGAATACAGTACTTTCGCCACATTTTCAACTTTGGCGGTGCACGCGGTGTCTGGTCACTCTTTGCTTTTAGTGCCGTAATCTCCTCGTTGGCTTCTGGATTTTTCGTTGCAATGTCGGGGTTTGCGACCCTTGCATCGGTCGCTTCGGTAACGATCGCAGCAGTGACAATAGAATTTTCGGTGCTCTTTATGTTATCCCCCACCGCTCGAACACCTGAAGTGTCCTGCAGAGTTTCCCGTTTCTCCTTAAAAGGACACTCGGGCGTTCGCATCATTTTTTTGCTGCGCCCGAACGCCGCAGGAATCTCGGTCTGTATTCTCCGTTTTTCGTCCGTCTTCACTGTCATTGTGTTAGTCTTCGTTTTTGTCGTTGTTAGTACCGCTCGCGTTGTACTGTTAACATCGTGGCTGCACCCGCTTTTTGCGTTGTCGTTATTGTTTTTCGTTTCTTTTTCTGGGTATTTGTGGTCTTTTGATTTCGTTTGTTCCAGATTTGTTGGGTCCCCCCTCGGAGCCGCTTACTCCGTTCGTGTGTATAGTCGCCTTTTTGGTCCCATGGTTATCTTTGCAGAGCAGGGAGGCCATGCGAGGGTTGGCACAAGCCCTTATGGGGACAAGTGCTCAGAGCCAGACCAGCGCTAATCGGGAGTCCGTCTCAACCGAACCTACACCACGAACCCAATGGTGCGAACTTCGAACGTACTCCGAGGCCTGCCAAGGTTTGACTGGGACGGAGACGTTATGATAGTTGAATTGGAGGCGTTCACACGCGAGTTTCAACTATGCCTCTTAAGGCCTTTACGCTCGTGTGCTCGCAGTCTACTCGGAGGTGGCTGCTTGTCGGCCTGCTTGTTCGGAGAAGAGTTTCGGTGATGGGTCTTACCACGAGTAGACTACGCTTGAAAACAATTTTTCAGTCACTGATTCAAATCACCCCTTTATACGGGTTCAAAAAAAATTCCAGTTGAAATTTGACAATTTTACTCTACTTTACCATTTTTTTAAGGACTTCCAATAAATCAACATGAAAAACCTCAACTTTATGCATTCTCGATCAGCATACCGATGCATTGTCAGAAATAAACTAACCCAATCATAACCAAAACATTCAACGCTAAATAAATATACAAACTACGACACCGCGTAATCTAATCGAACGATCTTGCATCGAACCCAACTCAGTTGACAACACACTCACCTGTAATAACCGCCGATCTCGCGAAGTGATACCCTACAGAGATCTGTCATCCCTATACCAATTTCCCAACCAGCTGAGAACGTTGGGTGACAGATTTCCATAAATTGAGTTCGAAAAATTATTATAGTTATTATGATTTTAAACTCGCCACTATTTTGTTTCAAGTGTTTTGACCTCGTCGCTTGATTAGTCATGATGACACATGAATACTACAAACTATTTCTAAATTTTTGATCAAACTGTTGTTGTAATTGTTAGATGTTCAATCGGCTGTAACTTAGTTGTTTATTGTTCAGAAAACTCAAATTATAGATTTTGGGAAATTTAAGGGTCACATCTTGATTTTATAGACAAAAAAACAAAATTTATAAAATGTGCTATTATTAACAAAGTTGATCGAATTTCGACTTCTAAGGTATTTGTTGCCCTTTTGAAGGAAAAATTGTCAGTTCAAGTATTGTTTTGAAAAGCTCTTATGAAGAACTTGCATTTGATATTCATATCGGCTACATTTGATGAAATTTTTTGTTCAGCGGCCACTGCCCTGTACTGTAATCATCGATTCATGGCCTATTTTTTCGAATCCTAGAATGGTTACAAAGCCCATTTGCTAGAAGCTCTCTCCTACCTCTACGACTAGTTTTACGTATGAGTATTAATTGTAGGTACTCATCTTCAGGCATTCATTAAATTGAATCAAGTGTTAAAAGCATGCGCCTTAAACGTTGAAGTTGGGGCAAAATAACTCAAAATTATTCAATCTTCGCATTTAAAACAGCCACTATTTTGCCGGACGATTACTAATACCGCTAGCTGAGCCAATTCTCAAAGAAATTCATGATACCTATCATTCCTGAAATTTTCATGCAAATCCTAGCAAAGCTGTAGTATCTGAGTCGGTAAAAAGCGCATGTTGTTCCATAGCCATATGTTGCCATAGTAATACATGCAGCGCATATTGTTCCATAGTAATACAGGAAAATTCAAACCGCTATAACTACGCTAAATATGATTCAATCTTTATGAAACTTTCAGGACAGATCAATCTTATTAATAGTCATCTGTTTGCTAAATTTTATTGAACTTAAGAGTACCGTTTAGACTTTATTCAAGAAAACATAAAATCGATAAATCATACTATTACTAACAAAGTTGAGTGAATTTCGACTTCTCATGTATTTGTTGTTCTTGTACTCATAAAGGCCTGCATTCATGATTTTTTTCAGATTTTTCGGGTCAAAGGTTGGGGGGACGCAGAATTTTCGTACATTTCCCCTTCCCCTGCACCCGTCGAAGCAAAATTTGTTATTTTAAGACCTGTTTTTAAAAGTTCTCATTAAGACCTTTTATTTGATACCCATATTGCCTACATGCGATGAAAATTTTTTTTTCAGGGGCAACTCCCCTGTATGAGGAGACCCCCCTTAAAGACCTTATAAATTTTTTTTCCTATTGAAACTTTGAAGAGGGCGTCACTTCGCACCTACTTACAAAATCTTATGTTTCTAGCTTATGTAGTTTGCGAGAAAAAGTGGTGTGATGCATGGACGGACAGACAGGACGTGATTTTAGTAGGGTATTGTAACATGATTTTACAATACCCTAAAAAGCGAGGCAAAAAAATATTATACTAAGGAGTAGACAGAAATACACTTGATTTTTTTGATATGCGTTGGTTGGGCGTTCGCAGCCTGTGGTACGACACGAAACTAGGAAATTAAGTTAGGAAGCTCAAACGATGTACTTAATACTGTCACCGACTATGCCACACAGTTACGCTGTTGGACGAAAACATGCATGCACTTATAGCATTTCGCGAGACTTCTTTATTTTGGTTCTTAAGACGTGAAAAATAACAATCTATGCGGATACGACGACCACCGCTGCGGGAACTTTTCTCTCTTTTCGGCGTCGTGACGTGACCGCCGTAAAGGTGCATAACAGACTCCGGTTGGGAGGGTGCGAGGGAGCACCACTACCATCTGGATGCTCCACTCTTATTTGTGGGCTATAAGTCCCGTCAGTAACGACGAAGTCATCTTAAGTCCACCTGTTTTCTCCAGGCTCAGTTTGCCCTTTGAGACAGAAATTGTCTTTGACCCTTAATATGTTACCTTCTTCTCGACTTCGGGCGATATTTAATTGACCCCAAAATTCATGGATGCGAAATTTTTTTGCAGTGGGTCCTTGTGCTGGGGAAAGAACCCGCCCCATGACACCGCAACGCTAGCCTGCTAGCGCATTCACGCGTCCTCAGCCAAGGCCAATCTCGCCGGATCTTGCCATCCTCTTTGGCCGATGCAGCAGACCATCGCTGCAGTCCTGAATGGATAATTAATCTACCCTAATTCACTACAAAATGGTGTCCAACGCCTCCCAGTCAAACGTTGGAGAAGTACCCACAAACCGCCAAAACCAACGGAGTGCTCTCCCCGTAAATAGCGTTTGGGCGCAGCGTGTGACGGCTCTCATGTTCCCTCCTAAATTCAGTCAAGCCGACTTCTCGACCCTCCTCAGGTGGGTACCGATTGACGTAGAGTCATTCTGGCCTGTAAACACTAACTTTCAGCCAGCCACTATCTGTGCCACTTTAGATGGTGGAAGATCTCCGGAATCCTAAGGCATGGGTTGAGATGGTGGATCCGGAGCTTCAGACGGAAGATAGTCTGCTCTTCGAATCTGGGTCGGCTGGTTCATAGTTGGGTCTCGAGGTCCTCGTGCTGATTGGAATCGCTTTAACAACGTCTTGGTCTCTTTGCAGTGACGTATGAAGGAGTAGATCCGTTCCAATTCAGTGTAACATTCACCTCTGCGGTGAATGGGTCTGGTGAGCCATCTTCAAAAGTGATGCTAATCTTGATGTACTCCTTCAAAAAGTTAACGACACCAATTCTCCTCGCTTTGTCGATCAAACAATCATACATTTGAATCATTTCCGCGCTCATTTGCAGACAGAGTCAACATGCATTTTGAATGCCCATTGTGTTATTAAAGTATTAAAGAACGCTATAAACAAAACTTAAGTACTAGCAGAATAAAATCTTCGAAAATGAGCCGAAAGCGGCGTACTATAAAAACTCTCACAAAAACAAAAATATGATAAATAGGTATGATTAAATATATATTTAAAATTGCTATTGATTTAATACATTTTTTTTTTCTTTACTTAAAAGTAAGGTGAATTTATCTTGAAATTTAAAATAACGATTCGCTATATCAAATTCTAACTTAGTCTTACCGTTTCATTTTCCCCTTGACGGGCAAGGACCTCAATGGTATGCTCTTCCTTTGCGTCATAGGGACTGCGCTCTTTAGGCACCATAAGAATCAGGGTTCAGAAGTGCAATTTGCCAGCCCAGGGTTGATTCTGACCCGCAAGCAGCGCGTGTCTTATCATAGATACTCATGGTCTAGCTAGGCAGCCAAATCAAAATACATGTACTGGAAGACACTTAGGCACCGCTTGGTTTGGAGTGCAGATCAGGATCCGCCGCAAAAATGATGTTGGGTAACAATTTTCGAATACACGAAGGGACTCTAATATCATTTGGCCTTGCTAGTCATACAATGGTGGTAAAACACCAATGTATAAATCAAAAGCAGGTCCAAACAATATTTATGTCCAAGAACAACTCACGTTCGGAAGTTATTAATTGCTGGGGCATGATTAGTGTAATGTCCCTTAGGGGTTACCTACCTGCCAAAATCTGGACAACTTCTAGGGTCACCTAGAGGCGATGGTCTGTCTCATGCACACGACTGATAATACAGCCGGGCTTTTCGGGCCCCACGTTGGGCGCCATATTAATAAGGTAGAATCAATGTCCGTTCAGGACTGCAGCGATGGTCTGCTGCCTCAGCGGAAGAGGATAGTAAATTGACCTTGTCTGGGGACGCGTGAATGCACTGGCAGGCTAGCGTTGCGGTGTCGTGAGGCAGGTTCTTTTCCCAACACAAGGACCCACTACAAAAAAAATTTCGCATCCACGAATTTCGAGGGTCAAGGAAACATCGACCGAAGTTGAGAAGGAGGTAACCAACTAAGTGTCAAAGAATGTTGCTAACTCAGAAGGCAAACTGGACCTAAGGAGAACAGACATACTTAAGATGACTTCATCGTTACCGACGAGACTTATGGCCCTATCTGTTCTCCCCGGGTCCAGTTTGCCTTCTGAGTCAGCAAAATTCTGTGACCCTTAGTATGTTACCTCCTTCTCAACTTCGGTCAATATTTCTTTGACCCTGAAATTTGTGAATTCGAAATTTTTTTTTGTAATGAGCTGGGGAAAAGAACCCGCCCCACGACACCGCAACGCTAGCCTGCCAGTGCATTCACACGTCCTCAGACAAGGTCAATTTCGGCGGATCTTACTATCCTGTTCCACCGAGGCAGTAGACCGTCGATGCAATCCTGAACGGACATTTATTCTACCTTATTTCACTACACGCGTTCAATCAGAACATTAAAAACGTTTGTTTCACATTGAAACGAAATTGAAAATATAGAAAATCATTTCGAAACTATTTTAAAATAAAAAAAAAGACACTCAAATTTTCACAAAAAAAAAACTGATTAATGCATAATTTACTTATTGATAAATGATTTTTAAAGGGTTCATTAAAGGAAACAAGGAAAATAGAAGTATTATTATACGATAATTATAAAGAAGTCTACAGAATTCTAGCTAATAATTAAAGCAAAGATACAATTGGAATGCTTTCACATTTTAATGTAATTATTTTCCTAAATTTTCAATTGATTTTATATAAAATTAGTATAATTGCCGAGTCACGAGATGTGTCAACAATAAACATGTTAATACCTCGCAAAATATAAAAAAATGTTAATAATGACTAAACACATAGTAAATTTAGTAGAGTAAAGAATTGAAAAGAGCTATTGAGAAGAAATTTATATCTATAGTCTACACAAAATTTAATTTTAATATGAAGATTTAAGCATAAAACTTACAACAGAGAAGTAACAATGCTAATTTCAAGATCTTTTCGTAAGCCTTAGGGTTATTTGGCATACATTATAAACCTCGCAGTTTCGTACGCGGTGACCGATGTACTCCTCAGGAGCTGCCACATCAGTCACCTCGGGGCAGCTCGACTGCGGGGTTCCAGATGACCACGAACCCATATATATATATATATATATATATATATATATATATATATATATATATATATATATATATATATATATATATATATATATATATATATATATATATATATATATATATGTTGCAACATGGCAGTGCTGCAAGCTCTATCGAGCAGTAATTTCCACTATTACGCAGTGGTGGCGAACTTATAAGAAATTTTGTTTGAGGAATGCTGGTTGTCCTAAGTTGTCCTGAGGAGTATATCGGTCACCTCGTACGAAACTGCGAGATTTTTAATGGAACCAGCCCATATGCTGGAACCAGCTGAAGTCCATTGAGCGAAAAATGCTATTATGTTGATAGCTAAAATGCTCGGGTGAAAGAACAATGTAGTTCTTTCACTTAGGACTACCAGCATTCTTCAAACAAAATTTCTTATTATAAACCTACTATACTACCGATGCAATTTAACAATTTAGTTTTAAATTATCTCATTTCTCACATGAGTGTTTTTGTAACATCACAATATATGGACGTTATTTAATTTTGATTTCTCAAACTCGCCCTTTTTATTTGTAATATAACATGAATTGCTCACTAACACAAACGTCTTTCCTTTCCAATATGCGTTTGTTCTTTTACAGAAGGATATGCAGACAAAAGGTGAGCATGTCGCCGAGGGGGTAAGGTTCCGGCAATCCGTGAATGGTCAGTTTTGTGTTGCGGTCGATACGCGGTGCCATATTTTGAGTTTTGCGTTTTTTTGTTAGAGTAGATTGTTTCGGATTTGGACTCAAGTAGGTTGTTTCGAACACTGCGTAGGTGAATATTCGGGAGGGCACATTTCTGGTTAACAGTTTTTGTGGTATCATCCTCAAATCAAAAAGAAAAGGAACAGAAGTAAAGTAAGTGAAAGTCGAGTGGGTGGAAGTTGTTCGACACATTTTAAATCAGGCATTTCAACCGTACAGTATGCTGTCACGTTCCAAGACTTCACGCCTATAACTGATGAGAGGTCGGTTTCGATTTCCTTCGAGGAATCTGTCTCGAACGAGATTAAAATCATTTCGCCCCTTCCGCTCGTGTTCCTGCTGAAAATTTCGAACTACTGAAAGGAAAGAGAATTTGGAGACTTAGCAATTCATAGTATCAATTCAGTTTATCAGTACAGAAAGTGTTTAATTTAGCTCAATTTAAATAATCTAAAACTAGCTAATTCAATATTAAAGTAATCGTAGTTAGCTCTCATCTACGTATTCATACATACTCATCGAATGCTTTTCTACTGAGACTTCTCTACTATGCTCCTAGCGGAAATAGTTATTCCGTCAAAAAATAATTTGAACCTTGTTTTTTTCGTATATGCAAGGAAAAACTCCGCAATAGAGGGTTCCAACCCCGGTTGAGAAAATAGAAGGGATCCCCACTGCTTTCTCAATCCATAGCTTCCATGATCCTCATCCTAATCTCCAAGAATATATGGTACTTAATGGTTTCTGGGTGGTACATTAGGTTTACTGGTTCCGCAATGAAGGGCCACTAAATGCCGAGAAAGGCCAATAACTGTAAATACTCCTGCAGTGCTGAAGAAGGTGAAGGTGAGTCTTTCACACTTGATAACTGAAAATAATAACTATACCGCAGGCATTGGGGTTGGGCAATCGTTGAAGTAAAAGTTTTTGACTTCAAATCAAGCCTGAAGGGTGATTCCATTTTTCATTTCAATGAAACATTAACATCTGATCTCATACCGAGCTTGAATTTTATTGATTATTTTGTCAGCTATGAAGATTTGTGTTTCACATTTGGCAGGATAAAGAACAAAAAATCATGTGGTATTCACGGTATTCCAAATATAGCTATCCCACATTTGCCTGAAGTTACTATTAAGAATTATTGCATATTGTTCAACAACATGTTGAGTAATTCATATTTTCCAAATGAGTGAAAAAAGGTCGAGGTATTTCCAAATTGAAGAAAGGAAAAGGATCTTTGTACCCGAAAAGCTATTGCTCAATCAGCTTGCTGCCTATTATCAGCAAGGTGTTTGAAGTGATACTGAACAAAGCATTGAACGCCCGCATTGAGAGATATGAGTTGATGGCGAATCGCCTATTTGGTTTTTGTGCCAGGCATTCCACCATACATGCGATAATGAAAGTATCCTCAGACATCTGTTGGAAGCTAACTGATAGAGAATGTGTTGGGGCAGGTCTCATTGATATGGAAAAGACCTTCGATACGGTGTGGTTAGATGGAGTAATATTTAAACTCCATCAGGGCAGATTACCGAGACACCTTATTGCCATGATGTGCAATCTTTATAGGGAAATCATTTGTTGCAGCTGATGGAAATCTCATGACAATGCGCGACTTCAAGGTCTTGAATGGTCTACAGCAAGGAACAGTTACTGTACATCTGCTTTTCTCAATATTCATTCGAAAGCTATTTAAGAGGCTATCAAAAGAGAGTTCCCTAGCGTGGGCAGAATTAAAATGGGGCTTACACCAGAAAGCTATAGAGGAACACCCATAGCCATCATTGACTTGACCGAAAAGGACGCAAAACAATTTCTGAATAAGGGCAAAGTAAGAATACGGTGGTTTGTCTGCAGGATACAGCTTCTTTATTTTGAAAAAACTAATATCTTGTCTATGGAAGTGAAAGCGGTTATTAAGGCCATAGAAGAGCACATAATAGGAAATCAAGCTCGGTGCAAAAGAAATGATTGGTTCAATGATGAGTGCCAGAATGCACTACACAAAAAGAATCAGGTGCACGTAGGTAGGAAAACAAGGACAAAAAGGTAACACTATGAAAATGTCAGAAGAGTAGCGAATAAGATAATTCGAACTAAGAAAAGAAAATACTATGACGACCAATCGGGAAGCATTGATGTAAGTCTAGCGGACAACAACACAAGACACGCATACAAAGTAGTGAAAAGCCTGAAACGTGTTCATCAGTCCAAAACCACGCTCTGACATGATGACATCAGCAATATCATAGTTGATGAAACTAAAATTAAGGAAAGATGGGCATCATATTTCAATAACCTCCTTAATCTTCCGCACAGCTCCAAAAGATCGGAGCCTATAGATATTTCCGTTGAGCTTGCATTGGTCTCACCAACTCTGGATGAAGTTTGTTCCATCATCAAAGACCAAAAGAATTATAAGGTGAGATTCCATTGGAGTTCATCAAACATGGGGGCAGCAGTGCTCTTAAAGCTTTTGACAAAGTCATCTCGCACATTTGCCAGCAAGGAAATATGCTGAAAGAGTGGAGCCCATCAATTGTATTCCCTATCCACAAAAACGTGACAAGATACAGTGCGAAAATTATAGAGGCATATCACCACTTTGTGGATCATAGACCAACAGTGTTAGTGGGGAGTAACAAGGTGATTTCAAGACCAGGTAGATCGATGATAGACCAATTTTTCACTGAGGAGTAGGTACTTGAAAAATGCTGGGAGTTCAACATAGATGCAAACAAAATTTTCGTTGACTTTAAGCAATCATACGAAAGTATCGATCATAACGTACTGCACTAAATAATGCTTTGCTTTGGTATCCCAGCCAAATTAGTCCGTCTTACCAAAATGACAATAACGTCGACGACCTCTCATGTCCGCACCAATAGTCAACTCACCGATGCCTTTGACACAAATATCGGACTAAAGCAGGGTGATGGGCTGGCCCCTTTGCTATTCAATTGCATAAGGAAACTACCTGTCGATACACGAGGTACATTACTATACCACCTATGCGGATGAAATCAACATTTTGTCACGGTCATTAACAATTGCCAATGAACTCTTCCTGAAACTCGGTAGCGTAGCAAAACTACTAGGACTGCAAATCAATGGGAATAAAACAAAGCTCACGACGCAGTCGAGTAAAAATACCTCAAATATACAATATATCACACTTGGCGAATACATTATCAAAAATGTGAGTAAATTTGTGTTTTTAGGCGCCAAAATAAAGACAACCGGAAATGAAAAAGACGAAATACGCCGAAGAATAAAGCTCGCAAACAAAAATTTTTTTTTCAGTATTGTCGATCCTGAAGACGAGATCCAAAGTAAACGAATCTGTGATAAGGCTTGTTTTTTACTGTGGGTCTGAAATATGGACCCTAACCTAAGCATTCGCAAATATATTGAACGCCTTTGAGTAACAAAGCTGGACGGGGACCAATGGCGAATTCAATATAACCATAAGTTGTGTCAAATTGTTGGCGAGCTTGAGGCTTCAAATATTGTAAGGCTATGGAAGCTACAGTGGGCTGGCCACATGGATCGTATGGACAAACAACGGATATCTAAAAAGGTATTCGTTGGGAGAGCTGAAGGTCGGAGACCAGTGGGGAAATTGAGGAGTTGCTTGTCTGACTCGTTCGATGAAGACAGTTCATCGCTGCTCAGATTCCCAAAATGCAGGACGTGGTCAATGGACGTTGGAGGCGCTATTTGCAGGAAGTAAAGACCCGAGAGGGGCTGTAAGGCTACGAAAAAGAAGAAGAATATTTTGTCGGGTGGCTCTTATTAGCAATGATGACTGAGCAGCATTTTGGCATAGAAACTATTAAGTCCTAGCATTGGTTCAGTAGGATGTTTCTCTAAGCTTTCTCTGTTACTGAATAATTCAGCAGACTTTTTCGAAATTTTTGTCTCCGAAAATTTCGTCGCATTGGCCCACAGATTCTCAATTTGATTGAGATCGGGGCTTTGCAAGGACCAGCGGAGGATGTTTTTCTTCTTACTCAAGCCAACACTTCATTAGGCGTGAAGCATATTCCAGATCTTTCTCTGCTGGAAAATTTAGGAAACCGGCATATGGTCAAAAGCATATGGTTCCATAACATTAGTCAATGTGTTTCTATAGACATACTGATCCATTCGACCATCGATCCGCACAAGAGGACCGACACCGTGCCAGAAAAAGGCTCCACATACCATCACACTTTCACTTCCATACCTGATTGTTTTCATGGTGTACCTAGGACCGAGCTCTATGTTTTTGGGTCACCTTACATGCTTTTTTCCATCAGATTCAAATATATTAAATTCATTAAATTCATCGCTCCAGAGAACTCTTTTCCAGAATACAATCAGTTTTTTCCATGTTCTCTGGCAAATCCCAATTGGCGTTTCAAATTTCAAGTGTGTTCATAAATTCGTTTCTAATTATTTTTCCACCACTATATCACCCAGTGACAAAAAATCTACGAATTACGAATTTTCCAAGTTACCATCAAAATGACACGATTCGCTTATCCCGAGGTAAACAAAATTTGCCAAGTAGAAATTAGGGATCCTATATAAACTACAGAATACCGAATTTTCGCATCGGTCTGATTTTGCAAGCCAGTAGAAAGACAATTATTCCTGAGATGTTTGAGTATGGAGCAAAAGACCGAGATTTTGTCTTCTTACCAATCGGTCAAGTCGAAATCGGAAGTGCTCGTCAAGTAGGGTGCGACGAGGGGATAGTTTGGATATTAATTAAAAAAAACATGACACAGGCAGCCTTGAGCGAAACAAGGGCAGCGGAAGAAAACGAAATACCACCCAAAGGGATAAAAACATTTGAAGTTCTTGGCACTGGCAAATCGGTTCAAATCAGCATCAAAATTGCAGGCAGAGTTGTCGAAATCAATGAATAAGTCTTGCAGTACCAGAACAATCCAAAGAAGGTTGAACGAGATGGGTTTGCGTTCTTGATGCTCAGCAAAAAAAGCCGCTTTTGAACAAACGAATGAGGCAAGCTCGTCGTTACATAGTGCAAAGAAAGAAAAAACTGGACATTAGAGGATTGGAAGTGAATCATTTTCTCGGATGAATCAAAATTTAATCTTATTGGAACAGATGGAACATTACGAGTGAGACACAGAACCGGTGAACGATATTCAGGATTGAAGGATCTGTGAATGCTGCTAAACACAGAGAAATTGTTGAAGAAGGTGTAGTTAGCGTAATCGAAGGTCTAACGGTAGATATGTCGAATCCCCTCTTCCAAGACGATTCGGCTACTGCACATCGAGCTCGCTCTGTAAGTTATTTCCACATTGGAAATAAAAATTATTTTTCCAATGAACTTTTGTCTTTTTCAAGTAACATGACATACGAGTAATTGAAGGAGCATCCAGGGAAAGAGTCATTGCTGTGGCGAGGAAACAGTTCCGACTTGAATTGCATTGAAAACGTTTGGCAGGTAATGGGATCAAAAATAAGGGAAAGCGAGTCACGAACTCTTCTAAATCTAAAAAATGTATAAAAAAAGTGTGGGAAAACTAATCAATGAAAATAAAAACAAAAAAATTGTGTGATTACATGGTTAGGCGTAAAAGGCGGACCGATCAATTAATAGTAATTTTTAAATACATAAGAACTAATTAAATATCTATAATATTAATTCTTTCTTAGTTATTGAAAATGTTTGCTCTTTTGTATTTATATGACAGAAACATAAAATAAACAAGTAATTTTTTTTCTGATAAGAAGTGCGATTATTTTTTGAAAAAGGTACCCATATTTTTTTTAATCAAGCTCCTGCAAAAATGTTCCAATATTGTTACGCTTATTTCAGGAACATACTGCCATAAGAAATGTATATATATATATATATATATATATATATATATATATATATATATATATATATATATATATATATATATATATATATATATATATATATATATATATATATATATATTTGTTTATTCATTTATTTTTAAAACTCTCCGGAATAGGTAAATTTTTCTTGATAAATTTACCTAAAACGTTAAGCTTCTCAGGAGTTTGATTTCCTTTGCCTGAATCCCCATCGTACAAAACTGTATTGTATTTGTGAAAATGCAACTTATATGGCTTCTTTCAAAAAAGAAATTTTTCAGGCAATCACCTATACTATACGAGTACTTTCCTTAAAAATTTTAAAATAATTTTCAGAAAAAAATTTTGTAAGAAACCAATTAAGTGTGGTTAGTTTTGGGTTTGTTTTTTTTTGAATAAAATTGCTATGATAAACAGATAAACTCATTTTTTGTAAGATTTTTAAAAGTCTTTTCAAGACTGATACCATTTGATACCGAGCCTTGCTAATTTCGTTAGGGACCAAGAAGTACAAAAAAATTAAAAATCAAGCGGCAAAGAATCTGAAAACAAGGATTTCATTGCAACAGCGGTTATAAAAATTAAATTTGTAAGTTATAACTTATCGTGTGCAATCAAATAAATTTTATACTTTTTCAAGTTGTTTTAGAAAACTGATCAAAAAAATTTTAAGAAATACAAAATATACTAATAAAAGCAGCTTACTCAAAAACCATTGAAGTATTAAAGTCAAATGGTTTTTGAATCTGTGTTAAAACCTTTAAGAACAAATTAAATTTTCCCTAAATAGCATTTTCCCATACTACTCGTATCATTAATGCATAGAATTGAAATAAATCAAATACAAAATCATTATTTACTGAACTAATCTTTTCTCACGACGATTTTAACTTATATCGCTTTTAGAAAAATTTATCTTTAAATACATAACATTACGTAATAACTTGGGAGGAGCTTTCTATGGGCACCGCCTCAACGTCTGCATGAAGCTTTATATTATGCGCATAGCAAATTTCAGGATTCACCTCACTCTGATGAAGCTTTTTCTATGAGCTCCACCTCCATGGAGATTTCGTCCTTGATAGTTAAGTATTTTATCTATTCCCTATGTAAATAGTGAATATAAATGTAATCTTGCAGCTTTGAAGATGGCTTATTTTTCTACTCCTTTTCTCTAAGTTTGAAGAAACCTTTTAAATTATTTTCACTGAGAAACTTTGTAGTTTGCTATTGATTTTTCACATGAGGAAATATAATAGCTTTGAATGTTGTAGAAATTGTAGTTTGTGCATTTTGCTTCGAGCCATTTTACTAGAGTCAGAGCGAAGTATTTTCAACAAAAGGCTTTATATAAATAGTGCTTAGAAAATCCAAACAAATGGAATTTGCCATCGGTAAATTAAATATTCAAAATTGTTGCTCAACTGTGAAAAATTTAAATTTGGAGTTGCTTATTATCTATCGAAGTACGAAAAGCTGAGATATAAATATATTTGATCAAACTTAACTTATTTTTGTACAAGCTACAGTAGCTTCATTTCATTTATTGACCAGATTAGATAGTTTTACATTTGAATTCCATTAAAAAAAATAGTAACATAATTAGCGTTAAAAAATCCCCAGAGACAACAATTTTGTCTGGGGATGATTCTAGCTATAGAAACTTAAAAATTAAAATAAGCAATAGTCGTAAAAGCTAAACTTTTAGTTGCTTAGAAACATATTTCACACAAAATCAAGCTAGAATTAAAAAAAAAAAAAACTTTCCTTTTAATTTTGCGTGTTTAATTTTATTTTCGTAATCGATTTTCGATCTTCTTCAGCGATTGTTTCACTTAACCTAAAAATCCTACTTATATACTGAGTCCTTTATTACGTTGAGGGATGTTTCCCAAAGAGGGTAATTAAAATTTACTTTATTCAAATTCCTTTTGTTATATTTGAAAATTACTTAACTAATTAGCTTGAAGAGCCAGGATTTACAATTGCCTGCGACATTGTTCATTAGCGCGGCTTTTTCTCTTGAGATGGCGAGACTTTCCATTGCATCCAGTTCTCTCGCATCTCTTGCTTCTCATATTGGTGTTGTGTCATCCAGTGTGATTTCATGTCCTTGAGTTATAATTATGTTCCGCTACTGCTGATCTAAAGTTATTATTGTTTCCTTTTTTCCTGGGTGCACTTGCTTCGTTTAAATATTCTCGCACCCGGGTGTTGATTAATCTTCTTGTTTGTCCAATGTAAACTTCGTGACAGTCGGGGCATTCGACCCGATAGATGCCTGATTTCTCGTGTGGTTGCCGCGAATCCGTTTATCGATGCAGGTAATTGTAAATCCTGGCCCTTTAAGCTAATTCTTCTTCTTTGTAGCACTACAGCCCCTCTCGGGTCTTCGCTTAGAGATAGTTAGAGTATCTCATTTTCATGACCGTATTGATTTTTTCGGAAGTTGGTTTTGGTCAGTACCATGCTCCCGTGTGCTTGCTCAGCTATGATATGGTCTGATTAAATCGGTAGATATCACCACTATGTGAACACTCGTAGTCTGTCCGAAAAATCTCCTGAACTAAATCACGTTGCTCCCAACGAGATTTGAACCTGGGACCTTCGGCTTATGCGTTCATGCTCTAACCAGTAGACCACATAGACCAGGCTAATTAGTTAAGTAATTTTCAAATGTAACAAAGGAATTTGAATAAAGTAAACTTTAATTAGCCTCTTTAGGAAACATGTAATTAAGGACTTAGTATGTAAGTAGGATTTTTAGGTTAAGTGAAACAATTGCTGAAGAAGATCAAACGATAATGGTCTAAAATCGATTAGGAAAATAAAATTAAGCACGCAAAATTAAAAGGAAGGTTTTACTCTTCTTTTATTTTTCAGAATTATCTTGCGAAAATGAAATCAATTACCAACATTGAAGTGGCGACCAGGCATCAACTTGTATTTTTTAAGTATGTAAAGTGTAAGAAAACGTTAGCCAGGATTAGAGCAGATATCAACTTCTTAAAAACATTTCAAATCTCATGAAGATGAGCATTGAACAATTGTATAGCAAGCTGAATGAAGTAACGTTTAAAGCTTATGAAAGTCAACTGGAGTTAATGAGACAATCAGAGTATTGCGGCAAAGGTCACATGGAAGATTTATTGGAGAAGGCTGATTGAGCGAACCAATGTGAGAAAGAAAAGTAAAGAGCAACACATTTGCAGAAATCGAGTAAATCAGAAGAAGCTACCCCAAGTTATCCAAAGCATTCGAAGTACAAGAGATTCCTGGACTAGTGGTCAACAGCAAATCGCCGGAAGCACACAAAACGTCAGCGAGGAAGGAGATAGTTAAGGCAAAAGCAGGAGCCCAAAGGCCAACAATGAACCCAGAAGCAGCCATCGCCCTCGAATTGAAGAAAAAACCGGTCTATTTCATCAAAGCGGACAAAGGAAACACAGTTGTCATCATGTATTAAGCCAAATACGAGGAAGTGGTTACCATAAAACTAAACAGTGGCAACTGTTTCGAACTTCGTCGAAACCCTCTGGAGGAATCTTTCAAATCGGTGAACTGATAAGGTGAGAGTAACGCACCCAACTCTACCAAAGATCAAATGCTTGCCCAAGATTCACAAGGAAAGAGATGAGATGCGAGAAATAATATCAGCTGTGAACGCGCCAACGCAAAAACTAGGAAGATGGCTAGTGGAGGAACTCAAAAATATGCAAGCAATTGAGAGCAATTCCGTCAAAAACACCAAGGAATTCACGGAAAAGCTGTTAACATATGGCCTGCAACAGAAGACGACGTGATGGTATCGTGCGATGTAAAGGCTCTCTTTCCCAGTATACCAGTGATGCAAATACTTGGCTACATCGAGGAGTGGTTACTAAAATAGGACAATTCTATGGCATGGAAGACGAAAACGAGACAGTATCTCTAGTTATCGAAGCTGTGTATGACTACTACTACTTTACGTTCTAGGGTAAATTCTACAAAAGTAAAGAAGGAGCAGCTATGGGAAATCCACTATCACCGTTTTTTAGTGAACTGTTTATGACACAACTGGAGGATGGACTCAAAACGAAGAACCAATTATCGAGATTCTGGATCAGATATGTGGATGATGTTTTTGCTTACGTCAAGAAAGGAGACCTGCAAAAAATATTGATGGAACTGAACAATGCGCACGAAAATTACAATTTCACGGTAGAGGAAGAAAAGAATGGAAAATTGGCTTTCCTGGGCACATTGGTATCAAGAACGAGTGGCGACATCAGTTTCAAAATCTACAGGAAGGCAACACATACACAACGGACGATTCTGAATACATCGAACCACACGCAACAAGTGAAAGTTTCACCTTATCGAACCGTAATTCACAGGATGCATAATGTACCACTCAATACGGCAACCAAGGAAAAGGAAATGCAGTATAGTCTTGACACTTCGAAGTTGAATGGATTCAAGCCCTCAACGATCAAGAGAATTGCGGACAAAATCAGGAAAAGTCGGTAAAACGAAGAACGGTCAACACTCCTCAACCCGGATTATGAAAGGATTTACTGGAACAAACAAGAACATTAATCAACACCAGAGTGTGAGAACATTTAAGCACAGCAAGTGCAGCGAGGGAAAAAGGAAAGAAGAATAACTTTAGATCAGCAGTAGCGGATCATATTATATATAACTCAAGGGCACGAAATCACAGTGGATGGCGCAATACCAATACGAGAAGCAAAAGATGCGAGAGAACTGGATGCAATGGAAAGTTTTGCCATCTCAAGAGAAAAAGCCGTGCTAACGAAGAACGATGCAGGTCATTGTAAATCCTGGCTCTTCAAGCTAATTAGTTGAGTAATTTTCAAATGTAACAAAAGAAATTTGAATAAAGTGAATTTTAACTACCCCCTTTAGTATCTAAATTGTTTGGATCTCTTTGCTATGGTTGATTTAAATTAACTAAAAACACTAGTTTTCCTTGAAACCATAGAATTTTGTTTATTTTGCAAATACCGATATTTCGGATGTCAGTTGCTTCCTTCTTAAGTGCTAACTAATTCTTAAAACAATCAAGCAACAGTACTTATACCTACTTTAGTTAACAAAAATCTAATATCTATCTAAACTCATTAACAACTAATTAGCAATGGCTAATTGACAGAAAAAAATTATTTACTAATTGATCCGCTCGTTAATGATCCTATCTTATCATAACGTTGTAACCATTTGAAGAGTGATGAATGGCCGTTGCCTTGATCCTGGTTCATCCTACTTAGTTCGGGTATTTTGGATATTTCAATGCTTTCGATGACGTCCAATTTTTTGGTTTTCGATGACGTCCAATTTTTGCTTTCGATGACGTCGAATTTTTGAGGCGTCTCAAGTCGGTCAAGGACCCGTTAAGTAAAGACGAACAAAGCGGTGTGTACAAAATTTCTGCCCAGAATGTAATAAATGTTACATAGGACAAACGCGACGCCCAGTACTTACACGCTGCAAAGAACACCTCAGTGAAGCAGATAATTCTATTAAAAAACACAGGAAAATACAGGACATCAAATCGACAGTGGCAAGACATATAGTTGAAACGAAATACAAGATTACAACGGAAGATTTAGAGATGGTAAAACAGGTAAAGCAATTTCAAAAATTGGACGTCATCGAAAGCTAAATAGGATGAACCAGGGTCAAGGCAACGCCCATTCATCACTCTTCAAATGGTCACAACTTTAATATAAGATAAGATCATTAACGAGCGGATCAATTAGGGCATAATTTTTTTTTTGTCAATTAGCGATCACTAATTAGTTGTTAATTAGTTTAGGTAGGTATTCGATTTTTGTTAACTAAAGTAGATATAATTAGTTAGCACTGCAGAAGGAAGCAACTGACTTCCGAAATATCGGTATTTGCAAAATAAATAAAATTCTGACCTCTTTAGGAAACATACTTCAATGTAATTAAAGATTTAGTATATAAATGGGATTTTTAAGCTAAGTGAAAGAATGGTTCAAGAAGATCGAACGATGACGGTCGGAAATCGATTACAAAAATAAAATTAAAAGCGCAAAATTAAAAAGAAGGTTTCATTCTTTTTTATCTATCAGAATTTATTTGCGAAAATGAAATCCATTACGAACATTAAAGTTAGAGTTTTTGGTGATATCTGTTTCCTGCCATTTCGTTTTTGTATTTATTTTTTCATATATTTGTAGCTATTTATTCTTTGAGTTTGGATTTCCTCTTGTTTTTATTAGGAACTTCAGCACATTTGGTAGGCGATTAAAAATTCCCACTGCTATTAAATAGTTGCTTTTGCAACTATTCGTTTTTATTTTCTTTGTAGAGCTTGAATCATCTTGAACGTAGTTATGCTATTTGATGGTTCAAACTTTTCTTTTAGTGTTTCATGGTGAAATAATCTAGAATTCAGGGGAAACAATTGTTGTAAATTTCAACACAAGACAAGCATATAACGTAGTAAAAAGCCTGAACCGTAGTTATCAACCCAAAACCACGCTCTGCCGTAATGATATCGGCAACATCATCGCTAATGAAAACAAGATTAAGGAAAGATGGGAATCATACTCGTATTTCAAGTATCTACTTAGTTTTTCGCACAGTTCGAAAACATCAGAGCTTATAGATATTCCCGGAGAGCTTCCATTGGCTGCATTTACTTTGAATGAAATTTGTTCCATCATCAAAGCTCAAAAAAATAATAAAGAGGCAGGCTCATCAAATGCGGTGGCAGCGGTGTTCAGAAAGCCATCAATAAAATCAGCATGGGAGCACATTTGGCAACAAGAACATATGCCGAACAAGTAGAGCCAATCCATTATATTCCCTACCTACAAAGAAGGTGACAAGCTACAGTGCGAAAACCCTAGAGGCATATCACTACTTTGTATGACGTGCAAAATATTTTCAAAGATCTTAGAAAATAAAACCAAATCATACGCCAACAGTATTATATTTAGAGCAGGTAGATCGACGAAAGGCCAATTTTTTACAGAAGAAGGTACTTGAAAACTGCTGGGAGCTCAACATGGATGTAAACCAAATTTTCGTTGAATTTAAGCAAGCACATGACAGTAATGATCGATACATACTGTACTATATAATGCTTTGGTACCCCAGCTAAATTAATCCATCTTACCAAAATGACAATTGCGTCAGCCATAATATATTCACATAATACCCACATCTTCCATTTACCCTGTGCTATACACTTTCTGAATTTTTCCAGGATCCGGTCAGCTGAGCCGAGACCTGTCGTATTCAAAGAACAAAATCAAAAGCAAATACAATTTCCGACACACGTGTTCTTTTATGCATTTCAGAACATGGGAGTATTGCCAGATGCAAATAAAAAACTAAAAGATTGCATACAACGAATTTATTTTTCTGCAAAGTTTTGAGATATTTATATTCGCGCCAATCATCTCGTCAGCATTTACCTACCTACTTGCTACTGAAGATTTATGGTTTGCTCATCGGCTTGTGCTCGGGTTTTTCCGGAGGATAGATTGAATGTGGATACTATGTGAGTATACTATGACGGGGAAAAGCTCTGAAATCCGCAACAATAACCAACTCACTGATGCCTTTGACAAAAATATTGGACTAAAGCAGGGAGTTAGGCTAGCCCCGTTGCTATTCAATTTGGCTCCAGAATATTTCATCAGAAAGCTACCCGTTGATACAAGAAAAGAGAAACTGGTGTCTACTGGTACTGTGAGCGTTGCCGAAAGTTTAGTATTGCAGCCTACGTAGCCCAACTCCAGAAAGCTGAGGAGACCGTAGATGCCCCTTTTGTCTGCGATACATAAATTATAGGAGAAGCTTGGCAACACAAATGAAGAAATTGCTCAACTTTTAACGATGGCTGATACAGAACAGCAGTCTTTGCTATCCATAACAGTACCGTTTAATCTCGAATCCTTTGCCATCGCCAAATGTAAGCGATACTGTGGATGGATCAAGCCAACTGCTGAAAGCATTCAACCAGATAATAAAGATAGCAAATCTGCAACCAACTCTCTGTTCGTCGAAGCACTGCAAATCCTAACGAGGAGCAGAACTTAGCCTGTTCCTCATAGTACACGAGAAATTTCTCTGAGCGCGCAGCTATCTGCATCATCAAGATCAACAAATCAATACTCTACTCTTAATCAGCAACAGCAACAAGCGCCAGCAAATTCAGTACCAAATTTATCACGGAGCAGATTAAGGAATAAGTTATTTTTAAACTTCGCTCTATGCCTTCTTTGCTAGATTGAGTTAAACTAATAAGGAAAGAGAACACAAATAGAATCGTAGCGTTGCTTAAACTTACAGTTCCAATGGAATTACAGGAACTTTCCAAACCAGCCTTTTGGCCAACTGGTATACTTGTTAAACATTTGGAGCGAAGGCCGTACAAAAATTTTCGATCAGACAACTGAACAAGAACCAGAAACTGAAAGAAATACACATCACACAACAACTAATTACCTTAACTTGTATTATCAAATTGTTTGCGGTGTGAGAGCCAAGCTGAATGATATGAATTTAGCATCCATATTGGCAAATTATGATGTAATATGTTTAACTGAGACGTGACTTTTCCTCTGCGTAACTCATATCGTGAAGACAGAGACCGAATTATATCCGGTAAATACCATGGCGGAGGTGTCTTGGTTGCGGTCCGTAAACATTTTGAAAATTTCTTCTGTCAAGACATCACCTTCTCCCATCCTATTGAATTCATGTAGCTGGTTTGAAATTATCGTCTAGCTTACTAGTATTTATGGTGTGCGTCTATGTGCCTTGCAGCTCCCCCTACAAGTCAATACACTGTTCTTTTCTGAACTTTCTAATTACATTAATGTTTCATACCCCCTACGTCCTTTGTGAACTGCGGTGACTTTAACATACCAACGGTTGAATGGAATCTAAGCTCTAGAATGATTGTGTCACATAATAAAATATAAACTTTATTGTCATCCTTTTCGTCTCTATACTTGCTGACGCAATTAAACTATTTCCCAAACTTAAACAATAGCTTGCTGGACCTCATTTTTAACAACAATCCCAAGAGCATTATCTCAGTCTCTCAATCGCCAACCCCTTATGTCAAACTAGATTCTCACCATCCTCCACTTGAAATGTAACTATTGTTTTGCATCTCATGCCATAGGAAGGAATAGCAGAGTTATTTCTAGATACAACTTCTACAAGGCAAACTATGAAGCTATTGAGTTATAGCTTTCCGAGATCGATTGGTAATTTTTATCTCATTTCACTGATGTAAATGATGCTGTCGCTGCATTCTATAACAAACTTAATAATACTATAATGACTTCCGTTCCTCGTAGTCATCCTCTTCGCAAAAAGAATGCTCCTTGGTTCACAGCAGAAGTTTCAGTAGCTTTAAAGCTTAAAGACGTTGTGCGCAAAAAGTTACAGCGTTTCGGTTCAGAGACGTATCTTTCGTCTTATAAAAATCTACGTAAGAATGCCAAAATGGTTGTCAAGCGTACAATGTGTTGAGGCCTCTTTACAATCGAACAATCCCAAATCCTTCTGGATATATGTACGTTAACTCCCTCAAGTCCACTTCAAATATACCTAGCTCTATTAGCCTGCATGGGAAGCAAGTGTCCGATTGTCAGGCCATATGCGATATATTTGCTGGCCATTTTGCTTCTGTTTTCCAATCATCATCATCACCTTTATCCATTCCCCCAACTAACCTTTCCTCTAATTTGTGCACCATTTTGACAAAACCTTCCGAAGTCGAAAGTTTAATCAACTCCATTGATGTTAACGTGAGTTCGGGCCCAGCGGGCGTCCCAAACTTTTTTGTGAAAACACTGTCCTCATCCCTAAGTTAACCTTTGTCAATTTTATTTGAATGAATTACATACGCGTACGCCATTGAGAACACGGTCATCCGATCAATTTATCATTCCATTTGCACGTATCTACACTCGCGTTCTTTGCGAATTTTAAATCTGCAGTATGCAGTGCCCTCAATATTAATGATCAGCGTAACTTTCTTTTTAATTTTATTTTTGTATCTTCTTAGTTTTCGCCTGATTTGTAATTGGATTAACTACTCGTAAATCTCTAAATGAGTTTTTCTAATAAATAAAAGAGGTACGTTATTATACAAGTAAGCTAAGTAGTGGCCTATGCGGATCACATCAGTATTTAGTCATGGTCGTTAGAACTCTTCCTAAAACTCGACAGCGAAGTAAAACTAGTAGGGCTATAAATCAATGAGAATAAAACAAAGTTCATGAGGCAGCTGAGGAAAAATATCTCAAATGCCCAAAATATAAACCTTTTTTTTTGTGTTTGAAAGGTGAATGCTATTTACTTACAGAGTGTGGGACTCCCATGCTCGCAAGAATGCTACTGGACTACCCACAAAACACCTCCCCTGTCAACGTGAGAGCCTGTCCTGGAACCGTTTGACACATTGTTTCCGGCCAGGTCTGTTTTTGTAACGCCATCCCCCTTCTAGCGGAAGTGGAGAGGGGAAGAGGAAGTGCCAGAAAAGTGATTTCCCAGCCCCAACGCCCACGGCTGCAGTGAGTCCCTTTTATATTTTAGGACTGCCCAAACGTAATGTGCCACCTGGTTCCATTTGTCAACCAATTCGAGCATCACCGCAACTATATGATACGGGGTGAGCTCTCCCGTCTCTTTTTAGAGGAACCTTCACAGCTCGACCCATTCCGTGCACGCAAAAAATGTGTGGCAGGCATTGTCCTCCTCTCCTGGGTAAAACCGACAATCCAGGCACAAATACTTGCCAATCTTGTGCAGGTAAGACTGAAAAAACCGATGCCCGCTTAAAATCTGGGTCGGATAGAAGTCAGTCTCACCATCCCTTTGATTTAGCAACGGTCCCACATCCGGGATGAGCCGCGCAGTCCATCTTCCCTTCGTGCAATTCACCCAAGACTGATGCCAATCGTTGAACGAGCGCTGTCTCTCCTTGCGGACAACCTTCTCTCTTGCATCCTCGTTTCGGCGCAGGTAAATAGCACGGCACTCTCTAGCAAGGAGGACGACAGTTATCATACCTGTAATAACCCTCACCGCTGAATCAAAGACTGTCGGAAACGAAGATGCAATCCTCAGTGCTCCTTTTCTCTGAACCTGTACTAAACGTTTTCGGTATACCTCCTTACTGAGAGCGTCACCCCATACTTCTGCTCCATACAGTAGCACTGAGCCTACAGCACTCATCAAGAGGCGTCTTCTGGATGGGCTGGGTCCCCAATGTTGATCATAAATTGACTCAGAGCCGATATTCCCGAAGCAGCTTTCTCAGCCGTTGCCCTCATTTGCTCAGGTATGGTTCCTTCACAGCCAATACGGTGGAAAGTCGGCGTATTGCCGGTGTTTAGTAGGATGAGCGCCATCCTGGCCCCCATTTCTTGGACTCGTTTTCCCCGAGGATCTGTTTGAGGCACGCCCCATTCGATTGCTTTCGCGTTGAAGTCGCCCACAACAAGCACGTTCCCGTCTGCGTTCGAGACAGTGCCCTCCAAAGCCTGAAGCTTGGCTTGGAAACATTATATCGATTCGTTCGGCGTTAGGTGCGCACTAAAGAAGATGGTCCCTGAGTACCGAACCCACACAAAACCATCCCCACGTCCACCGCTCTCCACCTGGAAATCACTATTTCGAACACAGATGGCGGCAGTAAGAGTTTCATCAGGAAACCATGATGCAGGACTTTTATCAAGGTGTTGTTCACTCAGCAGCTAAAAGTCGGCTTTCATGTCCCTTGCAATTCGATTTTCAACGCATTCTCCTTTCACCTCGATACACTTTTTCCAACGATGTTCAATAGCTTCGATACCCATTTTATAGTAGGAACCGTCAGGCCCCTGAAAATAGCTATTAATCGCAGACTCTACCTCTTCATTGTTAGCAAATCTTTTGCCGCTGAGCTATTTTTTTCAAATGCAGAAAAGAAAATAGTCCGAAGGAGCCAGATCTGGCCAATAGGGTGCGTGAAGAAGCAATTCGAACCCCAACTCATTGATTTTAGCCATCGCAATGACACACGTGTGGATTAGTGCGTTGTCGTGATGAAACGTCACTTTCTTTTTCGTCAGATGGGGCCATTTTTTCTTGATTTCATCACTCAAACGCTGCAATAAGGCTGCATAATATGCGCCATTGATTGTTTTTCCTTTTTTGAGATAATCAATAAATATTATTCCACGCGTATTCCAGAAAACGGATGCCATGACCTTGCCTGCTGACTGAACTGTCTTTGCTTTCTTTGGAGCTGTTTCTCCATTTTCAGTCGACTGGTTTGACAGCTCCTTGCTCTCAGGTGTAAAATGATGGACCCATGTTTTGTCTATGGTTATGAATCGACGCAAAAACTCGGCTTTATTGCGTCGAAACATTGTCAAACACTCGATGGAACGACGGTCATCCAATACCATTTTGTGGATTTTCTTCACTTTTTCTGACGTAGTGACCTCACTTGGTCGACCACTGCGGTGTTCATTTTGGCAGCTCGTACGACCTCGCTTAAACTTAGTTACCTAATATTTGATCATTGTAAACGAAGGAGCAGACTTCCCCAGAGTAGAATCCAACTCGGCTTTGATATCGGTTGGACTTAGATGTTTCAAATGAAAGTATTGTATCACATAACGATGCCCTATTTTTTCCATATTTACGAATTCACTGAGAGCGTTCACTTTGGATCTCTGTAAAAAAATAATAATAAACGTACCGTTATGAATTTTTCACATTAAGTTGTTGAAAGATGGTATTGGCAATCACAGTAATTGTTTTTTAAAAACTACCTGTACTCATAAATCGGATCTGGTACTTTTGGGACTACCCTCGTAATTCCAATAAAAACCTTTTTCTACTTTGTCTCAAGGGAGTTAAAGCGTGAAAACTTTCTTCAATAGAATATTCAGTAATCCAATAAATACCGGTTATTTATTCAACACAAATTGATAGAAAGACACATGAATATGAATTTTTGAGTTAAATTATTTACAACCTGCAAGAAATGAAGACGATCTGCAAGAACTTGCTTTTAAATAAATATTTTCCTGATATTTTAATTGCCTTTCTAAAAAGCTTGCCAAACAATATAAAACTCTCGTGTTTCCCTGAATATTCCCTAGGGATGACGATTAAAAGTGCAATCTAACTTCTTAAGATTGAAGTTGAAAAATATTTCAAATAGACATACGGCGAAACATATCCAACAAATGTTCCTTTATTGAAAATTAAATTCTAACATACCATTGAAATTAAATTGCGCCCATTTCCATCAACGATTTTCAAATTTTTTCATATTGCCTCAAGTGACTTGTTAGGATTTTCAAAAGGACATTCATCATATTGAATAATGTCCAGAAGATGGATTATCTTGTTTGTCATAGTAACACCCTGTCCAACGGTTACCTTACCCGAATAATTTAATTTCTTCATGTGATATTTGAATGGACATATGGAAATTCTTTCCATATGTGGAGCGTTATTAAATTCTTCAAAAGAAATTATATGATGTGAGAATCTTGGACGACGTGTATATATCCTATTGTTCAAGTTTTTTTCTTGAGAGAGGAAGATTTAGTGCTTCTTGCTATATGTTAGGATATACGAGTATGTTGTTAAGCAAGTATATAAGCGTTTTGAAAACTAGCCATATGTCAATTATCCAAGTATGTGAGAACGTAAATAAAAGAGAATAGGTCAGGAGAATAGGAATAGGTTACATTTAGCAGCGCAAATGAATGTCGTTTTTTTTTGCACGTTATTTGACAGATCCATGAATCCAATCACAAACAAGTTGGGTAAACAAAAGTACCTCATGTCAGAAAGGTTTTGTCACCAGCAACGAATAAAGTCAGTAAATATGTCAAAGAGATGTGCACGTTTAAAAAACATTCATTGTTTTTCTATTTTCAACGGGCGCCATTTTGTTGTAAGCCAACAAGAATCACTTAAATCATGAACTCCTACAAATATTAATGCCCTTATTTGAAAATTTAAAGAAGATCAAATCAAAACTGCAGTGTCTGATTCAATGGAAAGTCCGTAAAATACCAAAATCATGTGTTATTGTTGTTGTAATCGGAGAAATTTCGAATGGCTAGAACTTCCGTACATATCATTCGATTTTCATCAAACTTACAAAGTTTAAGGACCTTTTGTAAGACTACTTAAAATAAAATTTCGTTGAGTTTAAGGGTACGTATACGATTTTATAGGGGAAAATGTGGAATTCGAATATCATACTATTATTAACAAAGTTGAGCGAATTTTGGCTTCTAAAGTATTTTTTATTGTTGTACTCATCAAAACCTATTTCCATAATTTTTTGAGATTTTTTGGATCACAGGTGTCCAATCACTAAGGGGGGACACAAATTTTTCGTGTGTTTCCCTTCCCTGTGCCCCCAAAGAAGCAAACTTTGCCAAACTAAGACCTGTTTTGAAAAGTTCTTATCAAGACCTTTCATTTGATACCCATATCGGCTACCTTTGATGAAATTTTTTTTTTTGGGGGGTCACCCCCCTATATGGGGAGACCCCTCCTTAAACGGGCTCTTTCAACATTGTTTACACAAAATAAATTCGAGCAAGGAGGACGCGACTCACATTCTCAACGGCAACAAAAAAACTACAGCGAATACTGAAAAAAACGAATATCGACGCAACACTCTCCTCAAGATCATTCCAACTAGAAAATATTCTGGGATCAGCAAAGGACGCCAAAAAGGTTGAGGAGAAGAGCGGTATATACAAAATCACATGCCCCGAGGAATACGTAGGTCAGACAAGAAGATCAATAAAAACCAGAGTAGCGGAGCATCTCCAAGAAGCAGCACTTGCCAGAAAATTCGGAAGAAGGACGATAAGATCTACGGTAGCGACGTACATGGTCGAATCAGGACACAGTTTTGCGTGGGAAAATGCAACCTCGTTGGAAGAAATCACCGATTAGAAAAAACTGGCCACTACGAAGAGCTATTGGATATCGAAGACTCCAGAAGAAAAGCGGTTAAATACGGACATGGGAAGCACATACAGCTGTCTATTGAAACTAATTAGTGAACAACATTATGACGACGGGCAGGTAGCCAACGAAGCAGCAGCAGCGGTCGATTAATTAAGCAGGGCGGTGTTCAAAATGTATAATTAATTACTTTTTGCAAATATCTTCTATCTTCGTTTTTGAAATGTAATTAGATAATATGCATGGACTTTTAACTTCTTAGCTATATAAGCAAAGGAAATGTAAAATCAAGATTAGTTGCACTGAAGAAGACAGTAGTTTGCTGTCGAAACGCCACTGTCTGCAAAGTATAAATAAAGTTATTGTAGCGAAGAAAAAGGATATTTTTTATTGTAAATTGTTTACATTCCACTACACAAATTTACCGCATGTAACAAAATATATATTTTCTGTTTTCTCATTTTTCTACAACTTTTTTTGTTGCAGATCTTGACTTAACTTACTTATGCTCTAAGTCCAAGACTTTGAAACGTGTGATGCTCTTTTTCGTCTTCATAGCACTACAGTCCCTCTAGGGCCTTCGATTCTTGCAACAAGCGCCTCTAACTGCCTCGGTCTATTGACCGCGTTCTCCAGTTCAAAATCCGAGCAGCGATGAACTATCTTCGTCAACCGAGTTATACTGGCGTTTCCTCGGTTTCCACACTGGCCTCTGCCTTTGAGTTCTCCCAACGAATACCTCTTTGGGTAGTCGCCGTACATCAATACGATTCATGTGGCCAGCCCATTGCAGCTTCCGCAATCTTTCAATTGTTGAGACCTACAGCTCGTCAAAAATTTCATACAGCTCATGGTTGTATCAAATTCGCCACTATTCCCCTTCTAGTTTTGCTTCGATTATTTGCTTCAGGATCCGTCTTTCGAAGGGTTTCAGTAAGTTGGCAGATGGTTGGGTTAGAGTACACACCCAATCTGTCACCCTTCTTTAGTTCGATATTTGTGTCAAAGGCGTTGGTGAATTGGTCATTGTTGTAGACTTGGGAGGTTGTCGACATCATTGGCATTTTGGTAAGATCGACTAATTTGGCTGGCGCACCAAAACAAAGCATTATTTGGTAACGTACATAACGATCAATACTGTCATATGCTTGCTTGAAGTCAACGAAAATTTGGTGTACGTCTATATTGAACTCCCAGCATTTCTCAAGTACCTGCTTGATAGTAGACAATTGGTCTTTCGTCGATTTACCCGCTGTAAAGCCAACTTGATGCTCTCTAATAATATTGTTAGGGTATGACCTGATCTTATTTTCTAGGATTTTTCAAAATATTTTTTACGACATACAAAGTAGTGATATACCTCTATCGTTTTTGCACTGTAGCTTGTCACATTTTTTGTGAATAGGGAATATAATTGATTGGCTCCACTCGCTCGGCATATGTTCTTGTTGCCAAATGTGCTGGATGACTTTATGAATGGCTTTTTGAGCAACGCTGCTACCATATGGGATAAGATCCACTGGAATCTCATCGATGCCTGGCAGGTTATTATTATTGTTTGGGGCTTTGATGGCAGAGAAAACTTCAAACAGATATAGTGGGGCGAATGAAAGTTCTTGGAATATCTATAAGCTCCGCTGTTTTGGAGCTGTGCCCATTTTTAGGGTTTTGTAAAATAATTTTACAAAACCCTACTAGTTTCGCGACCACTCTGTCCGTCTGTCCGTCCGTCCGTCCGTCCGTGTGTCACAGCAGTTTTTCTCAGAAACTACTTAAGCTAGAAACATCAAATTTTGTGTGTAGGTGTAAAGTGGTACTCTCTTGAAAGTTCAACTACAAAAAAATTGTATAAGGTATTTAAGAGGGGTCTCCCCATATAGGAGAGTGACCCCCCGAAAAAAAAATTTCATTGAAGGTAGCCGATATGGGTATCAAATGAAAGGTCTTCATGAGAACTTTTCAAAACAGGTCTTAATTTGGCAAAATTTGCTTCGAGGAGTGCACAGGGAGGGGAAATACACGAAAAATTTGTGTCCCCCCTCGCGATTGGACATCTGTGATCCGAAAAATCTAAAAAAAATCAGGAATGTAGGCCTTGGTGAGTACAACAACAACAAATACGTGAGAAGTCGCAATTCGCTCAACTTTGTTAGTAATAGTATGATTTATCGATTTTATGTTTTCTTGAATAAAATCTTAACGGCACACTTAAATTCAATGAAATCTATCCTGAAAATTTCATAAAGATGAAATCATATTTAGCGAAGTTATAGCGGTTTGAATTTTCCTGTATTACTATGGAACAATATGCGCTGCATTTATTACTATGGCAACATATGGCTATGGAACAACATGCGCTTTTTACCGACTCAGACACTACAGTTTTGCTAGGATTTGCATGAAAATTTCAGGAATGATAGGTGTCATGTATATCTTTGAGAATCGGTTCAGCTAGTGGTATCAGTAATCGTAAAACATGATGCGAAGATTGAATAATTTTGAGTTATTATTTTCCCAACTTCAACGTTTAAAGTGCATGCTTTGAGCACTTGATTCAATTTAATGAACGACTGAAGATGAATACCTACAATTAATGCTCATAAGTGAAACAAGTCAAGGAGGTGGGAGAGAGCTCCTAGCAAAAGGGTTTTATAACCATTCTAGGATTCTAAAAAATTGGCCATGAATCGATGATAACAGTACAGGAAAGTGGCCCCTGAAAAAAAAATTCATCAAACGTAGCCGATATGAGTATGAAATGAAAGTTTTCATGGGAGCTTTTCAAAACAGTTGTCAAACTGTCAGTTTTTGCTTCAGTGGGGGCACAGGGGGGAAATACATGAAAAATGTGTTTCCTCCGTCGCGGATGGACATCTGAAATGATTATCAAAGGAGATATTTATGAGTATAACAATACTAAAAACCTCAGAAGTTGAAATTCGTTCAACTTAGTTAATAATAGTATGGTCTTCTTATTCCATATTTTCTCCAATAAAATCATCTTTGACATGTTTCTTGATTTGATTCGATCTGGTGACTGCATTTTGTAAATTGAATACAAAACCCTTCTGACCTGAGCGTAGGTCTATTTACCCAACTTGTTTCTTAATCCTGTTTGCATCAGCGATGATGTTTGCGATATCGTCGCCACAGAGTTTGGTCTTGGGTTGATAACGTCATTTCAGACTTTTTGCTACTTTGTGTAATACTCTAGAACTACCCACTAAACATTTTTGTGCAACAATGATTAAACTTGATAGATGGCTTCTGGGAAAAGAACAAATATCAATGCTGGCTTGCATCAACAGAAAATTTATTAAAAATTAAATAATATATTTAATAATAACGTCGGGGATAGTGTAGACCCACATATCTAGCATATGCAATATCTAGTATTAATTCCTATAACTTTCTGTTGACACCCCAAGAAATTATTCCGAGAAAATTAAGTACTAAATGAACAAAAGCAGTGTTTTTTAAGTAGTCATTTATTATGATCATGATTGTTTAGGCGTAAATATAGTTGAGGCCCAATGTGTAATCGGATAAACGGATAAGTAGGCATCTACGTAATGGTGGTTTCTGAAATATTTTTAGAAAAATATGAGGTAAACTCTTCTCTGATTTGTTGGGCATTCAGCGGTTAGTAAACTTTGGAAAGCATTGTACTCATTATCATATCGCCGCCAGGACCCAGGTGTTACTAGAGTGCCATTATTTTTGTAAACGTCAAACGAGCCTGGAGGTGTGTATCTATTTGGAGAGGGCTTACTCTTTCTTAGAAAGTTATGTAACAATATACAGGTCATAGTAATTTTTGACACATTGTCTGGTTTTAAATAAATAGGACGTCGAAAAATTCTAAAAATTAAGAGTAAAATTACAAATGTATTTTCCACTACAACCTGGGATCTAGACAACATTTCGTTAAATTTGCTTTTCGACGAACCTAAGACATGGCTTCCAGGAAAGGCCTTCATCACATGCATGTTTAGTGTAAAAGCATCATCGGCTAAAAAAGCATATGGTACATTAACAACTGACCACGGCAGTGGACGCGGTGGTGGAAAATCAATTTCGTTCCTGCAGATTCTTTTCCATAATAATGAGTTTTTAAAAGCACCGCCATCACTAATTCTGCCTTGGCTTCGTTATCCATGAATGTAAATTTATATTGACTATCCATTAATGTCAAAAGAACGATCCTAAACGTTTTCTTATAATTAAAATATTCAATTCTACTATGAGTTGAGCTTTCAGTAACTACAAGCTTGCCATCTAGAGAGCCCAAGCAATGCGGAAACTTGTATCTGTATCCTTCTTCTATTGTCATCCATCCTGCAGCTGTAGAGGGCACCTGCAATTATAAAGGGTTATATTAGTGAGTAAAGTAATAAAATAACCGAATGATTTCATCTTAAATATGTCAATGTTAAAAAGTACACAATATGATATTTGTAAATTTTAATTTTAAAAATTTACTAAAATGAAATAAACGTTATTTTTATTTTCATTTTCAGCAGTTGCAACGAAATTCTAATGAAATTGCTAATGAACCAAGAGACTGGAAGATAGACAACGATATTTCATTGTTAGACGATGAATCACAAAATACATATTTATTCACGCCAACGCCCGCACAAAAAAGTTCGCGTCGTCGTCCTGCACCAAACCAGGCTGAGCCCGAAATGGCTGCTGCGATTGGAAAGTTATTAAATGCTTTGAGTCGGCGATTTGAAACTCCATTGCCACCAAAGTCAAAGTCAAAGTCAAAAGCGCTTTATTTAATACCAATCGTTATAAATTTTTAAAAGAACATAACGCGAATTCCAAACAATAAAACTATAAAAAACTTAACGGCCCGAATGGCTCTCTAAATTTATAACATTACCTTATATTGAAACCTATACCTAATTTATAATACAAATAAACAACAATACTAGATGTAGCAATAATGAGATGAATCTGAAAAACTAAGTAACGAGAAAAAGCTCAAAAACAGAAAATAAACACGAATAATTTAGACATTGTCATTCAGCCACCAATACCTAGATTGCTCCATCTCAGCTCGACCAGCCTCAACGAATCTAGCAAATGAGTATCTCCATTGGAATTGTTGGTCTCGTGAACTCAGATTCGGAGGATATTTTATCTTCTTATCGTTGGCCCGTCTATATATGTGATATATGATTGGGACGCCGTCAGAATCAAAAACATATCGATTCATGTCCAAATACACGAATGCTTCTGGAGGAACGAAGCCAGTAGTGAGGCAAGTCACAATATACCCGTCTGTAGAGTGGAACGGCTGTGAAATCCAAGGGTTTTCACTCACAGTTACAGATCTCGCGATATGATTCCGAAGAAGTTTCAATATGAAGATATCGACTCTTGTCACTTGAGCGGTTTGATAAATTTTTCTATTCGATATATAGTGCTTCCAATCCGTCTCCGGCTTTCTGTACAAACCAGTACATGCACGAAGACATTTCCTTTCGAAAACTCTTAATTTTGCCATTGTACTAGCACTCTGGTTGTACCAGATCTGGCATCCGTATGTCAAAACTGGCCTAACCAGGGTCTTGTAACAAATAACTTTGACTTTTTGATCAATGTATCTGGAATGAAAGAGTCGCCGAAGAGCCATGACTACTTTTAGTGCTTTACTGAGCATGATTTTCACATGTTCAGTATAGTACAGATACTGATCGAGATGAACACCGAGGTATCGAACACAGGATTTATGTGGAACCCGTTCTGAACTACCCTCACCAGCCATAATGTGGAAATCCTTCCAATTACGTTTCAGGTCTTGACTGGCCCCCTGCAGCGTTGTCCGAAACAAAATTGTTTCGCACTTCTGCGCATTGATTTTCATTCGCCAATTGTCGATTTAAAGCTGCACATCATTAAACATGGAGTTTGCTCTGAACTATTGTAGCTTTTCGGTCTGCCGTATAGATGATCAGATCATCAGCAAACGCTACCAATGATCGCGTTGGTGAGACGTTAAAATCAAAGCCGTTCAATAGCTTGCTAATGAATATTGAGAAAAGCAGGGGCGCAGTAACTGTTCCCTGCTGTAGACCATTCAAGACCTTGAATTCGCGCATTGTTGTCAGATTTCCATCAGTTACAACAAATGATTTCCCGTATAACATATTGCACATCATGGCGACAAGGTGTCTGGGGAACCTGTCCTGAAGAAGTTTGAAAACTAGTCCATCTAACCACACCGTATCGAAGGCTTTCTCCATATCAATGAGACATGCTCCAACACATTGTTTGTTGTTTAGTTTCCAACAGATGTCTGAGGTTACTTTCGTTATTGCATGTATGGTGGAATGCCTGGCACGAAAACCAAATTGGCAATTCGGCATCAACTCATATTTCTCAATGTGGGCGTTTAATGCTCTGTTGAGTATCACTTCAAACACCTTGCTGATGTTAGGCAGCAAGCTGATTGGGCGATAGCTTTTGGGGCATGAAGATTCTTTTCCTCTCTTCAAGATCGGAAATACCTTAGCCTTTTTCCACTCATTTGGGAAATATGAATTGCTCAACATGTTGTTGAACAATATGCAATAATTCCTAATAGCAACCTCAGGCAAATGTCGGAGAACTATATTTGGAATACCGTCAGTTCCACATGATTTTTTGTTGTTTATTCTGCGAAATATGAAACACAAGTCTTCATAGCTGACAAAATAATCAATAAGATTCAGGCTCGGTATGAGGTCAGATGTTAATGTTTCATCGAAATGAAGAATTGATTGGCCGTTCAGGCTTGATTTGAAGTCGGAAACTTTTGCTTCAACGACCTCCGAAAATATTTCATTCCTTCTCTCTGGGTTTGAAAGATGGACCAATTCAAAATGTGTTCCAATCAGGGCAAGTTTCTACAATCCATCACATATAATCCTGTTTCCATTTCTATCCGGGGTCGTACTATCAATTTCGATACCAGCTCTATCGAGAAGATTTATCTCATCACTAGCGACTTCAAGATTCGATACCTTCACTCGAGACTTCCTGCGGAATAAGCTATTCACTTTCGCGAAAACGCCATCTGGGTCCTGTGGGCTAATACCCCTCAGTTTTTCCGCCCATTGATTGCTGACCTCACTCCTGAAGTATGAACGGATTAAGTTCCGGACATTCTTCAGGTGTAATTTCAACAAAGCCAACGAGGGATGGTTGTAGTCCAAAAATCGTCGATAAATATTGTTAACGCGGGTGAGAAGAAGGCTTTTCAATCTTTTCAACCTTGCGATGGTTAGTGTTTCATATCCTTCCATATTGTTTCGATGTTTAATCTTGGGAACAACTTTCTCAATCGTTTCCAACGTCAGCTTCTCTAACTTCGACAAATAGAGATCTATTTCATCGTCAGTTAGATTTCTGTTATTAGGAACCATTGAGCAAGCGTTGCCATCATCAGAAGAGGGACATTGCTTCTGGTACTCCCGATTAAACTTCTTTTGAAACTTTCCCCAGTCTGTTTTTTTGAAATTCAACCGATGGTTTTCATGTTGAACTGGAATGAGGAAGAAATCATCCCTTTGATGATTGATTTCCATTACGATTGCGTTATGGTCGCTATCGTAAGGAAGCACCTGCAGTTTCTGTTGAGGACTATTAAAGCTGAATTCAAGTCTTGCGTCAGCAATGCAGATGTTCAAATATGAATTCCTAGGGTATGTTGGGAACTCCGACCCATATAGGTTGCACCTGTATTCAATTTGGTTCTCTGTTATCCATGACTTCAGGAATACACCTCTTGGATTATTGGTGGCGTTTAGCCATGATGTATGCTTGGCATTCAGGTCACCGGCAAAAATATAATAATTATGCAGCCTGTTCAATTCGAGTATTTCAAACAAGGAATTGAGTTCCTCCTTGAACTTGAGAACATTTTGACCAGTTGCATAGGCAGAGATAACGAAGAGGTTATCCCCACCTGGCAGTGAGATTTTGATGACGGACACTTCAAGAAATTCAAAGTTTTTGAATTCGACTTTTTCAATATTTTGGAAACAATAGGGTCTTCTAACCAATATCCCGGTGCCACCTCCCCCATCACCTATTACCCTATCGTTTCTTACGAATGCAAAATCTTTGAATTCCATGGAATGCCATGAATTGAGGTGGGTTTCAGTGAGAAGTATGATGTCAGGCTTTTGCTTAACAACAAATTCAAGGAGATAATCACGTCGATGTATAGCAACGATAGAGTTGACGTTGATCGATATGAGGCGAAGCCTATCCATGGGAATATGACTGAATGACAAGTTATTATTAGGCATTTGAAAGACCTAAACGCTGAAAAGCAAAGTTAATTTTTGAATCTTGTTTGTCGATTCTCTCCGATAAAGAATTAAGTTGCTGGTAAATTTTGAGAAGCAGCTCATTATTGCCACTTACATTATTTACATTATTTCCAGCATTTTCTGCTGGTCCTCTAGCGGCGAGTGCAAATGATACTCCGGGCTTGACGAAGTTGGAAGGTATGATATTACGGTGTACTTGTGTTTGCTTTGGAGCAAATTTAACTTTTGCATCTTGATATCGGGAGCATCCTCGATATGATGCTGGGTGACCAAAAACACCGCAGTTAACGCAGTATAATTTTTCTTTAGGCTCCGTCTGAGCCAATTTGCACTCACCGGGAGCATGAACGTCTTTGCATTTAACGCAACGATAGTGCATGGCACAATTGGCAGCCGAATGTCCAAATCTTTGACACCGGTAACACTGGTTGACCTCTCTTTTCTGGAGGCGTTCCCACCTCACCACTCTGATATTCAAGTACTTTATTTGTTGAAGGGCACTTGGACTGCTCTTATTTGCAATTTGTACCAGGTAAAGTGGTAAATTCTTCCTTTCTACGGTCGACCTTCTTATCGCAAAGGCTTTGACTGAAACAAAATCAATATCTGGTGCAGCGTCCTTAAGCACCTGTAGAAGATCGACCGTATCCTCTCCGCTGTCCAAACCCTTCAACAAGAAGGTCTGATTTTTTTCACTTTTTGGGGTATCAGCGCATCTTTTGCTGACTTGAAATCAACCAGTGATTTCGTCCTTATAGTTAATTTTTCGGCATTAACTCTTTTGATTTCGAAATTGGCCAGTTTATTTTCGGCTGCCAATAGCCGAACCATATCTTTCCCGGTTTGTCTGAACACGTTGATTGGCGGAACTTTTTCTGTCTTGTTGGAAGCTTTTTCAGAGGAACCAGCAGAACTGCGGGCTGGTTTTTTCTCCTTATTTTTGTTCTTTAAATATTGAATAAAATTAACGTCATTATCTTGATAAAAATTACCTCCGATGTTTTCTTCGATTTCCATATCTTCGGTTAATCCCTCCAGCGCTGCAAAATAATTTTGGCTCTCGTTGGTGCCACCAGCACTTAGAACTTCCTCTGGATTTACTTGCTTTGCACTTTTCTTCGGCTTTGTTACCTGTTGCCATTGATTTTGCGGCTGCGTCTTTTGAGGCTTCATCCCTTTCTTGAAGAGATCCTTGAGAGACTGTATCTCTTGCCTTAGTTCATCATTTTCTTTCTGCAATTTGGCCATTTGTTGATTGTCCGCTATTATTTGCAGCTTGCACCCTCCATCTACGGAGTTTTCTTCGTTATATTTTCTTTTGGTGATTGTCACTAGTTTTGTATTCGTCGTTTCCCCAGGTTGCCCCAACGGTGGGAAGCCGTCGGGCTCCTCCATACCAGCGGCGAAATTTTCTTTGTGAATTTGTTTTTCGTTACCAATCGAAGTAAAAATATTCGATAGAAATTTCCTGAGTCGATTACTTCGACAATATAAGATTTTTTCCGATAAAAATTAACTTCGGACTAACGTTTTTAAAAATTAATTTAATTTTTTAAAACTTTTGACAGGAGCGATTTAAAGACGTCTATACGCAAAGACTACTACGATCCATCTATACTCCATTGCCACCCGAAGATGATGAATGCGACCTGTATGATAAGCTTCTAGCAAAAAAACTGCGAGAACTGCCAATAGTACAAAGAAAGATACTTATGTACCAAATCGATGGATTATTTATGAATTGTTTACATTCAAATGAAGAAACATCACCGCAATAATCATCAGTTTCATCTGATCTATATATTTATCAGTCTACGTCAATACAATCATTGTCTTCAGACCCTGCAGCATTTTGCATCAACTTTCATCGCCCCAGTCATCTTCTTCACAACACTATACTAACGTTGAATCTTCAAAACCCTTCCTCCCAAAATATCGTAGAAGCTCTTCTTAGCTACCACAATTGCCTCTAAATGCGGAAGAAAATGGCAATGCCGAGGCTATATATCAACCAAACCTTTTAAACAATGGAAGCTCCGGCATAAATATCATTTCTTATGAAATAATTGTACCCTCGTCAGAGTCCAATATTATAACGGAAGCGTTATTGGCAGCAATTGAAAATTACGATTAAATTTTTCTGAAGTATTATTGACAATAGAATACGACGAAACGATGGTTAATTTTTTGCATTCAAAAAACTCTTGAAAGACTGAATTATTTTTGCATTTTTGTTGCAATAAGCACTAATTTTAAATTATATCTTTACACACTAATAAAAAATCGTTACGAACAAAATTTCAAATTTATCTTATTTTGCTACTTTACCTTAGTTTCATCCTTCAGAACTTCATTCAGAGCTTGGCAAATATCACGTACGATTTTTGATATAACCGGGGTAGAAACCTTGAATAAATAGTGCAAACTTCTTTAAGACTCTCCAGATGCTTAAAAACTGCAGTGTAATTGCAAGACGATATTTCGTTATTATAGCTTCCCTGAAGTCTCTATCTTTCTTGGCTACTATAGGTGAAATTTTTCATATGGTTCATATAAAAGCTCAGTGAACTTATTTTCCACATAATCTTTGTAATAAATGAAAATCGCATGATAAAAACAATATAAAGCACCTGTTTTCTCTTCTCTTCTTATTTATAATCCATCTATTAACTAGGCTAAAAACAATCAAATTTGATAGTTGCCTGTTACGGTTTCTATGTATTTTCAACATCCACCATCGCTTCTGCCGAACTTTTTGCCTGCGTTGATTCTCTTTATTTTGATAACACAAATACGCTAAGCCTAAGGTTATAGCCGACATGACTCCTAATTCAACGTCTGATATGTTCACAGCTTGGCTTTCACACTACACTACACTACACACTCCCACTCGCACTCGCAAGCATGGAAATGACATCCAAACATTTTAATGTTTTGTACAGTCTTGGCGGCTGTGGACGCTTGCCAAGATCTGGCAAGTGTGTAAATGAGGCATAAGACTGCAGAAGCTGCAATGGGCTGGCCACCTGAATCGTATGAATGAACTACGGATACTTAAAAAGGTGTTCGTTGGGAGAACTAAAGGGCGGAGACCAGTTGGACAACCGAGGACATATTGGTCTGAATCGGTCAACAGTCAATAGTTTATCGCTGTTTGGATTCTAAAATTAAAGGTCACGATCAATGGACCGAGACAGTTGGAGGCGCTTGTTGTAGGAAGCGAAGGCTCGAGAGTGGCTGTAGTGCTAGGAAGAAGAAGAAGTTCATGAATTCAGTGTGAGTTTCATTGACTACGGAGCCGACTTCTTCGTTTCTAACTCCAGCCGTATGAACGCTTTCTTCGCATAAGGAGTTGATCTGGAGATAATGTTAACGTCATTGGTATATGCTAATAGTTTCGTGGACTTGTAGAGAAGTGTCTTCTTAACCACATGCTTCAGAGCAACATTGAACAACCTTGAACACTACCTGAGGACACGTCTGATAACCCCAAATGGATAGGATACATATAAAGTTAGAATACTCATCAAAATACTAGTGAGAAACTTCGAAAGCATTAGACGTTTATTTTATTTTAATCAAAATTTATACTATGAGTCTTTCGCTAAAAGCATACGTTAGCAAGCAAAAAATGTGACCTATCATTTTATTCAACGACACCCTAGTGAACACAACAGAGTTACTCTTACAAGTATATTCATGGCCGTATTTGCATATAAAGTCACCTCTTTACAATTTACCTTCATTGATATCCCATTATCCTTGCGAGAGCGTAAAGAGCTACATTTGATTATGCATTTATACTTATGTATCAAGTTTCTGGAATCTCGCTTTATCTATGAAGTATGAAAATTGCCATTAAAAACCGGCTATTTTGAAATAAGCCATTCCGTACATGTGACTAAAATAATTCTAAACGAATTTTTGTATACGAGTATTTTGTTGAATTACTTCATAGTAATCACATTAATGAAAATAACGAAGAATAGATTGCAGTTTACGAATAATTTTTCAGACTATTTCAAAAACCTGCGAAAACTATTTTTTTTTTGTTATGCTGCAAAATAAGCACAAGTTTAAACAAACTTAGTCAACATAAAAAAAAAATCACCACCTCCCTCCCACTAAATAAGTCAAAACTTATTCTACCTACTAGACGACCATGCATTTCAATATAGCGTGGTGTGAAATGTTTGTTGTCACCAACACATTTGTGTAAACCGCGGATATTCTATTTAACAGCATCCGACGACGTCTGCAAGTGACCCTGGCTGCCATCTGCTGGATGGTTAGTTGCTCGTTAAATTCTAAAGGGAATATCTGTTCCGGGGTGTTTTCCCTAATTACATTTCACTTCAACCAAATGACGCTTTGATTAATGACCACCGTCCATGGAATACGTATCAGCTAAACATGACATTTTCATAACATACGAGTATACACAATTGGACGTTCATGATATCCTTGTCGGCTTATTGAATAGATTGTTTTGTTGGAAGGTAGCCCGTGTATGCAAGATATTTCATGGAGTTTCATTAAGTCAGCTGAAAATGCGTAACTTGGAACTTAGAAATAATTTTCAGTCTAAGTACAAGTATTCGCCAAATCTAATGTATATACAATACTGTAGTCTTAATGTGTTACCAAATTTATTACCCAATCGAATGATAAAAACTGTAATTATTCTTTTGGTCATAGCTGATAGATGTTTTCTGTATCTCTTAAAAATGATGTCAAAAATGATAATGAGAAAAAAGTTGTCTTAGCAATTTTATTTTTCAGAAATATGTTTCTCACAAGAAAACTTTAAAATATTGACACCCACAACATTATCATACAATAATAGATTATAAAAGAAGTTCGTAAAAATCATTAGCTCTAATGACTAGTTTTTAAATTTTAAAATTGATTTCCTTGAAATTAAATACATTATTTCCTTAAGACTACCTTAAAAACTACTTATTTGCTGCGTCCATAGAGCGGTTGTCCATCGCTTTTCTGACAACTCCCGCCTTGGGCTCCTTGGCTCTCCTGATTCCAACTTCCGCAAGCTTTTCTGCATACAGTTTTATCGACTCTATTCCTGTCTCCTGGTACGGTACCTCGTCGGGGTAAGACCGTTCGTCCTCCTGTCTATCTAGTCCTGTGCAAACCCGAAAGATTTTTTGCTCCACTAATCTTATCTTGCCCCATTTTGCTTTCGGGACTCCAATCATATCATCACCGCATATATGATGATCGGACGAAGCAAGGTTTTATAGGCCAAAACCTTGACTCGCTGGCTCGGTGTCGAATGTTTCCTGAAAAGAGGGCATAGAAGGTGGAATGCATAAGTCACTTTTTATATTATCAACGCGAGCACTAGAGGTAGCTTTCCTGTAGAAAAATACCCCAAGTACTTCGTTTGCCTAGAGCAGTGCACCATCTACCCATTCAACTTAATGCTGGAGTCACAGATGCCCCTTGCACGACAACCGAAGTTGGTGTGGGGGTCCTTAAACGCAATTAGTTCACTTTTCTTTGCATTTACGTTAATTCCCCATTTCCGGTAATATGCTGTAAGAGGTTCCAATTATTTTTGGAGCCGTATCCTAGCAAAGCGCAAATGGTGCTCAGATGACCATACCAACAAGTCGTCAGCGAAGAGATTCACCTGGATTTCAGGCTTGAATTCATCTCTTACGCCCGGGACATTAGGGGTGAATATTTTGAAAAGAAATGGGCCTAATATAGACCCCTGTGGGATCCCCGAGTCAATACTAAATGGGTCTGAACTAGCTCCACTAGCGACCGCAAAGGCAGTTCGTCCCCTCATGAGCCAAGATTTATCATTTTGCAGAGAAGCCTATTGATCCATCAGAGTCAAAGGCTTTCTCCACATCGGTCAGGCAAGCTACAACAAGCTTATTGTTGCACCAGCTTCTCGTTATATCGGCTTGGAATACGGTCATAGCATCCATCGTGGAGTGAGCTTGTTTGAAGCCAAATTGTCTTTCCAGCACAATTCTTGCCCCGGCAGAGAATTGTAGGATGCCGTCAAGTATTACCCTTTCAAGAAGCTTACCAATATTTGAAAGCAACGAAATCGGACGAGTATCGCTACGTCAATACTGCCCGACTTCTTGGGTATTGCAAATATTTTTGTGCATTTCCATTGCTGAGGGAAAAAGCAAATGTTAATGCAGTTATTTAGAATGATCGCGAGGAGAACAAAGAAAACATGTGGAAGCCTTTTAAGGATATAATTGGAGATTCCATCAGAACCTGCCAATTTTTTGGAATTTCGCTCCAGTGCCAACAAAGTGAACCTCTCAGGGCTGACAAATAGACCATGGCCATTAGGTGCGTCAGAGAGATTTGAATTAGAGAACCGAGTCAAGCACAATTGATCGTTGTCCCTCTCGAAATTCGTTGTGGTGCTGCTCACTAACGAAGTAACGGAATAGTCCTCACTTGCATTCTCTCCTTGAAGAACATTCGCAAAATGTTTTGCGATAGAGTCAGCGATAGCTTTGTCATCATAAGTGAGGACCCCGATAAGCTTTTTTCTGCCAATTATCCTATTGATATGAGGAAACATATACGCACCTGGTTTGATAGTTTCCAGGGCCTGTTCAAATCAGTCGTTAGCAAAAGCCGTGGTTCTCCTCGAGATCATTCGGTTTAGAAACGTAGTCACTAATCAGTTGACCATATTTAAATTGTGGTGGTAAATTATTACGAGTAGGTTTCTAAGCTGACTATGTCTACGATGAAGCTCCAAGATGTCTTCTGGTAACTCTCGATAAAAGTAATATGTCGAGGATTTCTTAATAGACATCTTTGTGATGACCATATCCAGCGTTGAATTTAAACAAGCAATTACCTCATAGATTTCAGGAATAGAAAGATTTTTCGATCTTTTGATCGAAATTCCCTTCAATTTCCCGTCAAGGTCAGCACTTACTGCGGCCCAATCAACTCGCTTGTATGGAATAAAAATTTGAGGATCTGCAACCTCAAGTTACACACTCTTTTCCACTCTTAATGTCAGCTCAACTAAAAGATGGTCAGACTTGGCGTCAAGAACTCCACACTCGAAATTCCTCCAACTGTGGGAAAGATTTACTAGATTGGCAGACACAATGAAGGAGTCAATAATAGACAAACTGTGGCGGAAGGTAGGCTCTTTTGTGGCAGTCAATATGAGACCCATATTTAATGATTGGATGCGATATTTCCCCACGAGAGATGCCTCGCATTAAAGTCACCTCCCATGGCATGGAAATCAAATTTTTTGCACAGAGTAAGCGCTGTTTCCAAGTCGTCAATGAGTTCCCTCACCGAGTATCCATGTCGGACATAGATCCCCACGAACGCAAAGGTCCACTCCCAGCATGGAGCTTATTATTTCTACTTCAATACATTTCAGACTTGGACGGCAGTGCCTTTGGACTTTGTGAGCCATCGCAACGCCAAAAATTCCCTCTGAATCATTACGCCTGATTGGGTGAATCACCAATAAACCTTTAACATATAAATAAATTGTTCTTTGCCCTATCGTGACTTGCAATTGTATCGCAACTGACCATCGCTGGCGGGGGAGTAATGTGGGCGATTGTCAACACATCTCATTGCTGCACAATAAAGCACAAGCACAATACTTGCACAATAATATACTATACAAAATACACTTTAACAATTCATTCACACCGCAACCTTTTTTATTTTGAATACAAATGTAACTTGCCAAAAAATATGATTATTTTTCAATACTTGTATATTAAATGAAACAAGTTGGGTAGACAGACCTATGCTCATGTCAGAAGGGTTTTGTACTCAACTTACAAAATACAGTAACGAGTAACGAATAAAATCAAGAAACATGTCATGTTCGAGGATCATACTATTATTAGCAAAGTTGAAAGAATTTTGACTTCTGAGGTATTTGTTATAGTTATACCCACAAATAGCTCCCTTGATAATTATTTCAGATTTTTTAAGATCACGGGTGTCCATTCGCGAGGGAGGAAATACATTTTTCATGGATTACCCCCCCCCTATGCCCTCACTGAAGCAAAAACTGTCAGTTTAAGAACTGTTTTGAAAAGCTCTCATAGAGAATTTTCAGTTGATACTCATATCGGCTATCTTTCATGAAATTTTCTTTCAGGAACCACTCCTCTGTACTGTAATCATCGATTCATTGCCTGTTTTTTCGAATCTTAGAATGGTTACAAAGCCCTTTTGCTAGGAGCTCTCTCCTGCCTTTCCGACTTGTTTCAATTGTATGTACTCATCTTCATGATACCTATCATTCCTGAAATTTTCATGCAAATCCTAGCAAAGCTGCAGTGTCTAAGTCGGTAAAAAGCGCATATGGCTCCATCGCCATATGTTTCCATAGTAATACAGGACATATTGTTCCATAGTAATGCAGGAAAATTCAAATCGCTATAACTTCCTTAAATACTATTCGATCTTTATGAAACTTTCAGAAAAGATTAATCTTATAAATAGTAATCTGTCTTTATTGAATTTAAGGGTACCGTCTAGATTTTAATCAAGAAAACATAAAATCGATAAATCATACTATTACTAACAAAGTTGAGTGAATTTCGACTTCTCATGTATTTGTTGTTGTTGTACTCACAAAGGTCTACATCCATGATTTTTTTCAAATTTTTCGGATGGAAGGTGTCCAATCGCGAGGGGGGGGGGGGTACGCGAAAAGTTCGTACATTTCCCCTTCCCCTGCCCCCTCGGTACTCGTAAGGCAATTTTAAGACTTGTTTTGGAAAGATCTCATTGAGACCTGTCCAATGACACCATACTCGACTACCAATGATGAAAATTTTTTTTTGGGGGGTCACCTCCCTATATAGGAGACCCCCTTAAACCCGTTTGAAAAATTTTTCCACCCCTGAACTTTCAAGAAGTCACCACTTCTGACCTTTCCACAAAGTTTCATGCCTGTAGCTTCTATAGTTTCGGAGAAAAAGTGCTGTGACATACAGACGGACGGACGGACGGACAGACGGACACAGGTCGTGATTGCAATAGGGTTTTGTATTTTAGTGCAAAACCCTAAAAATCAAAAATACTTGAATAATCCTTATCTTGAATTTTTATTAAAATAAATACGAAACAAGTTTTTTAAAATAATATATATTCTTTATTGTAGAAGTACAAAGAAAAGAGGACATTCTGAAACTTATTACAATTCTTGTTGTCAATTATTTTGTTTATGTGATATCTGCAGGCTAATTCTCTTTTTCGAGAAAAAAAAAACGATTCTTGTTTTTGATTTTCTATGAAGAGGAGAAAAAGGATATTTGGATATTCTTCAATTCAGATATTCCCTCAAACTCATTACAATTCTTTTTTGTGGATTCTCTAAGAAGAGAAGAAAGAGGACATCTTGATATACCAGAACCACTCTCTAGTCTGACTTAAAAGACCAGGTCGCCAGTAATATGATTACGAGTTCATTCATCAAAAAGGGAGTGAATATCTGCTGCAAGATGCACTGTCGCGTTCCATCCCTCTTGCAACAGTGGAGAAAGCCTCAGATCCGTGGTATGAGCGTATGAAGTTACGTGCGATCGAAAAGGGGGATCAAAACCCTGACTGGTGGGTCAAGGAGAGAATTTCTGGAAGTGTGCACCACTCCATTGTTCAGATTTGGATGGAGGTCACTTATGGAGGCGAGTGGTTTCAATGGCGGAGTGAAAAGAAGTATTGCAACCTGTTCGCGACAATCGTTCCGCGGGACATATGGGTATTGAGCGAACTGTGAGTTGAACTGCTACTGACCAAAACTGGCAGTAGATATCAAGGCATATGTTCAAAAATTCAAGGTGTGTCGGGCAGTTAAGGTAGAAAGACGGACACCTCCGAGACATATGTGATCTGATATGAAGAAGCCAAAAGGCCCTGGAAAATGCTTTGCGTTGATTTGGTGGGTCACCTTTCTCGGTACATGCATGGGAAGACCTTTATCCTCATAGTCCTGGACTATATGAGCAACTTTTCACTTCTGCTCCCTCTCAGAAAAGCTTCAGCGGCAAAGATATGCTAATTGCTTGAAGAGCAGTTTTTCCTAATTGTTAGAGTATCTAAATTGATAATTGATAACTGGATGCAATTCAGACGAAAGGAGTTTTTTGCCAGTCAAAAGCTTTGGAGCTCGTATTAACTTCAAAAAATTTCTGTCGCGTCTAAAGGCAAAATGTCCGCCACGTCTAAGTCAAAAACGTTCATCTCCTCGAAAAATGGTTCCACCGCGTCCGCTGAAATTAAGTGCTCACACGCACGCACACATTCGCAAAGTGACGTATCAAATGGAATAGAAACAAGTGTGAACTATTCGAAATAGAAGACAATGAACAAAATAAACCAAAAACTGAAAGACATTAATAAAATAATTAAACTCCTTGAAAATCGTATATCGATTAAAGAAAGATGACTTGACATGTCCGATCAAAATCAAGTGGCAAATAAACTAGTAGAAAATAACAACAATGTCGAACTATCGAACTCATGACAAGAGGGCACTTTTTTTCCTCTCATCAAATTGTGGGAAACAATATCAAATATTTTGGTAGGTCATCAAAACTAAAATGGCCATCTCTTTTGTAGGAATACCGTACCTAAACGATGATTCGTGGATTCTCGGCAGCAGAAAACATTATGCGCCTCGAGAAAAGCCAGCCGGTGAAGCAAGATAAGCCGTGGACTTGCTTTTTCTCACAGCTTAGGATCCTGAAGTGATCATCGACATTTTAAATCAAAAATATGGTAATCACGACGAATTATACCAAGAGATATTAAACAAAGTGAAGAGAGCACCATATCCAACAAATAGTCAGCAGTTTGAGGAATTTAGCATAATTGTCTACAATGTTGCCGTTGCGATCGAAATGTAAGTCAAATTTGTACAATCGAAAGAAATTATTGCAGCTCTGTGCAGCAAATTACCCACGCATTTGTCTTTATAATGGGGCGAATATCTTGTAAACAATCATATTGATCGAAACACCGAGACCATATATGATTTTTTCAACTGGGTACAACGAATGGCGACCATAACATCCCGAATACCGATAGTTCGTTCAAACGATAAAGCCGCGAGCAGAAAAATAGAGCTAAAGTTTCCCGAACTGTCACACCTGACAAGCCTGCACGAACATGCACGTTGTGTAAAATGGGGACACACCGAATTGACAAATGTGAAAAATTCAAAAGTGCGGACCTTAAAACGAGATGGAAAATGGCCCAAAAAGTCAACAATTGTTGCTGCTGCTTAGATTTCCATAAGGGCAATTGCAGTAATAGGAATCAGTGCAAAATCGATAATTGTCAATGTGTTCACCATAAATTGCTCCACAAATACGGTCCATCTGCTGAATTACAATTAGCCGTCAACGATCATCTAATTAAAGCCATGCAAAAGGTAGCGAATGTTTAGCTAGAGGGGCCAAAAACACTGATAAAAGTGAAGACAATCTTCGATAAAGGTAGCACCGTAACGCTTATTGACTCCGAGCTAGCTTCCAGACCCCGATTGCAAGGACTACATAATCTGCTTCGCTATCGCTGGACGAGCGATACTTACAGAGTGGATAGCACATCCCAAACAGTCACAGCCAGAATTAAAGCAGTAAATCAGGAAGGCAATCTATTCGAGTTAAAGAATGTGCGTACTGTCAAAGGGCTGTAACTACTCTCTCAAAGCTACGACATCAACAAACTCAAGCTAGATTTTCCGTATATCAACGCTGTAAATTGCTGCGCATATGAAGATGACACCAAACCTCTTCAGTTGATAGGTCAAAACAACGTAAACTTGATCTTATCACGACAAATAACACAACCATCTAACGAAACACCGGTTTTATCGAAAACATTGCTTGGATAGTTTGTACATGCACCCGTATCCAAAAAACATTTAAGGAATAAAAGCTTCGAACATATTCTTTCTACACGACGACTAGATACAAGATGAGATCCAAGCATTTCTCACCTTGCAAAATTGCGGAGCAGTCCCAACAAAGCATGGGAAATTTCCAGCATGTGATCAAGCTCTGAAAATAGTGGAAGAGAGTATCCGGGAAGAAAACGGAAAATTTCAAGTTGCCTTGCCTTAGGAAATAATCCGCCGAGAAGCTACGAATCAAAACGTGCTGCTATTCATCGTCTGAATCTCTTGGGGAAACGACTCAATCGAGATGAAAAACTTGCCGTGGCCTACTGCGAAGAGATCTAGAAACTTATTGACAAAAGATATGCAAAGCCGACGAATGGAGTTGAATTAGAACGAGTGAACACCATATGGTTTCTTCCACATTTTGCAGTTCGAAACCCAAATAAAGTGCGAGTTTTATTCGATGCTGCCACAAAAGTGAATGTAAAATATCTCAACAATTATCAGGACCCGATTATGTTACGACACTTTTTGGAATTTTAAACATGTTTCAGCAAAATCTAATCGCTATCAGTACCAATATAAAAGAAATGTTCAATCAAGTTGACATCACGGATGCCGACAACTTTGCGCAGTGTTTTGTATGGAGGAATCTACAAACCGGCAAGCCACCCCAACTATTTGGAATGAAAGCCATGTTATCTGGAACAAAGGCATCTCTATTTCTGGCGTAATTTGTTAAAAATTACAACGCAGAGTAACATCAAAACCGATTTCTAGACGCATGTCGCGCAATTATCGACAAACATTACATTGATGACTATTTGAACGGAGCCGAGAACGTTTCGGAAGCCGTTAAGAAAATCAAAGAAGTCATTTGGGTTCACAGACATGGAGGTTTTGAGCTGACAAATCTCGTAAGTAATTCACCAGAAGTATTAAGAGAAATTCTTGAGCCACTTGTTGCGAAGACACACTGTCCAGAGTTTGGCATAAAGGCAATAGAGATTCAATGTGTATTGGTTATGACATGGAACTCCAACAGTGATACATTCACTTTTACATTGAGGTATCATAAAATCGACCAAGACATCATCAACTGATCAAAGTAACCGACGAAACGTCAAGTACTGAAAACAGCAATGTCAATTTTTGGTCCAATTGGTTTGCTCAATCCTGTGTCGATCAAGATACGCATTCTACTGCAGCAAATATGGCGATGCAAATAAACTGGGACGACTATATTGGAGAAGATAAATATCAACAATGGAAGCTATGGTCACGAGATTGCAGATAGCAATAAAAATTAACATTCTACGATGTGACTATTCCAAAAATGGAATTACTAGCAGCTGTGATGAGATGCAGACTAGCAAATAAGGTACAACAATACTGGAATGTATCAAAACGTAATCATTTCTATTGGATGGATTCCAATTCAGTATTGAAATGGATTCAAACTGAAAAAGAAGGTGCGATCGTTTGTCAGATCCAGGATTGGAGAAATCTTATAATTAACATAAGCTGAACAGTTGTTTTAGATACCATTGAGAAATAATGCAGCCAACATATGTACGAGGGCAAAGCCGCTAACAAATTTTGATCTGAACTGCGTACGGTTTAATGGTCCAGACTTCCTCTACAATGAACCTGATGTATGGCCGAACTTTGCGAACGAAATGAATGAAGACCTGGAAGATAAAGTGCTTCACTTAGCTGATTTGGAGCCAGAGCATTCACTAGGAAACGTCTTACCAAATGCAAAAGGTAAGAGGGCGGTCCCAAAAGTACCCGACTTGACAAAGAAAACAGTAAAAAAAATGTGCATAAGCTCGATAAACTTTTCCCAACGGTGTTTAATAGCTTCGATACCCACTTTATAGTAGGAACCACCAAGCTCCTCAAAATAGCTAATAACCGCTCTACTTCTTCATTGTTGACAAATCTTTTGCCGGCGATCCAAATTTTTCAAATTCGGAAAAAGAAAATAATCCGAGGGAGCCAGATCTAGTGAATAGGGTGCGTGAGGAGGCGATTCGAACTTCAACTCATTGATTTTAGCCATCGCAATGATGCACGTGTGGACTGGTACGTTGTCGTGATGAAACAACACTTTCTTTTTCGTCAGATGGGGCCGTTTTTTCTTGATTTCATCATTCAAACTCTGCAATAAGGCTCCATAATATGCGCCGTTAATTGTTTTTCCTTTTTCGATATAATTAATAAATATTATTGTCTATACTTTCTTTGGAGTCGGTTTTTCCTTTTCAGTCCACTGCTTTGACTGCTCTTTGGTTTAAGTGTAAATAGATGGACCCATGTTTCGCCCATGGCTATGAATCGACGCAAAAACTTGGCTTTATTGCTGCAAAATATTGTCAAACACTCGATAGAAATATACTCACGTTGCTTTTTGTGCTCCATTGTGAGCTAACGTGGCACCCATCTTGCGCGCAGCTTTCTCATGTCCAAATTTTGGGTCAAAATGGGATGCACAGCACATTTTGAAATGCCTGTCATGTCTGCTATCTCGCGCACTTTTATGTCGACGGTCATCCAATACCATTTTGTGGATTTTCTTCACATTTTCTGACGTAGAGATCTCACTTGGTCGACCACTGCGGTTTTCATCTTGGCAGCTCATACGAGGTCGCTTCAAGTCAGCTACCCAATATTTAACCATTGTAAACGAAGGAGCAGACTTCCCCAGAGTGGAATCTGACTCAGCTTTGATATCAGTTGGACTTAGACGTTTCAAATGAAAGTATTGTATCACATAACGATGCCCGATTTTTTCCATGTTTACAAATTCACTGAGAGCGTTCACTTTGGATGTCTGTAAAAAAATAATAACGTACCGTTATGAATTTTTCACATTAAGTTGTTGAAAGGTGGTTTTGTCAATCGCAGTAATTGTTTTTTTTTTAAACTACCTGTATGCATAAGTCAGGTCCTGTACTTGTGGGACTACCCTCGTATGCATACATTCAGCACAATACTTCAAATCACAACCTAGATTAGATGATTTATTGTCAATACAAGGAAACGTCAAAACGAGAGAAATCAGGGTACATTAACGACGGAAGAACTACATTGGAGCAAAATTCAGTGGTGAAAAGCAATTCAAGCGAGATGTTTCTCGATCGATATTCATAATGTCCAGGCAAATCAGCCAAACATATCTAGGAAACTCAGCAAAATCAGTTTATATTTGGATCAAAATGGTATTCTACGAGTGGACAGCTGAATAAAAAATACCGAGAAACTTGAAATGATTGAAATTGAGCCGGTTGTTCTAGATGGGAAAGAACCTTATGTGCGATTGGAGATTGAACATCCTCATCGAAAATTTGGACATCAAGAAATGCAGACTGTCATAAACGAATTGAAGCGCAAATATTACATTCCAAAGCTACGCAGCATTGTGAAGAATGTCATACGCGACTGTTTGAAATGTAAGAAACGTCCAAAGCTGTCCAACTTAAAATCGGATTATTGCCTAGTGAGCGCTTTTGCTTGTACGAGAAACCATTTACAACAACAGGAAACGATTTCTTTGGCCTCTTTTACGATAAACACAAGATATGGAGTCTTATTTTGCTGCATGATAATTCAAGCAATTAACGTTGAAATAACACATTCATTGAGCGTGGATTCCTGCATCATGGTAATCAAACGATTTGTAGCCAGACAACCTTCAAGGAGCGAGTCCGGAGCTTCTAATGGCTTTCGAAGAAATTGATGAGCAGAAAGTCGAAATGAGTGTGCGTAAAACGGAATAAATTGGAAGTTTATTTCTCCTCTTTCGCCACACATGGGAGGAGCATGGGAGCAGCTGATAGGCTGTTTCCCGTGAGCTCTATACACCATTATGAAAGATCGACATCAAACGGATGAGGTACTATTGACGGTTTTTGCGGAAGTGGAATATATTATCAACAGCATACCTTTGACATACGTATTAAATCATCCTGGAGATTTATGTAGCACCTAACGATATTCTTCAAGTCAGATCAATAAATACTGCTCTAACTAGGAATTTTACTGCAGGTGATACGCGACAGAGGCGTACCGCGCAATACTTGGCGAATTTGTTATGGCGGAGATAGCTCCGCGAATACGTCCCTAAGTGCCATTCATTATTATCTTCATTTATGTTTTTTTACTTGTTGGGCCATTGACAGCATAAAACGCGATTCGGTATTTAATTTAATACCATATTCAGTTTTGTTTAGAAAGTACACCATCCACAGGTCAATCCTGTTGAAAGAAGAAATCAGGACATCAAAAAAATTCTGCGCTCATATGTAGGTGAAAATAACCGAGAGTGGGGTCGAAATTTTGCTAAGATAGCATGCGCTCTTTGAACGTACAAGCTTGAGGTGATGGGAACCACTTCCTATTTCTACGTGTTTGGTAGGGAGATGATGACATTTTAAGAGAATAAAGAGCCATCAGAGGAGGTAGACCAGAATCTGGGACCTGAGCAGCAGTTGGTGAAGTTCAAAACGCCGCAAAAGGAGGTACAAGAAAGATTGCAGCAACATGCATGAGATAGTGCCAGCTGCTATAACCTGCGACAACGTTTTGTGGTTTACCAGATTGGAGATACAATTGGGAGGCAAAATTATGCCATCTCCAATGATGCGAAGATATTTTCGGCTAAATTAGCACCTGAGTTTTTGGGGCCTTATTGGATAACCGAGAAATTATCCGTGGGTTTGTCGGCTTCGCGTAACAGTACGGGTACAACACTTTTTGAAGAAACGCCTTGGAAGAATTTACCAATTGTATTTTTTGACACTCGGCTAGAGTTAGCGGTGTCCTTGATTATGTTTGTGCATTTCACTAGAGTAGCTTATTTCTGTTTGAAGAAGAGTAGAGTTCACACTGGCCATGTAGCAGTATAGAGATTCGTCGCGTGTTGAAATCGTTTTTACTTTTGGGTTGAGGGGAGTACTCCTTAACTTTTGAATGCTAGTATAGAATTGATAGAGTAATGTAGCGTGTGATGTAAATTTAAGATCCAGGCGAGTTTGACGGTGGCTGAAAGTTACGATCAGGCAACAGTTTTACTCACGGTACGACCTATGACCATATACCTCTACGAACTAGCTGGCCGACCAGCAGCCACCGCGGAGTAGACTATTGATTGTCCGAATCTGTTGACCCTAAGAGTACAATTCGTTGGCATGGCTTGCGACTTAACATCTTTTAAATCGTTGGGAGGTCAATTTGGATTTCCTTCAAGAAATCGATCAGCGAACGAATAATAATCGCTACAGCATGCAAACGTGAAGATTATTCTTTTTGATTTTCAAATTAGAAGAAGGACTTTATTTCAAAAAGAAATTTTCCATTATATGGTCTCTTTTAGGTAAATTTCTCGAGATAAATTTACCTATTGCGGAGAGCATTATATATATATATATATATATATATATATATATATATATATATATATATATATATATATATATATATATATATATATGGGATATAACGAAATTTGTGACCACGATAGAGGTTGCAATTTTGCTTCGATTTTCACCAAATTTTGAGGAAAGGTGTATTGGGTAATTATCTCGGTTAAGTTCATGAACCAGCTATATCGGCTGGGCAAAAACAAAATGGCGGCCATTTTAGACGAAAAATCGCGATTTCTGTTCTGACCAAAGTGTAGCTCCGATTTGGATGAAATTTGGTACAAAAGTTCATTAAAGTATGTGATGAATCTCACAATAAAAAATCCAAAGTCGGTACGGCAGAAACAAAATGGCGGCCGCTCAAAGGTCGGAAAACGTGCAAAATTTTGTTGTTGTAATAGTGGTCAAAGCTTTCAACAGATTTTCACGAAATTCGGTAGTTTGTTCGAAATTGTAAGTGTCTAAAGAATTACGTAAAAAAACTGGAGGTCGAGTTGCAATAAACAAAATGGCGGCCAGTTGAAGGTCGAAATTTCAAAGGCTTTTAAAAGCCGCAATTTTAATCCGACATATATGAAACTTGGTTTCTAGATAAACATTACTTAGACCTACAGTCTTTGATATTTTGGTGATCATGCATGTGCAAATTTCAAAATGGCGGCCGTTTAAATATGCGTTTTTTTCATGTTTATGTGGCCCTCTAGCGGTCACATTTTCCAACGGATTTTGATGAAACTTGAGATTATGAGTCCCTGTACTATATTCTTGTATTTTACCGGAAATTATTAAAATTGAATGAAAAATAAATAAGTCAAAAATTTAAAGCCTAATATTTTTAGCTGCGATTTTCTTTAAAAAATTGAATTATTTTGCCCTGTCTGGAGTGAAACTCCTATTTGAACGAGATAGTACATTGATTGATGAGGTCCTAGCATACAAAGATTTAAAATAATCCAAAATCAAATGCATGCATTCAAAATGGCGGCCCCCAAAGGTCTGAAGGCAAGCGCAATTCGCTATTTTAGTGCCAACTGAAATAATGAATATTTTTCATTGAAACGTTTTAAATGACTTTACTTGAAAGAACTTATAAACCAGATCATTTTTAAGATATTGTATAATATTTTTAACAATACCCTAAAAAATTATAAAATCGCGACTTGTCTGTCTGTCTGTCCCTCCGCCCGTTTGTTCGTGCGTCATAACAAGTTTTCTCGCAAACCACATGAGCTAGAATGAGGAAATTTTCTACGTAGGTCAAAAGTGGTGCCTCTTGAAATTTGCAGTGCAGGAAAATATTTTAAGGTATTTAAGGGGGGTCTCCCCATACAGGCGGGTCTCCCCATACAGGCGGATGGCATACAATTTTTTTTATTTCTGTAGCCCTCTAGCAGCCAAGATTCTCAACAGATTCCGTTGAAACTTGAAATTATAAGTTATTAGGGCAAGTGAATTTAATTTGATTATGCAAATCGAATGACAAATAAAACAGTCGAAAATTTACAGCTTAATATTTTTAGCAGCCGATTTCAATAAAAATCGAAATGACGGCCCTCACAGTTCAGAAAAAAATTTAAATGTATATATTAATGGCAATGCAAGTGCTGATTAAACTTTTATGGAAATCTTTTGAAATTAACTATTCGAGCTATTTAACCCTTTGTGTGGTTACCACTGTGAACTGTGTAAACAGCAGATGCGAGAAGGGCGAAACCGGTATTTATATGTTCACAACAATATGTAATACATACGCATGCAACTCAATTTAATTAGCAAAATATTTGCGCCCCGATAAAAGGTTTCTAAAAACGAACGTGGCCAGATTTTTTTTATGTTAATAAATACCTATGTGGTACTACGGAAATTGCAGAAAGAAGTTTAGTAGTAGGCAAGCCAAATTTTTTTTCGAAACTTTACGCTACATACGAGAAATTTACCTTTCCGGCTGGTGCTGCCAACGGGGATTTTTTTAAATATCACGGTACTAAATATAAACTCAATGCAAAAAAGCCCAACGGATTATATTTAGGTTCCACATTACCTGCACATTTTTATCCTGATTAATGTTACACTAAATCAAATTTCAAACAACTCAGGGAACAACAAATAAACACCAAGTCACAGATAAATAAATAAATAAACGAGAAATTATTAATCGCCCCGGGAAAATACTTCCTTCCTTCCATTCTCACTCAAGACTCCAAACAAACTCAAGAGTTTTCCAGCTCTTCGGTCGGAATGGATTCCAAAAGCTTTGTTTTTCCTCTTAATGTCATCATAAAATCCTTATCCGCAGGGTGTAATTGTAGCTGGATGCCTTACAGCATTGTCGTCATCATCATTCTATTTATTCTGTGTATTTAGCTGCGGAGACAGCCAGCAAGTCTTTTGTGCAAAGTCATTTTCCGCAAGCAATGGAGTCATGAGAAGAAATTTCTTTCTTTCGATGAACATTAAGATGACTCCATTTACGAATCTTCTTGTATCTTGTGCTAAGTTTGAGTTTGACACCAGTAGATTTTCTGCTTTTTTGCTGAAAGTGCTCTTACGCTTTCATTCACTTCTTCTGCACCAGCTTATCCCTGGTGCGTCGTTCAAGGACTCAATACCTCCCATCATTTTTTGTGTATTGTAGAACTTACTCGTAATGTTTGTTTGTATGTTTTGCTGATGTAATGTTTCTTATGATTTCAGATTTTAATCGAAATAAAATAATGTTTTGGGAGTTTCGAACGAGAAGTACCGACACGACGAGACAAGGGGAACGGCTGTCTTGATTGACGTAAAATGCGCGGGGCTGATAGGGGAATTACTTTTAATTAGCAGTCAACTTAATGAAGCGTGAGTCGTCAGCTCTTGAACAGGCTCCATTCTTTTGAGTTCATCAAACTGAAAAATCATTATCAAACCGAAATCTTTAGACAATAAGCAGTGATGGTCAGTGAAAAAGCGCAAAAAATCAAATGCAATCACCCAACAGAGCATACAAATTAAATTAAACATTGTGAAATGAATCCAATTAATGAATTCACTCATCTATCTTAATTTTATCTCCATAACAGTTCAATTAAATCAATGATAAAAACGGAACATTTGCATCAGCATAATAATTATTTTCATAATTTGCTTTCGCTTATTCAATGAATTACAGAGAACGTTCATAATTAAAATTCGGTTATTCGGTGATGGTAGAGTCAATTCATAATATGCTGGTCAACATTTGGATTATATTCGAATTTCATGGAATTGACTCTTCTCAATCCTCCCCAGCGGAGCTTAACTCGGAAGTTATGCAGAATGCCGAACCGCATGCAAATCCAGAGTCCAGATTGTGGTCACGTTGGGCGCTTTTGTCGAATTTTTATAACACACTCGAATCAATTCACAGCTTATTGCACAAAATAATGGCAAAATAATACACCAAACAACTGGTTAATTACCCTGGCCACCGATGAGCACTGCGAATGATGCAAATCGAAGATAATATTGAAATATGAAAATTAAATTTAGTTAATTATGGCCTGATGATTGCAACATTGCAACTCTGGAATCTCCTTTTTCCCCCCGTTTATGGTTCATTGATGCATGAACAGTGTATGGTGAGTTGGGATTATTACCAGATAGTTACTTTGGCTATTGTTTTATTGAAGCTAAACCCAATCAATTATATTTAATTGAAGTTCGTAGAAATTAGCGCAAATTGATTTGTAGCTCTGAAAATCATATGCAAAAATGACTGGAGAGGAACGGGCTAAGTTACCGCCAATTTGACAAAGTATTACCAAGTATTTGTTCACCATTATGCATCTGCCGTTACGATCGAGTGTTACCCAGGGATCTATTCTTGTTACAGACCTGTGAAACGTACTGAGACTGGAGATGCCAGATAAGTTGCGCTTGATTGGCTATGCGGATGATGTTGGGGTTCTGGTCAATGGACGCACCATTAAACAAGCGTAACTTAGGCTGGGTATGCTAATGCGCCGAGTGACAGACTGAACGATTGCTCGTGGGTCCAGTTTAGCATTAGAGAAAACCAAAGTGGTCATCTTGACAAGAGAGAAAATCCCTAGAGTAAGGATGATCAGTATTGGAGACATACTAATCGAATCGAAGCCAGCGGTGAAGATGAGTTTCTCTGAGCAAATCAGGGCAACGGCTGAGAAGGCTGCTTCGGAAGTATTGGCCAACGTAGGGGGACCTAGCCCATCAAAAAGACGCCTCTTGATGGTCTCTGTAGGGTCAGCGCTCCTTTACGGAGCAGAAATATGTGGCGACGTTCTTTGTAAGGAGGTATACCGAAAACGGTTGGCACAGGTACGGAGAAGAAGAGTACTGAGGATTGCATCTTCGTATCCGACAGTCTCTGGTTCGGCGGTGAGAGTTATTGCAGACGCGATACCTGTTGCCTTCCTTGCTAGAGAGCACCGCACTATTTATCTGCGTCGAAACGAGGACGCGAGGAAGTTGGTTGTCTTCAAGGAGGGACAGCGTTCACTCAACGATTGGCAGCAGTCTTGGGTGAATTGCACGAAGGGAAGGTGGACTGCGTGCTTGACCCTGTATGTACGATCGTGGCTAAATCGAAGGCATGGTGAGACTGACTTCTATCTGACCCAGCTTTTGAGCGGGCAAGGGTGTTTTCAGCCTTACCTGCACAACATTGGTAAGTCTCGGTCCCCCGATTGTCGGTTTTACCCAGGCGAGGAAGACAATGCCTGCCACACATTTTTTGCGTACACAAAACGGAACTGGCTGCGAAGGGACCTCTACAGGGAGACGGGAGACCTCACCCTGGATAGAATAGTCATGGTGATACTCGAATCGGTTGACAAATGGAACTAAGTGGCAAATTATGTTCGGGCAGTCCTTAGAGATAAAAAGAACCCATAGCAGCCGGGGGCGTTAGGGCTCGAGGATCGCTTGTCTGGCAATTCATCTCCTCTCTCACCTCCCACTAGAAGAGAAATCTCCCAGCTTGAAGTATTGTATCAAACAGTACCAGGCTGTGTTCTCGGATAGAATAGTCATGGTGATGCTCGAATCGGTTGACAAATGGAACTAGGTGGCAAATTATGTTCGGGCAGTCCTTAAAGATAAAAAGAACCCATAGCAGCCGGGGGCGTTGGGGCTCGAGGATCGCTTGCCTGGCAATTCATCTCCTCTCTCACCTCCCACTAGAAGAGAAATCTCCCAGCTTGAAGTATTGTGTCAAACGGTACCAGCCTGGGTTCTCGGGTTGACAGGGGAGGTGCTTAGTGGGTAGTCTAGTTGCTTGCGAACATGGGAGTCCCACAATTTGTGCGTAAACGACATTCACCTCCAAACCACAAAAATTAACAAGTAAAGTGATCTTTTTGAGTGCTTGAATTACTTCTTTGTGGGCTTTTGTGATATCCTTTACCTCCTCAAATTTGTCCACGTCTTAAATGAAATGTGTCCAAGATATCAAGCATACGAAAGGAGGGGAAGATTGGCCGATTTAGAAAGATCGAATTCTGGATGTACTGCAGTTGCACGGCACCATCGGCATCGTTGAGGAAGAAAGTGAGAACCCTGAACTGTCATGTCCTGCAATCTAAGATAGAACTACGATGCTCGGGGCATTCGAAAAAATCCCCTTGGCACCCTCAGCCGGAAAGGCAAATTTCTCATAGGTAACCTTACTTTTCAAAGCAAATAATCATTTTATTAGCCCCCCTTTTGAAAGTCAGAAACTGCTTAAGGACAAGTAAAAGTAGCAGATGAGACCTACTAACTGAAGAGTATTGTAAAATAATTCATAAATCAAACAACCGATCTGAATATCAAAACCTGGCTCACTTGTATTCAATGAATTGAGCTCGGAAAAATAATATATGGTTATTGTATATTTTAATTTGCCGTCATTTTATTGTCAGTGTGTTGACCTCAACGTTTGAGTAGTCATCATAACATATCAATATTTTGAAATATTTGTAAAATTTTCAACAAAACCCTTATAAATCTGTAGTATTTAAGTCTTTTGCGAACGTATATTTACACAGTATCACATGAAATTGTTGTTGTAATTGATAAATTTCAACCGTCCCTAATCTAGATGTTTATAGCTTGATTTCTATGAAACTTTCAGAAAAGATGAGTTTTACATCAAACAATTCAGTTGCGAAATCTTGGCAAATTTAATGTACATTCTTCAATTTTACAGACAAAAACGTAAAATTCTTAGAATGTACTATTATTAACAAAGTTCATCGAGTTTTGACTTCTGAGATTGTTCGATTTTGAACACGCGAGAAGTATGTTTCCGAGCGAAAACAGGCAGTCAACATAACACAAATTTATTTTCAAAATGAGACGGCTACAACAATAATAGTTCAAACGAGAAACTGGAAGTCCGCTCACGCACGTTGTGTCGGTGAAAAACTTCAAATCCACCAGTCCCTCGTAGTGAGACGCGAACGTTCCAGTTCGGCGTCGTCTCTCATCCCACACACCGAGTCAAGTTAGTTTCATGTCACCCACCGAAGTTGGCTCCGTATTACAGATGGGTGTCATCAGGGGGCGTTGATACGATATGTCGCCATGGGATTCGGTTTCACAACATCCATGGATCGTTCATCGGTTCAAGGTGTTCAGGATGATGTCCTCGTCTGCCTGAAATAGCCTGCAAAGTTTTTGCACAGGCCGTTGACACTGGTTCTCGATGAGATGACTCTCAGCTATTCGCTGATCGCTATTGTATTTGACGGTTTCAACTCGCACCAGGCCATCACTGCCCGAGTGGACACCGATGACACGTCAAATACGCCAGTGGGTAGGAGGTAGCAACTCGTTCTTGTTGACCACGACGTCGTTTGTCCAGAGGTTCGGTTTCGGACGTACCGATTTACCCCTCGTCTGTAGAATCAGCCGGTAGTCATCTTGCCATCGTTGATAAAATTGTTGAAAGGTCTTTTGGAAGAATTGCCAATGTCGATTCTCGGGAACTTCGGAAAGTGGACATTCTAGTCGGGCCGTCAGTGAGTGCCCAACCAGGAAATCACCTGGTGTCAGTGCCAAGCTGTTGTCTTTCGGCAAGCAGGTTATTGAGAGTGTGGGATTGCACAATCTGTTTACTCATTATGCGCACGAGATACTTCTTCATAGACTGGACCGCTGTTTTCCACAGTCCATGAAGGTCAGGCGCAGATGGTGGGTTAAAACGCCAAAGGACGCCAGTATCGGAGTTATGCTGCCTCACACAACCGCTATTCCATTAACGTAGATCTTCTCGCATAATGCAGTCAGCACCAATGCACTCGGTGCCGTTGTCGCTATATAAATTCACGCAGTAGCTCCATCCACTGACAAATCGGTGGATAACGGCCAGGAAGACCTGCCTTCCGCTAACTCGATGTGTACTGCCCGAGTACACATGCGCACAAAAATAGCAGCACACGTTTTGACAGTTGTCCTTGCTTGTTCGCCTCTTCAGTGAATGGTGAATGGGCCGCAGTAATCGACCCCCATGTTAGTAAACGGAGGTGCAACCATTAACCGTGATCGTGGTATCGCGGCCATTTGCTGCTGTAGTACGCTGTGACGGTGTAATCTACAGTTAACGCATCGATGGATGCATGATTTTACAGCTGCACGTGCATGGACACTCCAGTACTGACCTTGGATGAACTGCAGCATGGCTTGGATCCCATCATGCAATGTGGCCTGTGTGCATCATCAACTATCAACTTGGTCAACGCACAAGTTCGAGGTAGAATGATGCGACTCCGTTGCTCCTCTGGGATGGGTGCATGAGTTAGGAGTCCTCCAAGTCGTAACACACCGTAGTTCCCCCAAGACGGGTTTAGCGAAACCAAAGTGCTTGTTACTCCCACGATAGAATGAGAGCGAAGAGAATTAATATCTGTAGGGAAAGCGTTACCTTGGGCTTCCTGTATGTGGAAGAGTAGAGCTGCTTCAATCTCATCTGTATTGATGAAGGTCTTCTTCCAATGTTGCCGACCGCTCGGTTGAAACCTCATGACGAGAGCTGTGGTGTCCAAAAGTCGTTGAATCGTACTGAATCTCTCCACAAGAGGGATGATACCAGCACCAGGGACCGTCGTCAACAGTTTGGATGCTGATCTCGGTCCCACAAACACCTTCAATGGTGGAAGCTCGATGCGAAGGGCGTTCTCTTCTCCTGCTGTCAATGCCGGTGATATCCAAACAGATTCGTCGAAGTTTAGAATGCTGTGTGGATGAGACTGCAGTCCAGCGGGTGTAAGTCCACGACTGGCACAATCGGCTGGGTTGACCTTGGAAGGGGTATAGCGCCAGCGACTAATATCCGTATGCTGTTGAATGTATGCAACTCGTTTAGAAACAAACTGTTCCATAGTTTCAGATGGCTTCCTAAGCCAGCACAGGACGATGACCGAATCGCTGTGTAACATGCAGTCAACGTCGGACAGTTGTAGCGCTTCACGCACGTTGATCAAAGTAGTAACTAGGAGATGCGCGGCGGACAACTCTAGTCTAGAAATAATGACCATCTTGTCCTTTTCCTCCTCATCGTCCTTCCAAATGGGAGCAACATTTGTTCGTACAGTGACAAGGGTTGTTCGAGTGTGGCCTTCATTGTCGACACTGCGTACGTAAATGACAGCTACATATGCCCTCTTACTAGTATCGACAAAGCCGTAGATTACTGCATACTGAATCATCGTGGTATACGAATGTCTTTGCAAAACGTCTACCATTCATTCCGCAAGTCAGGAGGTAATGGCGTGTCCCAATCGTATCACGCTTTTCAAAGGAATTGAATGAGAAGCTTTGCTCGCACGATTATCAGTGCTAAGAGGTCTGTCGGATCATAGAGTTTCGCTATGTCGCTCACTATGATTCGTTTAGTAAGTAATGTTTCCGTATCCTTGATATAAGTCTTATAAAACAACTCGCCCTGTATTGGATTCCGTTGTGGTATTGGAATCACTAAGATCAATGTTATCTGAAGTCGTTATTGTCCCAGTAATGGCTCAAGAGTCTCCAGGTCATTACAATTCTATTTGTGCAGTCTGGAATTGCCATTACTGAGTATCCTGTCAATATTGCACATCATTAGCATGTTTTTCCCTTGAAGCTTTCCGAGTGTGTTGTAGCCATTTTTCAAAAAATTTTATGCATTGATTCCAAAGTGTTGCGAGCGAACAAATACAACATACTCGTATATACTTACGCTTCATCATTGAAGTGGTTTCGAGTGAACAAACACTATCTATGTACTCACGCTTCGCCAATGAAACTAGTCAAGCAAGTACATATGTCCATTGCTATCGAAGCATGTCGTCCAATGATCAAGCGTTAAAAGTAAATAAGCGAGCGAAAAAGTAGATAAAAAAGTTTAAGCCACAATGCGCTTCACACGATTATCACATCGTGAACGACAAGCTTTTGCCTCGAAGAGAGGCATAACCAGTATACCCTCTGTATACTGGTATGAACTGGGAGTTCGATTTGATGTGTATTCTATATACATCATCAAGGCTCCCGGAGAGACATCTCGCTGTACGACACTTACCTGCTACTCCATCCATCTAAACCAAATCAACAAAGGCAAACGTTTATTTTATTAATTGTTTTATTTTACTGTCCATTTTTTGGGTCTTGGTAAAAAAAAATTTTACAAAGACCTGCTAGTTTCGCGACCTATCTGTCCGTCCGCCCGTCTGTCCGTGCATCACAGCTAGTTTCCTCTGAAACTATAGAAGCAAGAATGCTCAAACTTTTTGTAAAGGTCAGAAGTGATGGCCTCTCAAAAGGTAATATCTTACCAAAAATTTAAAAATTGTTTAAGGTAGTCCCCCCTAATGACGAATTTGCCCTTAAAAAATTTTTTTAATCAAAGTTAGGCGAATAGGGTATCTAATTGATTAAAGCTTTTGGAATCTGAAATGAAAAAATCATTTTATGAATTAGGGGGTCCAGGGGAAGGAAAAATACACCAAAAATTTGAAACGCCAAAAGGCCGATTGAGGATCGTGGCGCAAATCAACACCTCATCCCTCACCATTTTGTTGGATACTGAACAAACCTCCGTTTAAAACCTAAACGGCGAATACTTAAATGTTATAAATAATAATTGGGTAGCAGCACGCTCCTTTATTCACTCGAACAAATCTGGCCGCCATAGCTTGCCCAAGAACTAGAAATACCATTCTTTCGTGAACTTTCAACCTCAATTCTCGTTAAGGATGTTGAGTAGCCGAACACATGCGCTCTCGTTCGGCGAAAGCTTTTCCTCCCCCCTCCGTCTCCCTTGCTCGTATGGTGAATATGCGAAACCGGAGAAATAGAGCGAAAGAGTGCTTTTCACTTAAGCTTTCGGCTTTCCCACGATCTTTTGAGGTGAATTAGTGAAACTGGGGACATTGAATAAGAGAGCGTTTACGCCGGAGCTTTCAGTTTTCCTTTCAGCTTAACTCTAGCTGACGCACACCCAAAGCTTGTCATTCACGATGTGATAATCGTGTGAAGCGAATTGCGGGTTAATCTTTTTTATTTACTTTTCCGCTCGCTTATTTCCTTTTAACGCTTGATCATTGGACGACATGCTTCAATAGCAATGAGCGTATGTACTTGCTTGACTAGTTTCATTAGTGAAGCGCGAGTACATAGGTAGTGTTTGCTCATTCGGAACTACTTCAATGATGAAGCGTAAGTATATACGAGTATGTTGTATTTGTTCGCTTGCAACACATTGGAATCAATGAATAAAATTTTTTGAAAAAAGGCTACAACTCACTCGAAAATCTTCAAGGGAAGACACATGTAAAGACCTAATGACAAACGATCCCTTCCTTGTTTCAAAGAGAAACATAGCCCGATATCCGAGAATTTTTAATTGTACCCAACACGTCAAATGAAAGCTGCAATGATAAGTTAAGCAATCTTGTTCCAAACTTGGATATTAGTTCTTCAGACTCCGAAGATTTATCAGCATAGAATTAAAATTATTTATTTATTTTAAACTTTATGTTTGAATTTCCATTCTCAGTTTTAAATATCATATAGTACACTTGTCAATATATATTAATTTAAATTAAAACCATAATTTTATTTACGTTTTTCAAAGAAAATTATATCAATCAGTTTTTCACTGTTTCCACTTTAACATGAAAAAAATTTTCTAAGTTTTTTGATGATTACTTTATGATATTAATTATAAACTTCATTTGTTATACTAGCAAATCCAATACTTTATAATGTTATTCGATGAAAAAATTAAAAAAAAATAATTTGAACGTGCTATTTGAGTTTTGTCCATTCTTCCCATATAATCGATGCACTGTGGGCCGCCCTCATAATCTGATTTCAAATTTATAAAATGCGTTTGATTGGTGAAGTTCTCTTTTATACTTAAAAAAAAATTCTAACTGCAAAAAATCAAGTATAAAAAGTGTTCAATTACATTAATTTAACTAACACTTAAGGTGTTACAAATGTGCTTTACTCTAAACGACACGTATTCATATTGCCAACCATCGTTAGCGCTAGACGCGAAACTACTCACTAGTTTCGCGTCTAGCACAGAAGATGCATACGTGCATAGATGTCGTTTAGAATAAAATACATTTGTAACATCTTAAGTGTTAATTAGGTTAATGTAATTGAACACTTGTTTTATTTTAAACTTGATTATTTGCGCTCCATAAGGATAAAACTCTTAATCGATTTTAAGCAATTTAAACGTTATTTTATCCTTGCAATAACTTTTTACGGATTCGGAGTCATTAACAACAAGCCTGTTTAATAATAGGGAACTATGCATACTACTTCGTTTATTTTGGACTACAAGTAAACAACCACTTATGTAGTTCAAAGTCTGCTTAAGTTAAAGAAGACACTATACAGAAAGCAATATTCCACGCATGTGGACTTTATCAAATAGGGTAATGTTTTAATTAACTCAAACAAGTTTTAAGCATTACCACAACTACTTAGTACAGATGGTCCCGTAAGGGACTCAACATCAACCAATAACTTTAAATTAAGTCCTAAGCTTCTTAGCGTTGGTCTTAAATCATCCCTTTTCAAAGCTCTAAGATCTTAATCATTACCTTTTAGTTTTGTCACTTAGTCCTGTACCCATGTCGAATATCTAAGACATTTTACTTTTGAAACTTTGTATGATTTCTTAGACTTTATACTTCAAATGGCTTCTTAATGTTTCATACCAGACATAGTTCCTCCATCACATTTTAGCATAAATCTTTGAACTACCCTCAACTTACGCACTCACTCCATTGGCCTCATGCTGCAGTCAATTGAGAAGTGAATTCATCTTGAAAGTGTTCAAGAAGAAAACCGAAACATGTGATTTCAATTTTCAGCTTAACTCAATTAAGATGCAAGTTCTAAGTTTAAGATCTCGCTAAGATGGTTTATAAGTTATGCAAAAGAGGAATTGATTTGCCCGTGAAGCGGATGGAGAATAAGTTGAAACTTTAGGATTTAGATAAAATGTCGCAGAGAGTAAAGTGCCAGTTAAAGGATTAAAATAAAAGGGGGAGCAAAGTAGATAACTGATTGCTTTTCCATTTGTTTAAAATCGCGTGGGAGTTTCTGATGAATTCTATTATGGGTAGTATAGAAAGTTAATGCATTGAAAGATATCGTATAGTTCCAAAGTTAAAATATAATGGCTTTCCTGATGTAGCAATTGAAATTCATAAAACGATAATGAATTAATTACATCCCAACAGCAAAAATTCAACATTTAAATATGTATATTGTATCGAAAAACCATACTCACATATCTTTCGGCAGGACTTTCAATTTAAACTTAGCATAACGTAATTAACTCATATCAATTCCACATAATAGCCGCTACTACATTCGGTCACTCTAATCACTAAATCTCATCCTGGCTTCGCCTCCAGCCTTCTTTCTCTCTGAAAAATCATTTAATACAAATTGAAGTTGGACTTTCTGCCAAGTGTACGTAGCATCATACGAATCGGCTTTCCGACATACAAGAAAGGATTATAAGCAACGACAAGAGCTGAGTGTGGAATCGAGATGGAGGCAAATGGGTTAATTTACTTTTCTGTAGTCCACAGACTATCTACAAACTCATGCATATCCGTAGATAATTTTCTGCACTGGCCCGATAACACTTAATTTAATGCTCGAGGTCAGAAATATTCCATTCGTTATTGGATTAAATTCGGCAGAAAGGTTCCATCCTGGCCTTGTTTTATCTGCTCAACAATTTATTCTCGTTTATAGCAGTGGGATATCACGTCCTTACTGAGCCATACATATAAAACAAGGTTTGAAGCTGTTATTTATGTACGTTGTTATTTTCATAGCTGTGCAATTGTTAAAGGTTTTCTTCTATTAATAGACCAAAACATGAATTAATATTTCAGAAGTGTTTGGCAGTTAATGCATATATGAATTTTTCCCGCATATTTAGCTTGTAGGTACCTGATAATGGTGATAATGCTTGGTAGTATAGTAAGCCTAGTACATTTCACAGATTTTTAAGAGAAAAATCTTAATCAAATTGCACCTGAAATTTTCTATTTACGAAAATCATTTTTTTATAGTCATTATCAGTAGTGTCACTACAAGAATATCCAATTGGGGCGCTTTGACCCCGGTTTCGCTCATCGGCGGATAGACGCGGATGCCATTCGTACATCGTACGCTCTTGAAGTCGCCGACTGGCTCACCAGATTTCTTACTGAAAATTTGATCCCAAATAATACACCGGCATTTTCCGGTTATACCTGCGCTGCAACAATTTTTATCACGTTCTCGTTCGTTCGAAATTTCCCGAAGGAAATCTAGTCCAACCTCTCATCAGCTCGGAATGTGTCAAGGGACTGTACTGATCAGGTTATCAAAGTCCGAACACTGTAATGAATCATGCGACGCCGCTGGCTACCACTACTAACACACTTTGCTGCCAGGTGGCTTGTCATTTCAAGTTGGTTGCGACGAGCGCACATCCCACGTCAATTTTGTCGTGGGATGTCAAGAAGATTTGACAGCCACCTGGGAGGAAAGTTTGGAAGTAGTGGCCGTCACACAGGAAGAAGAACTCTCCCACAAATAGGTCATCACTGATATCCATCGACTATTCCAAAAGTAGTAAAGATATCAGAACTTGGAATTGGTAAGTCGGTGAATGCAAAGTTTGTTTTTCCGCTTCGAGTAAAATAACGTTCTGTGATGTTTAGGTTAACCGCGAACATCATCAATCAATCCATGCAGAGATGCGCAAATGCGATGGATGCCCGTATATGCCTAGATTAAAGTGCCGCATTAAACAACAACCGGACAATACGAATGGGCGATTGCCTGCTGGAACGTATCCCCAATTTTGAGTCAGTAGTTCTTACTGGGAACAATATTCAAGAGTTGGGCGATTTGGAACCACTCACGCAGCTCAAAAAGCTGGAAACATCGTGCTTGCTTGTAAACCCCGTATCTACAAAGCATATTACAGTGAGTATGTTGCATATAAGTTAAATCCGATCCAATCTGAAGGACTTATGAAGTAAACTTGCCACTAATGTAAAGAACGATAACATGTCGGAAGTCCCGCGGAAGAGTTCTTTAGTTGATATCGGGAAAAAACATGAATTTATTGTTGCGTTTTCAACGAAATTCGAGCGTTACCATAATCCTAGGTATATACATGTCACGTATGAAAATATGATCAACATAGACGGTGCAAGTGAAACATCTTGATCGAAAGAAAACTGTTTACGATGATATCCATAGTGTGTGTAGAAGTGATATATTCCGTGGAACGTACAAACGGGGTAAAGTAACAATGAGAACAGTTTCAATTTAGTAATCAAGGACACCCGGTTTATATTATTAGTACCGCAATTTTTAAATAAAACTTTTATAACCGTCAAATTATATTTAATATCATGCAATTACTATTCAATAAAACATAAGCATATTACAATAATGAGAAAAATGGTGGTGCGAGTGATGACCAAAGGAAAAAAACAAGGTATCATGTATTAAGAGGAGTAGAGATTTACTTAAATTCCCGGTCCAACGATATTCAGTAAGGACTATTCCATTTTTTTTTATATGTATGAAATATTGGATGATCTTGCCTACTTACTTTTAAGATCTGAATCAGCACGATAATTTTACCCAATGCAATATTATTTATACTTACGATGAAAGAAAGAAAATATCTTTGCATTTGTAAATTTTTCCAATTAGGAGGCGAAATTGAATTTAATTAAATTCTAAGATATAGCTAGGGAAATCAATTAAATTTGAATCAATTTGGAAGCTTTTCGAGATTACGATGCGCATAAATTAATATTACCTTTTTATTAATATATCAAAGAAAAAAAAAAGGAATGACGAGAAAGACAAACACCCCAATAACATAATTATATAAAGCTGTATAAGATTTACACTATGCAAATACTGGCATTAATATATAATCATCCCTTGATATGTGAATTAATAACTGGTAAATTTTTAGAAATTTTGATGAAATTAAGAATTTATGACCGTCATATTTGTAATGTTGAAGCTTAATAATAAATAACTCATAATACAAATAATAATGCAAAATAATTTGAACACTATAATATTTAACAAATAATACTGAGAAATCATACGAACAATCATAATAAATAACCAATAATAATAAGACCTAATACTAAGCATGTTAATGAATACCAAATAATACAAACAATAATAAGGCATAATAGATATCATAATAATAGATAGCAACCAACGATACAAATAACAATACTTGAGATATTGATGAAAGTCAAATTCAGTATTTTTGCGAGTCTTTTTTGTTCTCTTCATACTACAAAATAAAGTACAATAGTGTGTCAACAAACTACCAAGGAAAATTTGTAACCTTTAAAATTGAGAATTTAAACAAAACTATTGAAAATAATTTTTGGGCCGCCACTTAGGGGCAAGAAAGTTAACACTTGTTAACTTTGATTCTTCCAGCTTTTTCTAATTGAAAACTTCCAGTCAATGGCCCATTAAATTTTCCAAATTCGGTCACCTTTGTATAAATTTCAAAAGGAAAGTGTCCTTACGCGAAAATTATCTTCAAAGTAATTTTTAAAAGAGAAATTGAAGGTTTATATCGGAGGTATATGAACGTACATGAATTGATTTCCTACATTACTGGCAGTGAACGAGGCGGTTCAATGAACGTAGTTGCTAAATAGTACAATCTTTTTAAGAATTAACAAAAAGTTTTATATTATATCCCTAAAACATTGATAATTATGCCCTATTATTGTTTACATAAGGTTGTAAATAATTTTTGTTAGAAACCAGTAAGGAATTTGTTCGATTAACTATAAATTGAACAGGTCACGAATTAAGTATTGACATGCAAGAAATAAAAATAACAAAATGAATTGTTAAACCAAAATAACGACTTTCCTTTCCAGTGGTTCTTCTTTTCAGCGGGAAATAAGGTGCAGAGTAGGTATGCCGTCGCGAGGGTAGGGTTTGGGAAAATCCGCTGAGATCGGTTTCGCGGTACGCGGTACCTTTGTTGTTTTGCCTTTTTATTAGAGTAGCTTTCGTCGGGTTGAGTTAACGTAGTATACTTTTCGGTACCGCGTCAGAAATTCGGGAACGCGAAGTAAAAATTAGATTTTGTTCTTTGACTGATTGATGAAGAAATACGGAGTAACGTAGAATAGGTTTCCTCTCCGTATGGTTTTGTTTTGTGACGCGTTTGAAAACGGGCATGTATTGGTGGCTGAATATTGTAAATGAGCGTAACCCATTCGGAGACCCGCGACCGAAATCCTCTCCGATCTAGCTGGCCGACAAGCAGCCACCGCGTGAATGGGTTACCGTGCACGGATTGGTTGACCGGTTGGTACCAGCCGTTGGCACTACTCAGACTTAACGTCTAGAACCGATGAGAGGTCGGTTCCGCGTTCGCACGGAGACGTAAAATCATTACAACACTCTTTGTCTGGCTGCTGATAGGCTAGTTAGTTTGGACAAGAATTTACGGCGCACATCTTCCGGCCGCAGACTAAGTTCTAAATACAAGTTATCAGCCACCGATTTAAATGTCCGATTTAAACGCGTCAAAACCTTCCGTCGAGCCAATCCTACATTATTTTACTTCAATTTCATCTCCTTCCGACCGTACTTCTAGTCTGTTGGGTTTGTGCAGTAAGGGATGCATCAGACTACGACTATATAGTCGCACTTCTGTCGCAAGTTACACATGGTTAAATGGAAGCCCGCACACTGTGATTTTCGACAATTTTGTTCAGGTCGGCTGTCGCAGGAATTTGCGATTGTTCCTAAAACCAGTTTAGTAGGTAGTTTTTGTGATACTCGCGCAGGCGCACATCATTTAGACATTTGACGCTGACGTGTACAGAAGTTTCTTGCATAGCGCACAAATGAGTTAGCGCATGTGTTCCTGGCAAAGACATACATACCTTCAAATGAGCATATTAGTTCTGCGCATGCCTGAAGTTCCTTTGTAAATTTTGTCGCAGTGTGTTCGTATTTGCGTCTAAAAATCGCTGGTTACGACAGGAAAATTGCAAGGTGGCCGAACCCTTAAAGCAAGCGTTTAACAAAAACACAAAATTTATTTCAATGGATACGAAAATTTGGATGTGATCGACTGACTAACAGATTAAGAAATTGAATGATGCCGGAACACATATAACATAAAAATTTACTTATCTTCTTCTTCTTAGCTATACAGCCCCTCTGGGGCCTTCGCTTTCTGCAAATAGCGCCCCCAACTGTCTCGGTCCATTGACTGCGTCTTCCAATTACAAAATCCGAGCAGCGATGAACTCTCTTCATCGACCGAGTCAGACCAGCGTTCCTACGGTTTCCACACTGGTCTCTGGCCTTCAGTTCTCCCAACAAATACCATTTTTGGTATCCGTTGTTCGTCCATACGATTCATGTGGCCAGCCCATCGCAGCTTCCGTAGCCTTGCAATCGTTGGGACCTCCGGTTTGTCAAAAATTTCATACAGCTCATGGTTGTGTCGAATTCACCATTGGTTCCCATCTAGCTTCGCTCCGATTATTTGCCTCAGCATCCGTCAATCAAAGCCGTTCAATATATTTGCGGATGCTTGGGTTAGGGTCCATGTTTCACACCCATTGCATAAAACAGGTCTTATCACAGAATTGTATATTTAGAGCTTTGTTTTCCTGTGTATGCAGCTCGTCTTCAAGATCGTCTAAATGGAATAAAACATTTTATTTGCAAGCTGTATTCTTCGGCGTATTTCGTCTCTTTCATTACCCGTTTTTGTTATTTTGGCACCTAAATATACAAATTCCCTAATATTTTCGATACCGTACTCGCCAAGTGTGATATTTTGCGTATTTGAGGTATTTTTCCTCGACGGCGTCATGACCCTTTTACTTTCATTGATTTGTAGCCCTATTAGTTTTGCTTCGCTGTCGAGTTTCAGGAACAGTTCTTTGGCTATCGTTAATGACCGTGACAAAACGTTTATGTCGCCCTCATAGGCTACTACTTGGCTCGTATAGTAATGTACCTCGCGTACCGACAGGTAGCTTCCTTATGACGTACTCCAGAGGCGAATTGAATAGCGATGGAGCCAGCCCATCTTCCTGTTTGAGTCCGATATTTGTGTCAGAGACATCGGTGAGTTGGCAATTGATGCGGACTTGGGAGATCGTCGACGTCATTGTCATTTTGGTCAGATGTACTAATTTAGCTGGGATGCCAAAGTAAAGCATTATTTGGTACAGTACGTTACGATCAATACTGCCGTATGCTTGCTCAAAGTCAACAAAAATTCAGTGTGCGTCTATGTTGAACTCCCAGCATTTCTCAAGTACCTGCGTGACTGTGAATAATTGGTCTATTGCCAATCTACCTGCTCTAAAACCAGCTTGATACTCCCCAATAATACTGTTGGCGTATGATCAGCTTTTATTTTCCAAAGTTTTAGAAAATATTTTGTACGCCGTACAAAGTAGTGATATGCCTCCATAATGTTCGTACTGTAGCTTGTCACCTGTTTTGTGGATAGGGAATATAATTGATTGGCTCCACTCTTTTGGCATTGGTTCTTGTTGCCAAATGTGCTGGATGACTTTGTGAATAACTTTATGAACAATACTGTCACCATATTTGATGAGCTCCACTGGAATCTCATCGATGCCCGGTGCTTTATTATTCTTTTGGGCTTTGATGATGGGGCCAATGGAAGCGCTCCGGAGACATCTATATGCTCTGATGTTCTGGAGCTGTGCGGAGAATTAAGGAGGTTCATGAAATATAATGCCCATCTTTCCTTAATCCTGATTTCTTCAGCGATGATATTGCCAATGTTATTCCGACAGAGTGTGGTTTTGGGCTGATAACCACGTTTCAGGCTTTTCACTTCTTTGTTTGCTTGTCTGGTTTTGTTGCTTGCTAAACTTAGATCTATACTTCTCAATTGGTCGTCAAAATATTTTCTTTTCTTAATCCTAATTGTTTTGTTCGCTACTCTTCTAAGATTCTCATAGTGTTACCTCTTCATCTGGGTTTTCTTACCTACGTAGGTTTTATACGCCTGATTCTGGCACTCATCATCGAATCAATCATTTCTCTTGTTCCGGGCTTGAAATCCAATCTTCTGTTCTGCCACGATCTTAATAGCCAATCTCTCTTCCACCCAGAGCGTGTTACTCGTCTTTAACGATGCATCTGATAAGATGGGAGGGTCTCCGTGAAATTTTTGGCTACAGACGTCGTTTGGAGCCTTTCGATGTCAAATTTTTGTAGCGGGATGGTCTTCGCCGAATATGCGTTTGACATACGTCATCGAGAGGTTAATTTGATCACGTGATAATCTGAGTTACAATTGGCTCTTCGGTATGTACGGACGTCAAGTATGCTCGAGGCCTAACGTTGTTGGATCAGAACATGATCGATCTGGGTTTGTGTGCTGCCATCCGGTGATACCCAGGTCATTTTATGAATGCGCTGATGTGGAAAGCAAGTCGAACATATGAGTAAATTACTGCTACATGCAACGTCAATCAGGCGCTGGCCATTGTGATTTGTTTCATTATGGAGGCTATATCCTCCAGTCGTTCCCCTCATTGCCAACCGCAGCGTTGAAATCCCCCAGAATCATTTTTTTGCCGTTTGTAGGCAATGACTCAACTAGACTTTCCAGCTGATTGTAAACTGTTTCCTTTATTTCTTCGTCCTTTTCTTTGGTGGGGGCGTGAACGTTTAGCAGCCAGATTTTGAAAAATTTCGCTTTTATGCGAATCGAACACAACCATTCGTTTATTGCCTTAAACTCAATAACGTGCAATCTGAACTCCCTAGCTACAATGAAGGCTACTCCCAATTCTCGTTTTCCAGTAGGCTTTCCACTTTTGAATATTACTTGCGAGCTCATGTCTTGAATGTCTTTTCCAGTCCAATCCGTTTCCTGGATTGCCAGTGTTTTTAATTGATATCCACTGGCCGGTTGTAAAAGGTCCTTAACATCGCCAGAGTAATTGAGTGATCTGACATTCCAGGATCCAATGCCAGAGTCCTTTTTTCGTTCTGGGTTGTTGCCGTGAGTTCAATCCATCCCGAGTCTCATCTGCAGGTTTCGAAACATTTTAAGGTTTTCTAGGGACGGGGAGTTAGCCCGTCGCCTAACCTCCATTTTGGTGGCATGGTAATTATGTCAATTCCGTTATCAGGTGCGGAAGATTCGCTTCCACCTTCTTACGTCCCCACAAAGGAGGTGTAAGTAGGATTTAGTAGCAGAGCTGTAGATGTATTTACAGTTATTAGCATTTCTCGGCATTTAATGTCCCATTATTGGAGAACCAGTTAACCCAACGTGCGACCCCGAGGGCATTTACTGCCATTTAACTGGGGGGTTTGAGATGAAGAATCATGGAAGCTGTGAGTTGGGCAAACAAGGAGTTTCCTACTCCTTTCTCAAACGGGCTTGGGGCCGTTTACGGCGGAGTTAAATGAATAAATTTACTTATGCTTTTAATAAAAACAATTATTAATCGCAATCGAGCAGATGTTCTCCGTCGCGTTCAAGTTCACAAAACACAGTACAGCTTATTCTAATTCACATGTCTTATTTAAATGTAATTCCTGCTAGATTTTAATTGCTGGCGAAATATGGTCATAAAGTTTCGGGGTCGAGTAGTGCAGGGTTTTGCGAGGCTCCAGAGCAATTCAAATTGATGCAGTGCTTGATGACAGGTTCATATTCGTGTCAGGCTTTATTGCTTCTTTCTTTGCAGCAGGCTGACTGATTATGATTTGAAGACTGCTTTTACAAAAGGATCTGAGAAATATAACGGTTAATAGTATTAAAAGCGTAGAAAAACTTATCCCAAAGCTGGACCAGCGATCAAGGAGCTTTTGAATTTGCAGAAGCTCTATCCGCTTGGTGTTGTTTATTCGTAGCTCATTCATGGCTTCTAAAGAAAGGATTTCACGGTATTGTTTTTCGAACGGTGTAGGCTACAGGAGAGCTGGAAGAGCTTCCCACATCGAAATTTCCTTGAAGATGAAGGTTTTTTTCAGGAGATAATTTATTCTCTAGAGTTATATTAAGGTCATTGTGGTCGGGACTTCCAATGATCGACTTCCAGGTAGTTCCGATGAAGTCTAGTGACCTTACCGCAATTTCCGGCCGTAGGTGTTCTAGAAGTTATTGGATTTGGGCTAGCTCATGGATAAGATAACGATCTAAAGGATTGTTTCTGTCGATTTCTCATTCAAGTACGTTCTCCGTGTCTGATACAACATTTGTGTCTTGCCCGATATCTACATCGTGTATGATATTGAAGTTCCCCGTTCTTATTTTTGCCTGGCTGGCCTTGATGGTTACGATCTGAGAGTTTGTATAGTTAAGGACTTTGACTATTTGCCACATGGAGAGTGAGTCTAAAAAGAAAAATTGGTGTCGTATATTACTTTTGTGTACTTTTTTCCCAGATTCAGTAATGACTTTGGGGTTTTTATTATATTTAACGGTTTCCACCTATACCTTGGGGTTAATTTTGAACCTACTCTTCTATTCTTTTTAACAAAAATAATTTCGCCAACGTTATAGTTTTTTAAGGGCTTACTGTTTTTGTTATGGAACTTGCAGTCTTTGTCCTGCTCGACTTAAATTTATCAATATTTTCCAGCCGCACTCGTTCGAGGTCTTCGGGGGTTACTTGAGGAAAGCGGCTAAGATACAACTCTACGGGTTTTTCTCCTGTGGTGCAGTGGATGGTGAAGTTATATTCATTCACCGCCTTTGCAAGTAGTTCTTCGAATGGCCGGTGGAGATCGTCTCGCTCGAGACATCCCATGATTTCGATAAGAGTGGAATGAGGATGTTCTATTTGGCCATTTCCTTCGCTTTTATAAAGAGGAGTTTTAAAACCTTTTATTTGTAGGTCGTCTTTCATCTTGGAAGACAAACACATGGAACTGAGAGCGCCTTCGTTATCCACTACCAAATTTTCTGGTACGCAGAAGAAAAACGGGATTTCTCTTAGAGGTCCTCGGTGGACTTAGATGGGAGAATTTCCGCTTGCAAAAAATTTTGTAAATTTGTCGATAGCTGGACGGTATGTCCTACGTAATTTGGAATGGGGGTTGTGTGAAAGTGAGGTTTATTTGGGTGTCTTTCATATTTATTTTCCTTACATGTGATGCATGGAGAGACAAACCTTTTGATTTTGGCGGACAACTTCAGGAAGTAGAAATTCTCCAATATCTGTAGTCGAGTTTCTTCAGCATTTTTATGAGCTCTTTGATGAGTGTTTAGGATTCTTTCCTCCTGTTCCGCCTCATTTTGTACATCTTCAACCAGTTTGCGTATAAAACGGATTCGGTAATTACTGAAATGCTGTTTGTACGTTTCCTGTATGCATCCTAGTGTTGTTTCGTCAGTCATAAGTCCATTAACAGTATGTGGGTCCAGGTAGCGTTTGTGAATGTTTACGATCTCCTGCCTTGCATATTATTGCTGTATTAGAATATGCCTAGTGTAATTGCCGAAAAGGTTTGTTATTTGATAACGTCTTTCATTGCCTTTGTTCAGAATAATTTAGTTGCGGAAGACGTTTATCGACGTTGTCGCAAGAGGAGTCAGATATTGAGAGGAGCTATCGCCACTGTGTTCAGTTGGTGTAAGTGAGTTGGCCTCAAGAGGATTTGGTGGTCTCTAAAGAGAATCAGCTACGACGTTGGCTAAGCCTGGTTTGTATATGAGTTCATAATTATACTCCTCCTGGATTGCCTTCCAACGTTTCATTTTACTGTTGGTATTTTTGTTGCTCAAGGCATATGTGAGTGGTTGGTGATCCGTGTAAATGTTGACCTTCTGAGATCCATAGAGAAAGTTCCTGAATTTTTTCAATGCCCAAATGATGGCCAACATTCCTTTCTCGTTCGCCGCATAGTATTTTTTTTTTTTTTGTGGTAGGGAGGTGTGAAGGCATTTACGCCCGCCGAGTCTGGCAGTGTGGGACTCCCATGGAGGATACCCTTGGACTACCCACTAAACACCTCCCCTGTCAATCTGAGAACCTAGCCTGGAACCGTTTGACACATTATTTCGGGCCGGGTCTCGTTTTGTTACGCCGTGGGGCGCCTTCAAGCTGGGGAGTCCCTTTCCTAGCGGGAGGGGAGAGGCGAAGAGGAAATGCCAGAAGAGCGATCCCCCAGCCCCAGCACCGCCGGCTGCTGCGAGTCCCTTTTACCTTTAAGGACTGCCCGAGCATAATGTGCCACCTAGTTCCATTTGTCAACCGATTCGAGTATCACCGCAACTATATTATCCGGGGTGAGCTCTCCCGTCTCCCTGTAGAGTTCCCTTTGCAGCCTGGCCCATTTGGTACACGCAAAAAATGTGTGACAGGCATTGTCCTCCTCTCCTGGGCAAAACCGACAATCGGGAGACCGTGACTTACCGATCTTGTTCAGGTAAGACTGAAAACACCCGTGCCCGCTCAAAAGCTGGGTCAGATAGAAGTCAGTCTCACCATGCCTTCGATTGAGCCACGGCCTCAGGTCACCAATAAGGCGTGCGGTCCACCTACCTTTTGTATCGCTCACCCAGGACTGTTGCCAATCACTGAGTCAGCGTTCTCGTTCCTCCGCAGGTAGATTCTGCGGCGCTCCTTGGCAAGGAGGGCAATGGGTATCACTCTTGCGATGACCAGCACTGCCGACTCCGAGACAGTCCGATATGCAGATGCAATCCGCAGCGCTCCTCGTCACTGCACCTGTACCAAGCGCTTTCGATACAGCTCCTTGTTGAGAGCATCACACCATATTTCCGATCCGTACAACAGCACAGATTGTACTGCACTCATCAGAAGTCTCCTTCTTGATGAGGTGGGACCTCCTATGTTGGCCATTAGTCGGCTGAGAGCCGAAACACTCACTGCAGCCTTGTCAGCTATTGCCCTGATTTGCTCGGAGAAACGCATCTTTGAGTCGATCAAAATGCCCAGGTACTTCACTGCTAGTTTAGTCTCAACGAGTCCTTCCCCAATGTTGATCATCCTTACTCTAGGGATTCTCTTTTTTGTCAAGATGACTACTTCGGTTTTCTCCAAAGCTAGGCTGAACCCGCGAGCAGTCATCCAGTCCCTCACTCGGCGCATTAGCATACCCAGTCTGAGTTGTGCTTGTTCAACAGTGCGTCCCGCAACTAGCGCCGCGACATCATCTGCATAGCCGATCAAGGGCGACTCATCCGGCAGCTCGATTTTCAGTAGCCCGTGGTACGTGATGTTCCACAGGTCTGGGCCAAGGATGGAGCCTTGTGCAACACCCGATGTAACTTCCATCCTCCGCCGACCCTCCTTCGTTTCATAGAGCAGGCTCCGGTCTGTCAGGTAGTTCTTCAAAATCCGCATCAGATATTCTGGAACTTGAAAAGAGTTTTCCAGTGCTCCCAGAATATCCGCCCATCTCGCGGAATTGAAGGCGTTTCTGATGTCAAGCGTCACGAGCAACACAACCCTTTTGTTTGACTGGCAGTGAGCCTCCGCTCTTTGGACCGCGCTCACTACTTCCACTATCGCGTCAATAGTAGAGCGACCTGCTCTAAAACCATACTGCCGTGGAGATAGGTCCCCGGCAGAACGGACCGCGTCAGTGAGTCTTCCCTTGATGAGTTTCTCGAGCACTTTCCCAGCCGTGTCTAGCATACATAACGGGCGGTATGTAGACGCCAACTCGGAATTTCCCTTCCCCTTGCTGATCAGTACGAGCCTCGCCACTTTCCAGCGTTCCGGAAATACACCTTCGTAAAGGCAAGCATTGAACATACTGAGCAACAAGTCAGGACAAAGCTTGTCGACAAGCTGCAAAACCTCAGCAGGAACGCCATCTGGTCCTGGTGCCTTCCTTGCTTTCATGGATAGAATTGCCTGCTCCAGTTCCATCATTGTGAAAGGTGAGCATTCTAATGGTGTTTGTGCATGGGCTGGATCGACACGGACAGGGTGCGTGGGGAATATTGCCCGTACGATCTCGTCCATCTTCTCTGCTTCATGTAAGCAGGGCTTCCGTTGGGCACCAAGTTTTCGCTTGACCAGCTTGTAACCTAGGCCCCACGGATCCCTATTTACATCGTCCACGAGGTCTTGCCAGCATTGGGCCTTGCTCTTGTTAATAAGCCTGCGAAGATATTTCCTGGCGGACCTGTATGCTGCTAGCCTAGTGTCTGCCTCCTCCCGTGTTCGCGCCCGCTAGGCCTCTTGCCGAAGTTTGTGACACTCGCTTCTTTGTTCGGCAATCTCGTTTGACCACCAGTATACTGGAGGCTTACCGTGTCGGGGTCTCCGACGGGGCATGGAAGACTCGCAAGCTGTTATGATGGTACTCATAGTTGAGTTCACCAAGTCCTTGGCTGTAGGCCCTCCACTCCCTGGTGGAGCTCCCAGCAACGGTGCACCTGCCGTAAGTGCGTCAACGAACCTCTCAACGTCCATCCTCCCAGTCCTCCATCTGAAGATTGAAGTTTGGGCATATGCACGCAGAGTGGCACCGTCGTGAATCTCAACCGCTATATACTGGGTGATCACTAGCCGAGTAGTCCTCTAGTACTCGCCAGTTGTGTACTCTAGGTACCAGGGACTCCGAAGCGAGTGTCACATCGGGTATGGTTCCTACGCAACCACAGCGGCGGAAAGTAGGGGTGTTACCAGTATTTAGGACAAAAAGCGCTGTTCTGGCCGCCATGTCCAAAATTTGCTTTCCCCTTGGGTCGGATTGTGGCATACCCCATTCAATGGCTCTAGCGTTGAAGTCTCCCCCGACCAGCATGTGGCCCTCTGTGTTCGAGACAGCGTCCTCCAGGGCATCGAGTTTGGCTCGAAAAGATGGCATTGCCTCGTTTGGCGTTAGATAAACACTGAAATATGTTATCCCTGTCCATGGCCCTTCACCTGAAGGCGGGCGCTGTCTCGAACCCAGATGGCCGAGGTACCAGATTCGTTAGAGTACCACGCTTGCGAGTCCTTGTTATGATGTTGCTCGCTCAGCAACAGGAGGTCAGCTTTCTTATCCCTCGCAAACTGCTCAAGTAGGTCCTGGGCGGTTGTGCTTCGGTGCAAATTGACCTGCAGGATACGGATCGTTTGAGTATCGATTTGGCTTTAGTTAGAGCCTCCTTGAAAACCCAGCATCTCCCTGTCCCCGGCTCATGTTTGAGGTCGACGGGTGCTAGCTTAGCATCCTTGCAAAGAATGCATTTTGCCTCGTTCGTGCACTCCTTCCTGTTGTGCCCCGTTTCACCACATTTGTAGCACAGAGATCTTCTGTCGGGTCCCCTACAGCCATACGCGGTGTGTCCGTATTCGAGGCATCTGAAGCAGCGGATAGGGATCGCTCTTCTCCCCATCCTGCAGATCACCCAACCTATCTTAATTTTGCCCTTCGCCAGGATTTGCTGGGCATCTTTATCAGCTAGTTCGACAATAGCCATGCGTTGCCCCCTTGTGTTTCCACGTGTCAATCTTGCCTTGACTTCACTTAAGCTGGGGAACTCCCTCCTAATGGCATCCTCTACTTCAGCTTTGTCCATAACACAGTCGAGATCCCTGGTTTCCAGGGTGGCCATTGGTTCGAGCGAGGCAACGGTTGCCGCATCTCCAAGAACCTTTTGAACCGCGTCACGGAATGCATCTTTGTCTGTGGCCTCTGGCCCGAATTCCACCAGCAGGCCACCGGTCCGGGTTGGTAGAACTGCTTTGATGGCAGTTTTGGTGTCGTCTGGCTTGACCACTCCTTTAATTTCAAGGAGGACATCTGCGTAGGTTCCGCCCTTAGTGGGTTTAATAAGCAGTGCCTCTCGCAAGGGTTTGCGTCGCGGATTGCTTTTTGTTTTCTGCGGTATATCGGGGTGTTCTTTGTTCTTCTTTTCGTGGTTGAGCTCTTTGTCTGTTTTTTTTAGGAGTAGCTTTTTGGCCGCTTTTTTCGCTGCCTTGTTTCGCACCACATGAAACTCCTCGCCTGGAGTGACAACTTCGTTTATGGTCTCGTCCTTCCTCCTTTTCTCACCGTCACCTTCAATTGGGCTACCGGCCATTCTTTTGCTGCTGCTAGGACCCACTGATGCTTCGAGGGAGAGCGTGTCTTTTTGGTGCTTTTCAGTTGCAAGCCACCTCCACCTGTAGTGCGTTGTGCGGCCAAAAAGCTCCTCCAGTTCAAGAATGCCGTTCCTGACACTCTTGCCTATGTTTTTTTGCACTTCGCAGGCAGCCCTCAGTTGTTTGACGATAGTTCCCCGCTTTCCGAGTAAGCCGCTCCTCTTCGGCGCGGTCAAGGGCGATTGTGTTATTTGGCGCCACCTCTTGGGAGAGGCCCCCGTTTCCTAGCCCTTTTGCTTCTATCGCTTGGGTGACGTTTGAAGTGGCGTCGGCCAACGGCAAAACTTCTCCCTCCCCCAGTCTTACACTGGCCTCTGTTGGTGTCGCAGCTTGATCCGGATTGTGTACGTCTTGCACTGGATGCTCCGGGGTGCGTATAGTCCTTCTATTGCACCCAAAGGCCGCAATGATGCCAGGTTGCACAACACACTCTGCCTTCTTTCGTTCGTTAGTCCGTCTGTGGTCTGTCTCCGATGATTTAACCTGTGATGTTGACTTTGATAGTGTTTCTGGGGTTTGCTGCCTCCCCCCGCAATCGGTGACTTGTTTTATCGGTGTTCTTGCCAACAGCGGTTTTTGCCTGAAAGGGTTCTCCGTGCTAGCGTCCTGTTTGCTTGTAGTTATATCTGTTACAGAAGCCAAGTTCACCACTTCTATAACATTGCAGTCGCTGGATAACGACGGCCGGGAGCCTGCTCGCTCACTATCCTCTGCCGCCGGTACTGGGGATCCGACCCCCTGCATCGTAATTTGGTTCCCCTTGTGAACCTGCATGGTTTGGTTTTCTGTCTGGGTTTCCGTTCCCATAGCATTTTACCTACTGCCAGGATATATGGATAATTGATGACGCCATATATTTCGTCATGTCACAGTGAAGATCATAGACACTCAGGTATTTGTCCTGAGACTCTCCCTTTACTGCCGACCATTGTCCGCGGCTGCTTATTGGTTATTCGCAGTGAACCTTTCGAGAAAGGTCTGCCCCTATCCGCGACCCTGGGGACGCATTTGGTTCCCCGGTCTGAGGGCACTATCGATAAATCGATAACCAAAGCGGCAAATGGATATTGGCGTGCCTTCAAAAGAACAGCATGGACGGCATAGCTAGAAGCATCTGTATTCAATTCGAATTCCTTTTTAAAGGTAGGATGTGATAGTATGACATCTTTGGATGTTAGAGTTTTTCTTAGCTTCAGAAATGCGTCCATTGCCGGTTTGTCTAAATTGATTGGTGTGTTTTTTCTAAATATACTTGAACACTCGTCCATCCTCTCCTCTTAAAAGAGATGTCAGGGGTATTGCAAGCTTTGCATAGTCGCAAGCAAAGTGACGATAATATCCTGACGTTTCAAAGAAGGATTTGGGGTCTTTCAAGGTTTTTGGTGGTGAAAAGGAAGCAATTGCTTCGACTTTCTTCGGGTTTGTTTTGATACTGTTGGCACTGACTATAAAGCCCAAAAACTCGACGTTCGCACTTATCTAGTTATACCTTCATGTTGGCCTTTTCAAGTGTTTTGAGCAAATTAAATATTTTTGAAGTGCTCGGCTTCATCCTTGCAAAAGATGATACGTCATCCATAAATACCTAGCACCTTAATGCGATGTACCCACGCAGGATGTCATCTAGGGCATGCTGAAAAATAGAAGGTCCATTTTTGAGCCCAAATGGTAGTCGAAGAAATTTGAATTTACCATTATGTAGAAGGTTGTTTTCTCGATGTCCCTTTCGATTAAAGGAATCTAATGGAGTCCGCTCTTTAAATCAACGATGGAAAAGTACTTGGTTTTCCCGAGATTGGACAGCACCTTATTTATCTCGGGTATAGGATACCTGTCCGGGATCGTGACGGAGTTCAGTTTCCGACACTCAATGACCATCCATCACTTTGTTTGCGACCACGCAAAGCTTGCAAAGCCCCTGAGATTCCTTTTAAGAAGGGAGGAGGGACGAGTGTCCAAGCATATTTCGAAAAACACACCAATCGATTTAGATAAACCGGCAATGGACACATTTCTGAAGCTAAGGAACACTCTAACGAACAGCTCTTCGCTTGGGCGCCCGTTTAAAATTTACTTATACTTTTAACAAAAAAATTATTAATCCCGATCGGGCAGAGGTTCCCGGTCGCGCTTAAGTTCACAAATGTATTTACTACAGCATTATCAATTGCTGGTACTTTAAGATTCGTGGTAAATTTGTTGCAGGTTCAGCAATTCTGCATCCTCACGTATTGGGGATGGTATTTTGCTGTGTTTGGTACTGGTTAGCGTGGGTTTGTTCGTTAACTTATACTATCTCTTTCTCTCAACACTCCCACTTGCTCGAGCCTAGAATGAACAAAATAAACAAGCTGGGCAAACAGACCTACGCTCATGTTAGAAGGGTTTTGTACTCAACTTCTCAGAAGTGCAGTCACCATCAACGAATAGAGTCAAGAAATATGTCAAAGAGATGTGCACGTTTCAAAGTACATCCATTGTTTTTCTATTTTCAACCGGCGGCATTTTGTTGCAAGCCAACAAAAATCACTCAAATCATGAACTGTTATTGCCCTTATTTGAAAATTTCAAGAAGATCAAATCAAAACTGCAGTGTCTGATTCAATGGAAAGTCCGTAAAATACCAAAATCATGTGTAATTGTTGTTGTTATTGGAGAAATTTCAAATGGCTATAACTTTTGTGTATATCATTCGATTTCCATCAAACTTACAAAGTTTAAGAACCTTTTATAGGACTACTTAAATATCGATTTCATTGGAAAAAATGTGAAATTCGAATATCATACTATTCTTAACAAAGTTGCGCGAATTTTGACTTCTAAGGTATTTGTTGTTGTTGTACTCATCAACCCCTAATTTTTTCAGATATTTCGGATCACAGGTGTCCAATCGCCAGGGGGGGACACAAATTTTTCGTGTATTTCCCCTCCCTGTGCGCCCCTCGAAACAGAGTTTACCAAACTAACACCTGTTTTGAAAAGTTATCATCAAGACCTTTCATTTGATACCCATATCGGCTAACTTTGATGAAATTTTTTTTTCGGGGGGTCACTCCCCTATATGGGAAGACCCCCCTTAAATACCTTATAAAATTTGTTTGTAGTTGAGCTTTGAAGAGAGCTCCACTTTATACCTACATACAAAATTTGATGTTTCTAGCTGAAGTAGTTTCCGAGAAAAACTGCTGTGACACACGGACGGACGGACAGACAGGACGCGATTTTAGTAGGGTTTTGTAAAATTATTTCACAAAACCCTAAAAAAGTATACATAATTCAAATCAGTTAATTCTTGAACATTCAAATAAGTATAATCAAATGAGGACATTATACAATACTTAGCAAATTTCGGTTGATTATAAATTTGTCTTTTGTATTTTGCTTTGTCAACAAATCAGCTAGTTGATAAATGCTAGGTAAGACCTTTGCGGAGAAAACACGATTTGTATGATAGCAACACAATAAGCGCAGAAAAATTTGATACGCAACTTATTAATACAGTTATTTTCTAGCCCGCACTAAACCCCACCACTACCATCGCTACCATTATCAGGGAAAATTTTCTCCAAAGGCACAAATGAGAAATTAAATAAAATCACATGAAAAGTTGTTAACGGCAACCTCTTTACGACGCAATTTAGCGAAGCAATTGCTAGTTTATCTCGACGAGAAAAACCTCCGGTACCACCATGAAGATTATTTCGAAGCGGCACTTGGATTGAAAACGTCGAGCAGCATGGGCTGGTAAGCGGTTGACCAATGCGAGCAGATGTATGCCATTGCGAAGGTATGCAGTGGGATTTGAAAAATTTGAAATTCGTTTTTGTTTTGTTGACGTGTCTCGCGCAGTTCATGTTAGAATTGGTTTTCTTCGCGAGAAAATTTGCTCTGTTGTGTTTTCGCGAGGATTTGAGCCGCGCACTCTGAAGACGTCACTTGGCAAGTGCAATTTTCGAACAAATCAAACAAAAACGATTCTGTGATATCTTTTCGCGGGGCTAACACGTTGAAATTACTTTGGAGATGATAAGACCAATCAACCGAATTTAAGTGAAAGTGTGCAAGTGTGCTGGTTCGAAAAAGAGAATGATATTTAAATTTCATGCTGTTTAAAAGCAAATCAACTCGTATTAGTGGTTCCAAGAAAGTTTTATACTTTGTCTGCTGCAAGTGACAAATAATTTTTCAAATTCAAGCGATTGATCCCTTCCTGTGTGAGATAAAAGTGATTTTTGTGAAGCTCTTACGAAATCGAGAAGTCTGTTTACTATTCCATTTCACCGCGATAACATCGTTGTACAGTCTGTCAGCGATGCACCCGCTCTCAACAGCAAATAAATTAACTGACTGCTGATAGGAGTAGACCAGTTGGAGTGAAGTGTGAAATCATATTACTGAAGTTTGTGGAAATTGGAACCTCGTCAGCTGAACTTAGTTAAAAGAACAACTTTTTGTGTACTAAACAATGATTTTATGGGAAATATTTCTTTCAAGTGTTGCAAACGTTCAAAGTGAAACTATGCATTAGTTCTGGATATGTCTCAATTTTGATCATTTTTAATTCGCGCAATTTTGATCATTTTGAATTAGCAGGATTTTGCGAAATATTGCAACAAATTGGAGAGCTTAGACATTGAAAGAATTCAAATTTATTAATATGATTCTAACAATTTTTAAGGTTTAGAAATAACATTTTTGGTCTTTTTAAACATTTCAAGTATTAATAATAGGCCTGCGTTTCTTAAAAATAGTCCGTTGAATGGGGAAAAAATTATATTTTATTTAGGAAAGCGAAATTCTGTAAAACACCTTACGCATGTTAATCCCATTGTGTTACAAGTCTTCACCCGCCCCAAACACGAGCGCTCGTCAGAAGAGAATGGGTGAGTTGACTTAGTCTTTTTACCTTTCTATATTTGTATTATTATAAAATTATTTTTTGATAATAATTTAAATTTAAAGGATGTCATTAATAATAAATAAATTATTTTTTAACTTTTTCAAATTAACCTTAAATATTCATAGATTTTTCCATCGTGGTTATATAAACAAATTGTTCATCAAATCCTTTTCTTCCCGTAAAAGAAAGCGAAACGAATCTATTGTAAATTTTTGGATAAAAAAAATGAAAAGATGATTAAATTTTCATTTTTGGTGTTTTCATTTATACGGAACCTGGACCGGGACCCGCCACGTTGACTGGCTCCTCCAGTAATAAGAAAGTTGAATTTGAAGAATAGAGACCATGTAAATCTGCATTGAACTGCCTCCAGAGCAACGATGTACTTCCTGTGATACAGACTCCAAATTTGAGAGCAGTATTCCAAATTACTACGGACTAATGAGAAATAAAACGCCACTGTAGACGGTTCCAAGCCTGTTTGAGAAAGGAGGAGGTAACTCCTTCTTTCACCAACCCAAAGCTTTCATGATTCCTCATCCCAAACTTCCCAACTAAACGGTAGTAAATGCTCTTGGAGTAATGCAAACAACTGTAAATACATTTACAGCTCTGCTACTTAATAATACTTACACCTCCTTTGTGGAGACGTAATAGGGTGAAGGCGCATCCTCCGCGCTTGATAACGGTCGACGTAATAACAATGCCGCCGGAATGGAGGTTGGGCGATGGGCTAACTCCTCGTCCCTGGAAAACGCTAAAATGTTTCGAAACGTACAGACGGACTTTAAAATGAATCGGGCTCACGCAATGATCACGCAATCGGAACAAGGACTATGGCATTGGATCTTGGAATGTTAGATCACTCAATTATTTTAGCGCTGTTAAGGAGCTTTTACAACAGGCCAGTCAATATAATTTAAAAATATTGGCAGCCCACGAAACGAACTGGACTGGAAATGACATGAGATCGCACACAAAAAAGGTGGGAAGCCTACTAGAAAACGAAAATTTAGAGTGGACTTCGTTGTGGATAGGGAGTTCAAATTGCACGTTATTGATTTAAGGCAATAAACGAAAGGTTGTGTGTGATCCTTATAAAAACGAAATCCTTCAAAATCTGGCTGGTTAATTTTCACGCCTTGACCGAAGAAAAGGACGAAAAAACGAAAGAATCGTTCTCCAATCACCTGGAAAGACTAGTCGACTCATTGCCTACAAACGACACAAAAATAATTCTGGGTGATTTCAACGTGAATGTTGGCAATGAAATATCTCATCGGGGAACGACTGGAGGATATAGCTTCCACGATGAAACAAATGACAACGGCCAGCGCCCCATTGACTTTGCTTGTAGCAGAAATTTAGTCATACGGTCGACTTGCTTCCCACATCGACGCATTCATAAAATGACCTGGGTATCTCTAGATGGCAACACACAAAACCAGATCGATCATGTTCTGATCCAACAACGTTGAGCCTCGAGCATACTTGACGTCCGTACATACCGATCAAATTAACATAATGATGTCGTATGTCAAAGGCATATTCGGCAGAGGCCAGCCCGGTACAAAAATTTAACATCGAAAGGCTCCAAAAGGCGTCTGTGGCAAAAAATTTCACGGAGACCCTCGACAACCATCTGGCTCACATCTTATCAGACGCATCGTTAAAGACAAGCAACGAGCTCTGGATGGAAGTGAAAGCGGTTATCAAGACCGTGGCAGAACAGACAATCGGACATCAAGCCCGGCACGAGAGAAATGATTGGCTCGATGATATGTGCCAGAACGCGTTAGACAAAAAGAACCAGGCGTACAAAGAATACGTAGGCAGGAAAACCAGGACGAAGAGAGAACAGTATGAGAATCTCAGAATAGTAGCGAATAAGATGATTTGGATTAAGAAAAGACAATACTATGACACCGATTGAGAAGTGTAGATGTAAGTCTAGCGGACAACAACACAAGAGAAGTATATAAAGTAGTGAAAAGCCTGAAACGTGGTTATCAGCCCAAAATCACGCTCTGTCGTGATGGTATCGAGAATATCATTGCTGATGAAACCAAGATTAATGAAAGATGGGCATCATACTTCAATAACCTCCTCAATTCCCCACTCAGCTCCAGAACATCGCAGTCTATAGATGTTTCCGCAGAGCTTCCATTGGCCCCACCAACTCTGGATGAAGTATGTTCCATCATCAAAGCCCAAAAAAATAATAAAGCGCCGGGCATCGATGAGATTCCAGTGGAGCTCATCAAATATGGTGGCAGCAGTGTTCATAAAAAGCACCGTTTCAATTGTGCTGTTCTTTTGGGACAATATCATTGCTGATGAAACCAAAATTAATGAAAGATAGGCATCATATTTCAAGAACCTCCTCAATTTCCACTCAGCTCCAGAACATCGGAGTCTATAGATGTTTCCGCAGAGCTTCCATTGGCCCGACCAACTCTGGACGAAGTGTGTTCCATCATCAAAGCCCAAAAGAATAATAAAGCGGCGGGCGTCGATGATATTCCAGTGGAGCTCATCAAATATGGTGGCAGCAGTGTTCATAAAGCTATTCACAAAGTCATCCAGCACATTTGGCAACAAGAACATATGCCGAAAAAGTGGAGCCAATCACATTTATATTCCCTATCCACAAAAAAGGTGACAAGCTACAGCGCGAAAATTATGGAGGCATATCACTACTTTGTACGGCATACAAAATATTTTCAAAAATCTTAGAAAATAAAAGCTGATCATACGCCAACATTATTATTGGGGAGTATCAAAATGGTTTCAGAGCAGGTCGCTTGACAAAAGACCATGTTATGAATCCCGGCGTACCGGTACTCTCCCATTCGCAACTTCGAATTGCTGCCGTAAAATCTGCACCTTCCTTAGGGCATTTATATCTTTTCCTCTGTATATTTATTTATTTTGATCAACATTTTTACAAATTTCCCTATAATTTTTATTTCCCCATCATCTCAATCCTACCCTCTTACCCTGTTTTTAATTACAAAAAAAACGTAATACAATAAGGATCTTAATTCCCCCACTAACAACACTCCATTCATTACTTCCCATTAACAACATTTCATTCGATACCTTTTCCCTAACAAAGCCTAATTTCTTCCTTCATACTGACTCATTTCATTCATTATCTCCCACTAACAAAATTTCATTTGTTTTACCAACAAAATTGAACCACGCTTGCCTCCGAACAAATTTCATTTCCATGCCCATTAAGAAAGGTGCATAGTTGAAGTTGCTAATGCGATGAATGGGAAATCAACAGAAGGTGACTCCATTGATGGCGTCGTGGATTCTCGACCGAGGGCCCACTGGGACCTTGGGTTCAAGCTCTCCCGAATGTAGGAAAACACTTTTTTGGGGATATCGGCAAAAGCAATTCCTTCCGTTTACACGTATATGAAGATTTGTATACAACCAAATGCTATGTAGTTATGCAAATCGCCACATATGCAAAATGGAAATCGTTGCTTTTGTCGGTATGCGAAAGATTTGTGGGTAGCGGAATCGAAGTGTATTGAACTTCGATTACGTTACTCGAATGCCGCAGCGGTAATTGGGAATGGAAGGATAGCGGAGTTGGGCTTTTGGAGTTGAAGGCAGTCAGTATTTGACATTCAAATAAGAGGGATTGTTTTTGGAGAAAAGACCGGTATTTGACTTTGGAAAGGATTAGAAGTTTTTGGAGTGTGAAAGTGACTTGAAATTTTATGATAAGGAAAATGTTTTGGTTGTGTACTTGTGATAAGAGAAGAGCTTTTTGGGGTCAGTCATTGGGGTGATGACGATTATTTGGTGAAAATGGAAAAAGGGAGAAAAATGGAAATATAAAAAAAAAATGTAAGATGATTCGTGAGTGTATCTGAAGAAAAACGTTAATGAGATCACTAAAGCAGATTGTTTGCTTTGATGGTGTTCGAGGGGGGAAAGTAACTCTAAAAGAATTAATAGTAAAAGTGGTTAGCGGGAGTGTATTAAGAACTAATTACGTGCAGGCAGAAAAAGTACAATTCATCTGGTGGAAAGTTAACTTCATAGTGGTTCTCAATTGAGAACGTTAAGAAAGCGTAAGCAACGAATGTATTATTGGGTGAATTAAGTGGATTTTGAGACGCTGTTTGTGGCTGGTAGTATTTTTTATTGCTGAATTAACCATTTTGTTCGCCAGTGGAAAAAAAATAAATAAATATATAAAGAAAAACAAATTCATATTAAACTTTATAAAATTTTTAACAGTTGCCCTATTTCCCTTCCAGTTGCAGAGCGCTCCGCAGCCGTACAAGGGTGTCATTTATATTGTTTTATTTCGTCTTTCTTCATTGCTCATAATAATACTAACTGAAGCTATTTCGTAAATTATTTAAATTATATTGGATTTGTGATAGTAATTTCAACTTAATATGAACATCTTGGAATATAAACAAAATTTTCTGTTTAAAACGGACTTGATTTAGCTGGATTTTGTTCTGTATTTTTCTTTGTTGAATTATCCGATTAAAAATAAATTTTTTTTTGTGAAAATATACCGGCCATGATTTATTAAAAGTACAAATTTTTCATTTTTAAAAATTACCTCCCCCTTTCCCGTCATTATCCCTTCGTGCTAGTTTTTTATATGTAGGGTGGCTCAGCACAAGCAGAGGCTGTCCTGGAAGACCCGTGAAATGACTGAGCGCTTGCCGGCCACAGCATGCCACCCCGCGTTACTCACTCCCCTACTGGAAATTAATGTCTGCAACTGCAGTGACTTCCGCGATCGCAACAACCAATTGTTCACAGTCAAGCAAGTACTTGAAAAATGCTGGCAGTTCAACATAGACGTACACCGAATTTTCGTTGACTTTAAGTAAGCATGCGACAGTATTGATCGTAACGTACTGTACCAAATAATGCTTTGCTTCGCCATCCCAGCAAAATTAGTCCGTCTTACCAGAATGATAATGACGTTGACGACCTCCCAAGACTGCATCAAAAACCAACTCACCGATGCCTTTGACACAAATATCGGACTAAAGCAGGGAGATGGGCTGGCCCCAATGCTATTCAATTTGGCTCTGGAGCTCGTCATAAGGAAGCTACCTGTCGGTACGCGAGGTACACTACTATACAAGTCGAGGCAAGTAGTAGCCTATGCGGACGACATCAACATTTTGTCGCGGTCATTAACAACTGCCAAAGAACACTTCCTGAAACTCGACAGCGAAGCAAAACTAGTGGGGCTACAAATCGATGAAAATAAAACAAAACTCATGACGCAGTCGAGGAAAAATACCTCAAGTACACAAACATCACACTTGGCGAATACAGTATCGAAAATGTTAGCGAATCTGTGTATTAAGGCTCCAAAATAACGAAAACGAGCAATGAAAGAGACGAAATACACCGAAGAATACAGCTCGCAAATAAAATATTTTATTCAGTATTGATGATCTTGAAGACCAGCTGCATACACAGGAGAACAAAGCTCTAAGTGATAAGACTTGTGTTATGCTATGGGTGTGAAACATGGACCCTAACCCAAGCATCCGAAAATATATTGAACGCTTTTGAGCGACAGGTCCTGAGGCGAATAATTGGAGCGAAGCTAGACGAAGACCAATGGCGAATCCGATACAACCATGAGCTGTATGAAATTTTTGACGAAAGGGAGGTCTCAACGATTGTAAGACTGCGGAAGCTGCGATGGACTGGGCACATAAAGTGTATGGGCGAACAACGGATACCCAAGAAGGTTGGGAGAACTGAAGGCCGGAAACCAGTGGAGAAACTGAGAAAACTCTAGTCTGACTCGTGTAGCGAAAGTGAGGGTATAAAAATGTCCGTTCAGGACTGCAGCGATGGTCTGCTGCCTCGGCGGAAGAGGATGGTAGGATTTGCCAAGATTGGCCTTGCCTGGGGACGCGTGAATGCGCTGGCAGGCTAGCGTTGCGGTGTCGTAGGACAGGTTCATTCTCCAGCACAAGGACCCACTACAAAAGAATTTCGCATTCACGAATTCTTGGGTCTCAGAAATGGTCGACCGCAGCCGAAAACTGGAGGTAACCAACTGAGGGTGAAAATCGCTTGTTCAGAGAACAAGTTGAAACGAGTAAAAACGGACGGACTTGTGGAGACTTCGTCGCCACCCGACGATTCTTATGGCACACAAATAAGAGTGGGGCATCCGGATGGATGAGGTGCCCCCTCACACCCGCCCAATCGGATCAAGATTCAAACGTAGACGTGACCATGTGTTTCCCATTTGAGTGAAAAACTCATACGAAAGCACTTCGTATGACTTTTCCCCACAAATGAGAAGCACAAACGTAACCAATTTATGCTATAGAGTTATGCAATGAAATCACATAACCCTATATTATAAAAGGGCACGCGACCGGAAGGTCACTCTCCCGGCAAGAGCCCCTGAAAACAACCAAACAGTAGAGCGCGCCCGATGGCTAGCCCATATTGTGTGAAAAGCCTACCATCGTGGTGGGTCCTATACCCGGTCAGAATGATAGAATGAAAAGAGCAGATTTTCAGGCTTTAATTATCCATTATTATTTCTGAACTTTACTCGATTAACATGATACAGTTGCGCTTTCTCTTATCAAAAACTTTGAAACTTTGTAATAAATAACTCTAAATAACCATGAGCTTACAATGGAAATGTTTGCAAATATATCATTTCCGTTTAATAGCCATCTACTCAATAAAAATCATTTGAATCCACGATAAATAAATATTATTTGAATCCACGATAAATAAAAATCATTTGAATCCACGATACATAAAAGTGTGCTTCAGAGATTGAATCATATGAATTAAAACCTGTTTCCATTATTGTTTCTTAAATTTAAAGAAAAAGGAAATAATGCCGGTATAATTTCAAATATTTCGTAAAGTATATTGCTACCTCGGTTTTTATTTTATAAGTCTCTGTTCAAACTTGTCTTCATAACCATATGTTTTGCATATTACGCCTTGTTTGAAAAAATTAACTTTTACCACTCAAACGAACTCAGCTTTAACACACAACACAAACGTACATTGCTGGCGGACAATGTACAATCGATACACCAAATTTACACTCGTTTGATGTGAATAACACGCGTAAGGTTCTCGCAAATTCTATTTATTTCGATGGGTTCAAATCTACTCGATAAAAAATGCTAATGCAATTCAGTTTCAAATTGAAGCAATTTCTTTACTCGCGGTGTCCGCGCTGTTTGGCGATTTCAAGCAGGCTCCTCGATCCGTACCCCCAAAATTGTCTTTTCCGTCTTTCTCCGTCGAATGTACTCTGCAGCGCGGTTGCAATAGAATGTTGCATTTTCTGTTGCTGCTGCATTTGATCTCGTTAGATCCCCATACTGTTGCATATGCTGCACCTCTAGATTTTGCTGCTGAACCTGCTATCGTTGCTGTTGCTGCTGCTGAGCAGCTAGCTGTTGCATCGCTTGCGCTGAGCTGGTCATTTGCTGCTGGCCAAGGCTACCCGAATCATTTGACGGTGGAGTGCTGTGGTCGCTGTTGTTTCTGTTGATTTCGCATACTCATATGCACTGAAGCATTCGACTGGTTTTGTTACATCAAGCAGTCATTAAACTGATGCTGTATTTGAATGCTCGGACGCCGGGCACTCTCCACAGAGTTTTGAGATGTAATGTCACTTGAAATACTCACTGGTGATTCAAGCCCTAATTGAGCCATGACAACGTCACATTGTCCATATTGATGTAAGCTGTGCACGGAATTGGTTGTGGAGTCGGGCGTGTAGACACCCATTGAAGGGAGATCACAAGATGCGGCGTTTGGTGTTTTAGCTCCGTGCTGGAAGTGTTCGGAGTAGTATTCCCAGACATATCTCGACCATTGCTAGTTTTAATTATGAGGTTTTCATTCAAATTTTGGGCTAGAGCGTTCATCATATTCATCAAAGATTGATTCACCACCGATGTCGATGATTGTTTCAATGTTGTTGCTACACCCATATTTTTTGTTGGAATTGAAATATTTCCACGGCATGTAAATTCATCTGGATTATTTCTATCGAGAGCATGATACAGCTCCATATTAACCCAACTGTCGGTGTCAAGATACGGGGTCTCTAAATGTAAAATATTACAAAGCACTATAAAACTGGGTAAAATTATCATTTTCTGCCTGTTTTTACGTGCGTAGGAAATAGGAAGGTTTTTGAGCAGTTTGTTTGTATGACGGTGACAAGGATTGCGAAAAAGGAGCTGAAGGATCGTCAGTTAGAGGATCGATTGTTTTCAGGGTCGAACAACGGAGTGGCCTTCCGCTCGCGTGCCCTTTTATGATATAGGGTTATGTGATTTCATTGCAGAACTCTATAGCATAAATTGGTTACGTTTGTGCTTCTCATTTGTGGGGAAAAGTCATACGAAGTGCTTTCGTATGAGTTTTTCTCTCAAATGGAAAACACATGGTCACGTCTACGTTTGGATCTTGATCCGGTTAGGTGGGTGTGAGGGGGCACCTCATCCATCCGGATGCCCCACTCTTATTTGTGGGCCATAAGAATCGTCGGGTAACGACGAAGTCTCCACAAGTCCGTCCGTTTTTACTCGTTTCAACTTGTTCTCTGAACAAGCAATTTTCACCCTCAGTTGGTTACCTCCATTTTTCGGCTGCGGTCGACCTTTTCTGAGACCCAAGAATTCGTGAATGCGAAATTCTTTTGTAGTGGGTCCTTGTGCTGAGGAACGAACCCACCCCACGACACCGCAACGCTAGCCTGCCGAGGCAGCAGACCATCGCTGCAGTCCTGAACGGAAATTTTTACACCCTCACTTTCACTACACTCGGTCGACGAAGATAGTTCATCGCTGCTCGGTTTTTGAAATCAGAGGACGTGGTCAATGGACCGAGACAGTTGGAGGCGCTGTTTGCAGGAAGCGAAGGCCCGAGAGGGGCTGTAGTGGCAAGAAGAAGAGTGAATTTTGACTTTTAAGGTATTTGTTGCTGTTGTACTTATGAAGGCGAACGTCCATAATTTTTTCAGACTTTTCCGGTCACAGGTATCCAATCGCGAGGGGGGGACACAATTTTTTCCCCTTCCTGTGCACCCCCTGAATCAAAAAATACTAGTTTAAGCCCTGTTTTGAAAAGTTCTCATTAAGACCTTTCATTTGATACCCATATCAGATACCTTTGATGATTTTTTTTTCAAAGAGTACTCTCCTATATGGGGAGACCCCCCTTAAGCGCCTTGTTAAATATTTTTTGTAATGAAACTTTTAAGAGGGCATCACTTTACACCTATACACAAAATTCTATGTTTGTAGCTTAAGCAGTTTGCGAGAAAAAGTGCTGTGACACACGGAGGAACGGACAGACAGGACGCGATTTTAGTAGGATTTTGCAAAATAATTTTATAAATCGCTAAAAAACACCCAAGAATATAATGTTCTGTGGTTGATTATTACTTTGAAAAAGGATTATTTACCAAATCGATTCACATATCGAATACTCGTAGTTAAATAAAAGGAAGCCGTTTTATACAATACCTTGACAGTACTGTTAAAACTTCCTTATTGCCATAGGAATTGTTAATTGCCATCAAAACAAGTTAATTTCCTTCTCACGTAGAAACAGATGAATCGATAAATGTTCTAATATCAGCCTGAACAACTCTGTTAGCCTACAGGCCAATTGGATTTGATCACCCAAATAACCACATTAATCAAACGTAAGTGATAAGCGATTATCTTATGCTTTTCCTGCTTCTTTAGCAACTGGTATTTCCGATTTGATGGGCTACCAGAATGATGGTATTGTATTCGTTTATTCCCTCAGAGGTTTGCTCGATTGCTCGACGGACTGGTTGGTGTTTGCTTTCTCCACAAATGGCTAATTCAATCACCACATAGTCTATGCCTAGCTAACAATCGCATTACAGTTCCGTTTACACTTAATCAGATACGAAAAGGAAACACTTTGTGTTGCCCACAGACAACTTTACTCATATCTGCAACGCTTTCCGCTTTTCACATTTCCATTCATATCCTTTCTGCAGAAAACCGTATGTGAAGTTTACGGAATAGCGGGGCTTGCTACCTTAATTTTCTAGATAGGTACATAAATTTCTAAGGCGAAAGTTATTTCATTTCACCATTTGAAAATTCATGAAGATCTAAAAAAACAGTCGTTATTTATACCAAGACCAACACAGATACAAAGAATTCATATTTCTGACATTATATACCTAATTTTGATCCAATTTCTATTCCTCTCATCTTTTCTGTATGTGATTTATATCAAAGTGCTTTCACGAACAAATGAAGCAAGTGAACGGTTGTATGTAACGTCCCTAACTTTGCAAGTTTTGTGAGGGTATCAAATGGGATATGCTACGGAATTGACTCAACAAAGTATCGCTATAAGGGTTGGTATCTCATCGCCATTCTCATAGTCATCGTCATAGTCTCCAACGTCGTCTCATCAGATAGTTCGGCTCCAAGGATAATACACATAATGGACCCTTTATCGATCATCTGAGAAAATGACGGCATGTTAAAAGGATTATCAAGAGAACACTTCACACCTGATTAGGCGCTCACATTACTGCCATTCCATGCATGCCATTGATTTGTAAGAATAGCTTTTGCGAAGTTATCATTACATTTTTTTGTAAGCAATATGAAAATGGAAATCGAATATTATACTCGTATGCATGCTTTTGGTGAATTCTACTCTTAGATTATTAGAAATTAATAATCAAGTGTAGGAGGAAAACCACTTGCCTAGGCCGGAGCAGAACTTATGAATCAATGAGGAATAAGATGAAAATAGAGAGGCTAAGCCTGCAGAAAATATATGGAGATGCATGTTAGCAAGTCCATTGAGTATAATTGTCATTTCAGTTCCTATCATTTCCAATTTTTTCTACATTTCTTCTCTCGCGAGCCTAATTGTCAGTATGATAACTAATCGTGGACGGCAAATTTTAGTAACGCGGGAGATATTTTGCAAATTTCACTCGTATGTTTTTTTCCATACTGAAATGCGTTTGAACTCAATATTGCATTGCAGTGGCCGCGCAATGACTATTGCGAAATAATAAAGAAAGTGAACTGTGCTATTATAATTTGTGCCTTGGTCCCGGAGGGGGATCTGGCATTGAGCAATCTGAAAATCCCAATCATTCTAACAAGTGTCGGAATGACAGATCTCTACCCGGAAACCACCACGAGACGTTGCGGTTGTCAGTCGTCGTTTGAGTTGCGTGCTGTCAGTCTTCAAAGTCAAAATCAAAGTCAAAAGCGCTTTATTTGACAGGTTAACTGTCCGTGCTCTGCAGTGGAATTGTTCCATAAGTCCAGTTATGTTTTTATTATGAATCGATATATTTGGGGTTTAAATGTATAATTGCATATTATAAAATATTTATACTTTACTGAAGGTATTGTTTTTAACACAGACCACATACGGTCTGTGGACTCATAGTGCTTCCAGGTCGGTAAAATTTACATCGTGAGTCCACAGACTATATATGGTCTGTGTATACTTTCCTCTCTATTTAGTTTTTTATCCGTTGGCAATAAAAAATATTAGTTCAAATTGACAGATTATGATATTTGACATGATTTTATTGACATTTGAGATATAAAGTTAAAATCATTCACCCGTTAATTCAGTAAATTTTGCAAAGAAGTTTATTGTTACGATTTTTTCTTCTTTTTGTGTACACAATGAGTCGTAAATCTGCATATAGTGACGATCAGTTGAGGAAATTATTAGAAGAAAGTGACTGTGAAGAAGAAACAAATTCTTTGGATGATATGGTTTTATTGTACGATGGCGACAGTGAGGCAGATCCTGATTTTTTACCGAGTGAAATTGATATGCTATCTTCAGAAGTCATTGGATCACCGAACAACCAGGTAAACGTGAATGATGTTTGTGATGAAGATACTGTATATAATGAAGCCACGGTACAACACAACACAACTGTTCGAGCTCCAAGAAATTCCGCTTCAAGATCAACTACTGATTATCAGATGAAAAGGCATGACGAGAATGCAGGTTGAAACTACGACATCCAGTCATTGCACCGTGAAGATTTTACGAGTGACAACTTTTTGCATATTGAGCATCTTCCTGCAAATGCCGATGTCTTTACAATATTTCGCATATTGGTTAGTGACGAAGTCATAGATTTGATGGTGCAACAGACAAATTTGTACGCTGAACAATCTATTGCTGGGAATCCTAGCGGACGTTTGACTCGTTGGAAACCAGTTACTAAAGAAGAGATAGAGAAACTTATGGGAATTTACTTGGTGACTGGCATCATCAAGTTTCCATCACTAGAATGTTACTGGAAACGAGACCCTTGCATATGATTCAAATTTCGTACAATCGTTTCGTCTCAATATTACGTTGCTGGCATTTTGTAGATAATACGGTGGAAAGAAACGTAAATGATCGCTTGTATAAGCTCGAACCCATCGTAGACATAGTAATGAAAAATTGCAGAAAATTTCTAATGCCAAAAGACTGCGTTGTCGTCGATGAGTCGATGGAGCCGCCAGTATAACCCAAACAAAGCCCACAAGTATGGCCTAAAGATTTATAAGGCAACAACTGATGACGGATATGTTTGGAAATACAAAGTGTATACTGGCCAGGATACCAAAATTTCCAATCTGGATAAGCCCGGAAGTGTTGTCGTTGAGCTGTGTGACGGACTTTTGGACCAAAGAAGAACAGTAATTGCAGACAACTGGTACACAAGTGTACCATTAGCTGAATACCTGCTTACTCGCAAAACATATCTTTGTGGCACTTTGCAAAAAAACCGCCAACAACTGCCATTATTAGTAAAAAACAAGAAGCTAAAGAAAGGAGAGCATATTGCAACTCAGCGGAATAATGTAACAATTATTAAATGGAAGGACAAAAGAGATGTTCTCATGATCTCAACTTGCCACGGTGATGAACAGACCATGACTACTGGAAGAAATGAACGACTAAAGCCAAATATGATTTTGGGATATAACAACCGAAAAAAAGGCAAAGACCTTTTCGATGAGTTAACCAGTTATTATTCTCCAATTTGTAAAAGTCTTACGTGGTACAAGAAGGTTGCTGTTGATGTGATTTTTGGAGTAGCCGTAATAAATGCACTGTACATTTACAAAAAACTGAACCCTCAAAATAGACGTTCACTTCTGCAAGCACAAACAGATATTGTGAGGAAACTTGTAGGCGTAAACCTAGCGTAGTTACCAGCTCCATCTCTAGATATACCTCGGCAAACTTCAGCTACAGGTTCGTCGCAGCGTCAACACATCCCGCCATCGTAATCGCACCATTTCCTTCAACAGCTGGACAAAAAAGATGATAAACTTCAACGAAGAAGGTGTACAGGTTGTTACGAACGACATAGATTGGCGGGCGACACAGCACAGGCTGCCACCAATAAGGCAAAAAGAGTTTCACAAATATGTAATACTTGCACTAAACTTTATTGCTTGCAATGTTTCCAGAAAGGACATGTATGATTTTTTTTCCAATATTATATGTTTTTCATATAATTTCCCGTGTTTTATATACTTATTTAACCAATATTCATACTAACTAATAAAATAATGAACAATTGAGATAAATTGTAATTGCATACTTTTGAAACTTTTGTTTTTCGTACCCTATATAAAAAAAATATCAAGTATGTCCCAGCACTATTTTTAATTCTTATTAGATGTCCTGCGAAGTCCCTATTAAATATGAGACCTTTTCCATACGTCTACAGCTCCAAACAGCTTAGAAATTGTATGGCCGAACAGACCATATAAGGTCTGCGGACTGGTATGGAAGTCTGTCCACAGACCATATATGGTCTGTGGACAGTTAACCTGTTAATACTAATCTTTATAAATTTTAAAAGAATATAAATAAAATTCCAAACAATAACATAAAGAACTGAATGGCCCAAATGGCTCTCTAAATTTATACGTTATCATTAACACATTTCATCAAAAAAAATGTTAGTCTTCAGCATAGTGTAGTTGGTATGGGTAAACGTTGCATTAAAAATGATGCGAAAAGACGCGCATTATCGACTTTGGCGGACATTTTTGCCCGAATTAAAGGAATACCATGAGGAATCACATTCAAAAGTGAGTAAAGAATGTTAGACTATCCATACTCGACGGGCATCAATGTAGAGGAATTCCAACAGGAAACTGTACCACATATGGTATTGGGAATCAAACGATATCTTGGCTCGGTTCATTTACATAAGTGAAAAAGCTGCGAGAATATTGAGTATCAGTATAACATGAACATGTCATGCCATCAAGCCCTCCAACTCACTGAACTGTCTTCGTCGACCGAGTCAGACCAGCATTTCCCCACTCGTCTCCGGCCTTCAGTTCTCCCAACGAATACCTTCTTGGGTGTCCGTTGTTCGTCCATACGATTCATGTGACCAGCCCATTGCAGCTTCCACAGTCTTACAATCGTTGAGACCTTCGGTTTGTCAAAAATTTCATACAGCTCATGGTTGTATCGAATTCGCCATTGGTCCCCGTCTAGCTCTGCTCTAATTATTCGCCTCAGGACCCGTCGCTCAAAGGCATTCAGTATATTTGCGGATGCTTAGGCTAGGGTTCAAGTTTCACACTCATAGCATAACACAGGTCTTATCACAGATTTGTATACCTGGAGCTTTATTTTATTGTATATGCAGCTGGTCTTCAAGATCGTCAAACTGAATAAAATATTTTGTTTACGAGCTGTACTCTTCGGCTTATTTCGTCTCTCTCATTACTGGTTCCCGTTATTTTGGCACTTAAATACACAACTTTGCTCACATTTTTGATACTGTATTCGCCAAGTGTGATATTTTGTATACTTGAAGTATTCTTCCTCAACTGTTTCATAAGCTTTATATTACTTTCCCTGATTTATAGTCCTACTAATTTTGCTTCGCTGTCAAGTTTCCCAAAGAATTCTTTGGCATTTGTTAATGACCGTGACAAAATATTGATGTTGTCCGCATAAGCTACTACTTGGCTCGACTTGTATAGTAATGCACCTCGTGTATCGACCGGTAGCTTTCTCATGACGTACTCCCGAGGCAAATTGAATTGCAATGCCACCAGCCCATCTCCCTGCTTTAGTCCGATATTTGTTTCAAAGGCATCGGTTGTTGGTAATTGATACGGGCTTGGGAGGTCATCGATGTCATTGTCATTTTGGTAAGACGGGCCAATTCGGCTGGGATGCCAAAGCAAAGCATCATTTGGTACAGTACGTTACGATCAATACTGTCGTATACTTGCTTAAATTCAACGAAAATTCAGTGTACGTCTATGTTGAACTCCCAGCATTTTTCAAGTACCTGCTTAACTCTGAACAATTGGTTTATTGTCGATCTGCCTGCCCTAACACTACCTTGATACTCCCCAATAATACTGTTGGCATATGATCTGATTTTATTTTCTAAGATCTTAGAAAATATTTTATACGCCGTACAAAGTAGTGATATGCCTCTATATTTCCCACTATAGATTGTCACCTTTTTGTGGATAGGGAATGCAATTGATTGGCTCCGCTCGTTCGGCAAATGTTCTTGTTACCAAATGTGCTGGATGACTTTGTGAATAGCTTTATGGACACTGCCGCCACCATATTTGATGAGTTCCACTGGAATCTCATCGATATCCGGCGCTTTATTATTCTTTTGGACTTTGATGATGGAACAAACTTCATCCAAAGTTGGTGGGGCCAATGAAAGCTCTCCAGAAACATATATAGGCTCCAATTTTCTGGAAAGTTCTTGAAATATGATGCTCACCTTTCCATAATTTTGGTTTCATCAGCGATGATATTGCCGATGCCGATGGTTTTGGCCTGATATCCACGTTTCAGGCTTTTCACTACTTTGTATGCTTGTCTTGTGTTGTTGCTTGCTAGACTTACATCTATACTTCTCAATTGGGCGTCATAGTATTTTCTTTTCTCAATTCTAATTATCTTATTCGCTACTCTTCTGAGATTTTCATAGTGTTCTCTCTTCGTCCTGGTTTTCCTACCTACGTATTCTTTGTACGCCTGATTCTCTTTGTCTAACTCATCTTGACATTCATAATCGAACCAATAATTTCTCTTGCGCCGGGTTTGATGTCCGGTCATCTGTTTTGTCATGGTCTTAATTGTCGCTTTCACTTCCATCCAAAGCTCGTTGCTTGTCTTTAACGTTGCGCCTGATAAGATGAGAGCCAGCTGGTTTTCGAGGGTCTCTGTGAAATTTTCGACCACAGACGCTGTTTGGAGCCTTTGAATGTCAAATTTTTGTAGCGGGCTGATCTTCAATGAATACGCCTTTGACATACGAATCGATAGATTAATTTGATCATGTAATGATCTGAGCTACAATTGGCCCCTCAGCATGTACGGACGTCAAGTATGCTTGAGTCCCTACGTTGCTGGATCAGAACATGATCGATCCGGTGATACCCAAATCATTTTCTGAATGCGGCGATATTGAAAAGTATTTCGAACATATGAGTAGATTTCTGCTACATGCAAAGTCAATCAGGCGCTGGCCGTTATCATTTGTTTCATCATGGAGGGTATACCCTCAAGTCGTTCCCCGATGAGTAAGGTCATTACTAACCCAAACGTTAAAATTATCCAGAATTATTTTTGTGTGGTTTTTAGGCAATGAGTAGACTAGTCTATCCAGGTGATTGTAGATCGTTTCTTTAGTTTCTTTGGTCGGGCGTGAACATTGATCAGCCAAATTTTAAAGAATTTCGCTTTCAACTGTTCATTGACTGCCTTAAAATCAATAACATGCGATTGGAACACTCTATTCAGAGTAAAGGCCACCCCATATTCTCTGTTTCTAGTAGGCTTCCCACTTTTGATTATTGTGTGCAATCTCATGTCTTAAATACAATTCCCAGTCCAGTTCATTTCCTGGATTGCCAATATTTTTAATTTAAATTGACTGGCCGGCTATAAAAGGTCCGTAACAGTGCTAGGGTAATTGAGTGGTCTTATATTTCAGGATCCAATGCCATAGTCCTTTTTCCGTTTGCGAGGTCATTGCTGTGAGTCCAATCCATTCCGAGGCCCTTGTGCAGGTTTTGAAACATTTTAGTATTTTTCCCGGAGGTCTATGTACAATTTAGTAGCAGAGCTTTAGATGTGTTTACAGTTATTGGCATTTCTCGGCATTTAATGTCTCATTATTGAGGAACCAGTAAACCCAATGTGTGACCCCGAGAGCATTTACTACCATTTATTTGGAGGGCTTGGGATGAGGAATCATGGAAGCTGTGGGTTGGGGAAACAAGGGGTTCCTTCCTCCTTTCTCAAACGGGCTTGGAACCGTCTACGGCGGAGTTAACAATAGATAATATACAAGGGTTGTTTGAAATGTCCGTGTAAAGTCCAAGAGATGGTGTCACTGGTGCGTATCGAGGTCATGATTAGTTAGTAGCATTTCTCAAATGAGCGCACACCAAGTTTTGGCCATATTGGTCTATTTCTTTGTGTTTGGCATGTGTGAATCACAGAAGTCGGGTGATTTTCAAGAAATTAACGAAAAAGAATTTCGTGTGGTGATTAAACATTACTGTTTGCAATGCAAAATGGCTTAGGAGACCAAAATGAAGCTTAATAAACATTATGGTGACTCTGCACCTTTTATTAAAATAGTTTATAAGTGATTTCAAAAGTTTTGGACTGGCCATATGGGCACAAGTGACGCTGAACGTTCTGGACGGCCTATGGAGGCTAGCACTGCAGAAATCATTGATCAAATCACTATGGATGACAGAAGAGTTAAGGTGCGTGACATTGCTAGTGCTGTGGGCATCTTGACTGAGTTTGTACATAATATTTTGCATAATAATTTGGGTATGAGAAAACTATCCGCAAGATGGGTACCACGATTGCTTACGCTCGACCAAAAACCGAATCGTGTGAAGTGTTGCAAGGAGGGTTTGCAGCTGTTCCAGAAGAATTTGTAGGACTTTGTGCGTCATTTCGGCACTGTGGATAAAACATGGCTACATTGCCATACTCCTGAAAACAAATAACAATCTAAACAATGGGTTACCAAAGTGGAATCTGCACCAAGAAAGGCGAAGACCGTTCCTTCGGCTGGAAAGGTTATGGCGACTGTCTTTTGGGACTCAAAGGATAATCCACATCGACTATCTGAAAAAGGGTAAAACTATTACAGGTGCATATTATTCATCGTTATTGGACCGTTTGAAAAACGAGCTGCAGGAACAAGGCCCGCGATTAGCCCCAAGAAAGCCCTTTTCCATCACAACAACGCACCAGCACACATCTCAACAGTTGTAGTCGCAAAATTAATGGAAAAAAGACTCCAACTCGTTCCGCATCCCCCCTATTCTTCAGACTTCTCTCCTGCACTACTATTTGTTCCCCAATTTGAAGAAATGGTTAGCTTGACAAAGATTTTATTCAAACGAGGAGGTGGTTGCAGACACTAATGGATATTTTGCAGACTTGGAAAAAACCTTTTATTCGGAAGGAATCAACAAACTAGAATATCGTTGGAGGAAGTGTATAAGCCTTAAAGGAGACTGTGTCGAAAAATTAAAAAGGTTTACCCCAAACATGTAAACAGTTTTTATTTTTGCACGGACTTTACAAACGCCCCTCGTATGGTTGTTAAAAGTAGAGCCAACGAATATTAAATAAACAAACAGGAAGCAAGAAAGAATAAAAAAATGAGCGACAGAAGATAGTTTGTTTTATCTACATATATGTTTAATTATAATTACAAACTTGAAAGACGCAACGAAAATATTAACTTATTTATCCATTGAATGCTTTTTTCTTTAAACAATAAATTTTACACAATATTCAAGGTGGCTTCGATAATTGTACGTAAACGAATATCATATGCCCTGGAACTTAAAATACCCTCTTTTCTTCTGACTGGTAAAGGGGTACGTCCCGACAGTCTCTGATTCGGCGGTGACAGCCATTGCAGGCGTGATACCTGTCAGCCTCCTTGCTAGAGAGTGCCGCTCTATTTATCTGCGTCTAAACGAGGATGCGAGGGAGACTGTTGTCTGGGAAGAGAGACAGCGCTCCCTCAATGATTGGCAGCAGTCTTGGATGAATTGCACGAAGGGAAGGTGGACTGCGCGCTTCATCCCGGATGTGAGACCATGGCTAAATCGAAGGCATGGTGAGACTGACTTCTATCTGACCCAACTTTTGAGCGGGCACGGGTGTTTTCAGTCTTACCTGCACAAGATTGGTAAGTCAGGGTTCCCCGATTGTCACTATTGCCCAGAAGAGGAAGACAGTGACTGCCACATATTTTTTGTGTGCAAAAAATGGGACAGGCTGCGAAGGGCCCTCTACAGGGAGACAGGAGAGCTCATTCCGGATTATATATTCGTGGTGATGCTCGAATCGGTTGACAAATGGAACCAGGTGGCACATTATGCTCGGGCAATCCTAAAAGATAAAAGGGACTCAGTAATCGGGGATGCTGGGGCTGGGGGAAAGCTCGTCTGGCACTTCCCCTCTCCCCTCCCGCTAGAAGAGGGATCCCCTAGCTTGAAGGTGCCTCACGGCATAACAAATCGAGAACTGGCCCGAAGTAATGTGTCAAACGGTTCCAGGCTGGGTTTTCAGGTTGACAGGGGAGGTGTTTTGTGGGTACTCCAGTCACCTTCTTGCGAAAATGGGAGTCCAACACTCTGTGCGTAAATGGGCATTCGCCTCCCTACCATAAAAAAGGGGGGTACGTCAAAATGAGAAAAACAAATGAAGGTCGACAATAATCTCCGAATAATTATGCCGATAATATCCAGTTGCTTTCTGCATTCGATTAAAGATAAAATTCTCCTCATCAATCGCATTCACATCAAACTCAATTTAATCGATTTACACGATCGATAATTATCATCTTGCTCTATCCCAACATTCCAACTATCATAAACTTTAAACATGGTACTCATAGCATCATGCAGCATATTTCATTTTCAAATATTAGTTATGATCATTTCAGAAAGAAATGCATCCAATGTATCTAATAAAATATTGAAGCGGGTCCATTTTGCGCAAACAAACAAAAAGAAACATCAAAAAGATACGAAAAATTATAACTGAAGTAAATTAAGAAAATCAAAGAAAAGAGATTGACAATCGTATCTATTCCTTTGTATATTGAATTTGAAGTAAACTTTATTCGGTATCATTAAATTAACTAGTTAATCAAAACATTTTAAGATTATAATATTAAAATAAAAGAAATAATGAGAGAAGCCCAGCATTTATTAATTTAGAAGCGTTCGTTCACTAAATTTGTAAAGTATACATGTGTTGAACAGGTATGTAGGATTAATGCAAAATCAACTAGCGTTCGATTTTTTTAACCCTTCAAAGATAAACTAATAGTAGAGTAGTTTCCCCAAGAGAATAAAAATAAATGAATATGAGCTACTAAACGAAAAAACCGCCTTTCCTTTTCAGTAGATAGTCATTTTTTTCAGGAGGTCATGAAGGCGGAAGGTGAGTATGCCACCAAGGGGGTAGGTTTTTGATAATCCGCGACAAATCGGTTCGATAGTTCGGTTCAGCACGCGGTGCCATAGTTTGACTTTGCATTTTCGTTAGAGTAGGTCGACTCGGTTTTTGGATTCGAGCAGCTTATTTCTGGCACCACGTTTGTGAATAATCGGGAACGCATCGTTTTTGATTGATGTTGTCTCTTTCTTGTTTCTCTTTTTTGGACTGGACGCCTGGTCTGAACGAAATAAAAATGAGGTGAAGTAAAGAATATTGCTTTGTCAGAAGTGCTTTGATAAGTTTCAAATCAGACACTTGAATCGCTGGCTGCTAAACTTGTATTCGAACTAAGTCTGCTCGCGCAAGACCTGCGGCCAAAATTCTTCTCCAAACTAGCTAGCCTGCCAGTGGCTACTTTGGAGTAGACTTAGAGTGTCCGGACTTGTTGACATAATGAGTGCAGTCCCTTGGCACATTCCAAGACTTCACGTCTATAATCGATGAGAGGTCGGATTGGATTTCCTTCGGGAAAACTCAAATGATACGGGCGAAGAAGAAACATCGTTAGAGTGCATTTCTGCGTAAAGATAACCAGTTATCAATTTGTATTTATATTATTTTATATGTTTTTCGCATTTCGTGAAACTTTTAGTTGATAAACACCTTTTTGGCAGAAGATTACAAAGGTTGTTACCTGAAAGCACGAACTTAATTAAGCGCTCACAGGAGTTTTGTCATACTAAATGACATATTTTATTTACGAGCTGTATTTTTTGACATATTTCGTCTCTTTCATTACCGATTCTTGTTACTTTGGCGCCTAAATACACAAAGTTACCCTCATTTCCAATACTGTGTTCACTAAGTGTAATATTTTGTGTGTATGAGGTATTTTCCTCGACTGTGTCATAAGCTTTATTTTATTCTCATTGGCTTGTAGCCCTGTTAGCTTTGCTTCACTCTCGAGTTTCAGAAAAAGTTCTTTACCGGTTTTTAATGACTGTAACTAAATGTTAATATTGTTCACATAGGCTACCAGTTGGCTCAAATTGTATACTAAGATACTTCTTGTATTGGCAGCTAGCTTTCTTAAGGCATATTCCAGAGCCAAATTGAATAGCAATGGAGCTACCCCATCACCCAGCTTTAGTCTGATATTGGTGTCAAAATCATTGATGTTTGGCTATTGATACAGACTTTGTAGGCTATCGACATTATTGTCATTTTAGTTAGATGGACTGATTTGGGATATCAAAGCAAAACTTTATTTGATATGGTACGTTGAATTTGATTCTATATGGGGCTGTGGAAGAAGCATCGTCGCTCAATAGAGCTAATTAATCGAGCTGTTAAAAACCACTTGGAACGATACGTTAAAGACCTGAGTGAAGTAAAAAATATTATCGCAGAAACAGACAAGTAAATGCATTTCAGTTCGAAGAAAGCCGAATTGGATTGGGTTGTGCGTGCATTGCGTTGGCTTCAAAGTGATTTAGCATGGGAGAAGCTGTGAGCCCGCGGGTACGGTCACATGAACTCGATTCTTCCGGATATAATTTCCTGACAGCCTCCGCATTGAGGCTCTTACTGTGCATTCAAACTTGAGAAACCCCAACGTGTTCACTTAAGTAATATTTGGTCGGAGTAGAATTATTGTACGTTTTACAGTCGCTTCATCTTGCGCATCTATTTAAATCTGCAATTGGTTAAACGCGAAGTGTGCCGTGGATTTCTTAATATGTTGCGATGATACGGAATAGGTGCCGAAATGTGTAAAAAATGAAAACACCTCGGATCGTCCGTCCTCCCATTTTTAGTGCTAGACAGTCCACATAAGCAAAACAATTTTAGTCACCTGTTATGGCTTCTGTGGATTGCCATTTCATGCAAAGTGCGTAGAACTGTCGGGGCCCACTGCGGACGCAATCATGAAAAAGGATACCGGTGTCTATTGGTATTGCCAAAAAAGCAGAAAACATAACATCGCTGCCTACGTAACTAGGTTTCATAAGGCTAAGTCAACAGTGGACATGCTTTCATCCTCTGTGCTCAAATTAAAGGAGATACTTATTATTGCGGAAGAGGAAATATCGCAACTTCTGTCAACTGATGACCATGAAGAACAGTCGCTATTACCGCTTACGGTGCCTCTCAACTGCAGCCTATCGAATCCTATTCCTTTATCTGGCTCATATGATAATGTGGATCCTGCGGAGTCTAATAGCAAGTTCAACTCGCCACTTGCTGCATGTGCAACCTCGTCTGAATCGATGCGTATGACGAGAAGCAAATCCATCCAAGCCGATAGACAGGAAAAGACTCAATTTACACCGGACGTTAATCGTGTAATTCATACCGACAACAACAAAACGATGGTAAATACTCTTAATGTCAACAACCTTGTGAAGAACAATCTTCTGCAGCTTCCGAATCACAGCCGTACTCAACAAACTGCAGGTAGCCCATCTCTTAGGAGCTGTACCAACGTAAATAACGGTGGTTCAGCTGATGTTTTACCCTCAATCAGGATCGTCTCTCCACCATTATCGCTCTTGGTCTCCCGTGTAGCTTCGGACACTTCGGTGGAAGAATTAAAATTATACATTACTGCTAGACTAGATCATCCTCCGCAGTTTTTGGACTGTATCAAATTAACGCGTGACGACCGTCCAAATCGTATTGTTGGCTCTTTCAAATTAACAGTTCCGGCAAACTTATCATTCCTACTTAACCTAGACTTCTGGCCTCCCGGTATTTTAGTAAAACGCTTTGAACTGACTCCGCGAAAAAAATTTCCGTCCATCAGGCAAGTCTCAACGGAAAGATTAAATCGCCTTGACTCGTCTCTCTCTCTCTTAATTTCTTCTATCAAAACGTTCGCGGTTTGAGGACCAAGCTGATCGCAATAAATCTTGCATCTTACATTGCCAACGATTACATAATCTGTTTTTCTGAGACTTGGCTTACCAGTGATTTTACGGATGAAGAAATTCTTCCTCTTTATTCAGTCTTCAGACAAGATAGGGATCGCCTATTATCTGGGAAATCAGATGGTGGGGGTGTGTCAATAGCGGTCAACAATAGCTTTCAGACTTCAAGTTGTTCTGATTTGACCATTTGTCCGCCTGTAGAAAGTATCGCAGTCCAAATAAACTTCTCTACCAATCTTCGAGTTTGCGTGATATGTCTGTACGTTCCCTGTAATATGCCACTTCGCTCCTATCAGCGGCTTTTTAATGAACTGGCCTTATTCATAAATAATGCAAATCCTTCTCTCCAAATCCTTATCTGTGGTGATTTCAACATGCCGTCGGTAAGCTGGATCGCTTCTTCTATAACTTCAGTTAATGAAATTTCCATTGCTCTTTCATCTTTCTTGTCCCTCTGCTCCCTCACCCAACTAAATCCTGTATTTAATGCTAACAATAAAATTCTCGACCTCATTTTGTCGAATAATCCTTCTTCCGTCCGTCCAATTTCTCTGGCGGTGTCGCCGTATGTTATACCGGATATTCATCATCCCCCATTAGAAACACAATTAACGCTGCATTCAATACGTCTGCACCGGAAATCAACCCCCGGTGTTTTAACTTTTTTAAAGCAAACTACGAAGTAATATCATCAATGCTTGCGAACATTGATTGGGTTTCGATTTTGGATCCAACTAATCCTGAACTTGCTGTACAATCTTTCTGCTCTACGCTGTTCAACATTATTGCTCAATTCACGCCATTGACTCGTACACCAAGTCATAAGAATCCTGCTTGGTTCAATGCTGAGGTTGCACAAGTACTGCGTGTGAAAGACAAAGCCCGTAAAATCTACTTTCGTTCGAGGTCCGATATAGATCTTTTAGGATATAAACTTCTACGATCTGATGCCAAAAAAGCCATTTTTCAAGCTTTACTTGCCTATTACCAGTCCATTGAAGCCTCCTTCTGCTCCAATAACCCCAAATCCTTTTGGTCATATGTTCATTCACTTAAATCTTCCACCACTCTTCCTAATTCAGTTTCATTGCTTAATAAAACAGCATCTAATGATCAAGACATATGCGATCTCTTTGCCGAATTTTTCTCATCCAATTTCAGATCCTCCTCGCCTTGCTCCATATATTCCTGTAGCCCAGCTCCCTTCAATTTCGCCTTTATCTCTACCGATTCGATAGAAGTGGAAGATATCATCGCCTCGATAGATGCGAGCGGATCTATGGGACCTGATGGCCTTCCCAACTTCTTCATTAAATCGCTAAGCTCTTCTCTGAGTTTTCCTCTATCCTTGATTTTTAATTTGAGTCTTTTGATTGGTGTTTTTCCAGATGCATGGAAACGTGCTTATATTTTCCCCATCCATAAATCCGGCAACCGCAATTCCGTTTCGAATTATCGGCCAATATCTCTCCTCCGATCCTTTGGCAAAATATTAGAGAGGATTGTCCAATCCAGAATTTACAATGCTCTCCATACAAATCTCTCCGTTAAGCAACATGGGTTCATAAAAGGTCGCTCAACAACCACTAATCTACTAGAGTTTTCCAATTTCATAGCTCTTGCCCTAGATTCCAGTTGCCAAGTTGACGTGATTTATACCGATTTCAGCAAAGCTTTCGACAGCATCGACCATCAAACTTTATTATACAAACTTGGTCAATACGGAATATCTGGTCCCCTCCTTACCTGGATTAGTTCCTTTATCCATAACCGCTCATGCTCAGTAATTTGGAACGGGCGGTCTTCTGCCCCTTTTGCTCAGACTTCTAGCGTGCCACAGAGATCTATCCTAAGCCCTCTCCTATTCAACCTTTTCATCAATGACCTTCCTAGTTCTTTTACTTCAAACTGTCTTCTGTATGCAGACGATCTTAAAATCTTCAGGATCATTCGCTCGATGAATGGCTGCATGATACTCCAAAATGACATTAATGTATTGGGCGAATGGTGTCGTATCAATCGTCTTGCTCTCAACGTTCCTAAATGTTTCCATATGTGCTTTTCCAATAAACTAAATACCTTAAGCTTCGACTATGAGATTCAAGGTTCAGTACTTTTATCAGTTGACCATTTTAAGGATCTTGGTGTGACGTTTGACAAACATCTTAAATTCGACCGCCACATCGGCCATATGACATCTAGAGCAGCTCGAATCGCAGGCTTTGTTCTGCGCTGTTGCCACACTTCTTTTAGCACTCAAACATGTGTCCGTCTATTTATCTCACTCATTCGCTCTATTCTAGAATACGCATGTCAAATATGGTCTCCTCGTCACACATACCTTTCGAATGCCGTTGAATCCGTACAGAGAAAATTTACTCGCTCGCTTTTCTATAAACACAAACTATCCTACCGTCCATATAGCGAACATCTTATCTACCTTGGCATCCCTTCCTTGGAGTTGAGGCGACAATACCTCGACCAATGTTTGCTCTTTAAGCTTACTCGAGGTTTTTTATCATCGGATATTCAAAACGCGATTTGCATACGCCCTCCATCTAGAACTAGATCTACTCATTTTTACACGATTCCTTTCGCGCGTACAGATACTTATTTTCATTCCCCATTGGTCCGACTCATCCGAGACCATGAATACCTTCAGCTTGGTCCTCCTTTGGAGTCGCTCGCAGTGTTCAAGTTCAAGCTGCGTAGGATTCTTAATTTCTAATTTTTTCGCGTTACCTTTTTCAAATTCACCTAATTATCTTTCGTTCATATCTTTTGTAAAAATGTTTATTTTGCGTCAAATTGTAGCTTTCTTTTGTGTTAGCTTTTTGTCTATCTATTTTGTAATTGGAATGTTTTCTGTAAAATAGATCTGAAATAAAAAAAAAAAGGATTTTTGTTGTAACTAAGGGACTGCCTGGGTAGCAAAGAAGTTAAAATTAGAAAGTAATCTATACCGAATCAATACCGAAAGTACAATGTGATAATCAAGTACAGACGACTCGTGAAGAACAATCTCGTTCAGCCCATCCCAAAAGTCAATGTATTTGTGTAAACATGATTGTGTACCACATTAAATGAAAAATTAACGTTGGACTAAAGTGAAAAGTCAAGGAAAAAGTCATGATGATTCAGTTAAAAGTGCTGGACCTCATCGTGTTCCCGGCGGTCATCTACAGGCAGAGAGCAAGTGGGATTGCATGGATTGCTACGCCGATCACGTTGAATATTGATAATTAACCTTCATTAGATAATTCCAAATGCATATAAATAAATGGCGGAGCAACGAGAATCTGTGTACTCGTTCATGAGGGAAGCAAATTTAACAAATAAATAACTTACGCTCTCGAAACTATATGATTCCCTCTGCTTCTCCTTCCTCTTTGTTTCCAGCCAGGGTTTTCTTTCCTCTCTTCAGAAGAATCACTTCCCTCACTGTCACCCGCGCGAACCTACAAAAGTTCGTTTCACGCGCACACGATCGCGCCTTCGTTATCATTCGTTGGATAGTTTGAGCACATAGATGTCAGAGAGAATGGATACGAAATGCATCGAGGAAATTGAAGCACTTTATCATGTAGCGTGAAGTTGACGCGTTATCAGCTGTTGATTCGAATTTCAAATAAATTTGACCACTATTTTTCGCATCTTGAACTAAATCAATTTTTCGTGCGGGTTTTCTAACTTGAACGATATTAAGATTGAACATGACTTATCCTACGAAGGATACGTCCCTGACCTGCTTCCTAGACCTGTTTTCACAATCCCAAACACGTCACTACATTTTTCATTTTTCGACACAAAAACACTCGCGATCCGTACCAAACTTATCAGTTTGATTAATTATCACATTTGCAACACGGTTTATCTTAAAAAATTGTTTTGTGCACAATTTCAAATTCAACTTGATTAGAAGTTTGCCATCAATGTTGAATTTTCATAAATCATATGTTTTCAATCATATGGTCGATATTTTGTTGACAATTCGGGGGCTAAGGTGTAAGAGGAGTGTGATTTTCGTGAGAGCAACTAGAGTGCCACTTGAATGTGTGGATTCTCTAGCGGCGTGAAAGGCAGGGGGATTTCAATTCGCATGCGAGAGGAAGGCATGTATGTAGTAAAAGTACTTCACTCACGTATGGATGAAAATAAGCTCATTTCGCGTCCATTACTTTATATGTCCTTGTTTGAGCATAACACAACAAACGTCTCTCACAGAAAACTCGTACGTCAAAGCTGATGAAAATTTGTAGAGACAAAAAAATCCATGTGTCAAAGCCGATTGAAAATTCGTAAGTTTTTAATGAAAAAAGAGAACTGAAGTGCCGATTTCATACCGCGATCTTCAAAACCAAAAATATTATAAACATATACGTGTTTCGGAGTGAATTAAAAACAAAAACATATCACTTCAATCCTCAACTTCACACAACTTTAGCGAATGTTGCTAATTGCTTCAGCTCTCGCAACTGGTTGCAGATCCAATACTCTCCATATCTATGGATAATTCATATCACTAGCTGTAAATCAAGGAACTTTTAATCACATGTAAACGAAATCTAAGTTGAAATATGTTTAACCTGAATGAATGTTCAGGGGTTATTTTATTAGAGCGATGTATGGAAAGTTAATATTGATGCCGGAAAAGAAATTCAAACGTATTAAGATTTAGAACTAATGTTTTTGGATAGCCAAACTTTTCAAACATTTATAAAAAACCTGAGTTGTTAAAAAGAGCTCATCGAACGGGAAAATTACAGTTATTTAAGATAGCGAGACCCCTTACATCACATTACCCATGTTGACCCCATTAAATTACAGGTCTTACCCACACCATCAAAGAGCGCTCGTTGGAGGAGGACAGTCTAAGTACCCTTTTTGTTGCCTAAATTGCATCTCATTATTAATTGAAAGACTTTATAATTTTCAAATTTTTGCAATTTTTCAAATAAACTCTTCACAGAATAGTATCATAATAAATTCATTCACATTCGGAAGTTTGAATAACCCAAATCAAAATTGACAGCAAATCCTATAATTTACATTGATTTTGATATTCTTGTATGAAGTAGTTTTCTCTGCATCCTGCTAAGGATCCATAAAATAAATTGTTTACCTGTATGTTATATTGTAGAAAAAAACATGAATAGATGATCGAATTTACATTTTTCGGTGTTTTCATTTAGATGAAACCCTGACCAGGTATGCGACCCTCCACTCATGAGCTAGCCCTTGGGTGAGCTCACCCCTTTTCTTCGCGTTGCAGGTGCTCTTACAGGGTAGATTGGTCTTCCACTTGAGTTTCCTATTTATGCTAAAGTGTTATGTGATTCCATCATATAAGACTTTAACGTAAATTTGAAACGTTAATATTTTTTTATTCGCAGCAGACCATCGCTGCAGTCTTTTACGGACATTCAGATTCCTTCAATTCACTACGATTCGGTGGATTTTCAAATTCAACCTCTAACCGCCTACTATAGTGCACTGTATCATCTTTAACTTTGTTTAGCTGAAATACTAAATTTTAGTAAGAACATTTACAGTACATTGTAAGACGTTTAAAGTATTGCATTCTTACGAAGAAAGAAAATATACGATCGGATTGATGCTGATATAGTCATGAATTTTGAATAATATAGAACCAATCAAACTCGATTGGTAATAGCAACACCAGCGCCACGCAAATGTGCGAAGTAATCCCAATATTCGAATGGCAACCGTTTCCGCCACGGTGACAAATCAAGCAACGGTGATATCATGAGAGATAACTCGTCTTGTGTGAACTTGCGAATTGACTTGGACGTGATCCCGTTCCGGCGCGAGAACGAGAGGTGTGAGTTGGGTCTCGTCGATGACGAGTAGTTTGACGATTGAAGATTGGCCAAGATCGACGACGGTTGCAGTGAAGAGAAAAAAAAGAAATTTTCGTGAAGCAATTTGAAGAAGAAAAGACAGACCCCGCATGCCGGAGAAAAAGTAAATTCCAATTTGTAATTGACTTTGGATTGCTTTTATATAATAAAGACTCGGACAACTCTTATTTTTCTTTGTTCTTGTCTGTGCTCGCCGTCGCCTTTGAATTGGACAATTCCAACGGAAAGTTCACATTTTCATGCATAATGCCGGAAGAGTTTTTTGGCTTGACAGAAAATTGCGAGGAAAACAAAACAAAAAGAAAATTTGAAACAATTTTCCGTCATTGTATGTGGTAGGACGGTGATTTTTGCTGAGCAAACGGTATTCAACGGGTGACGTGAAGTAGAGAAAGTTTCGTTCTAAAAAAAACAAAAAGAATCGTTCTGGAACGGGAATTGCGGCGCTCAACGCAAACAACACTACCGGGTGTAGTGAAGTGTGGAGCTATATAGGGAGTTTTTAGGTGGTGTGAAGAGGAGCACCTAGTAAGTAGAGCGGCAAACATAAATTGTGTTAAACGAAACACGGGGAAATGTAGTGGTGATTGTGAAGCATTTGTGTGTATGCCTAGAGAATATGTTTATGAATTTCTCCTCGCGTGAACGTCCAACTCTGTGATTTCAAGGTTCTCGGAAATTTTACAGCTGATTTGCAGCTCCACACATGTATATTTACAATTGCACTCGGATCAATGTAAAAGAAAATCTGAATCTTTAATAAATCCGATAGTGATAAAGTGAGCGGCAAAGTTCAAAAATGCTTGGGAAAAAGAGACGAAAATATAAAAGAGCCCTTGGATGCTGCGTGCTTGGCGTGCTAATTTTTTAAAAATAAGAATTAAGTGCAATCAACAGCCAATCGATTTCTCATCCACAAGAGGCGATAATATCTACCGTAATCAAAAGGATAACATGTGCCATTCTGGGCAAAACTGAAACTACCTTGGCTTGCTCACGATATCGATGTGTCCTTTTTTTAGGTGCAGTGCTTGTATATTGATGTTCCATACAGTCCATACCAACAATATTGTCATTAGTGCTTGATAGTGTCACAGAACTAAATTTGATATTCATGCACTAGAAAACACCATAATAAAAAAAATAATCAATTTATCAAGGCCCTATGAACATAGGAATTTGTAAAATAATTTTACAAAACCTTACTAAAATCACGACCTGTGCATTCGTCCGTCCATACATGTATCACAGCAATTTTTCTCGCAAACTTCTTAAGCTAGAAACATCAAATGTTGTATGTAGGTGAAGAGTGATCCTTTCTTCAAAGCTCAACTACAAAAAAATGTTTTCAAGTATTTAAGGAGGGTCTCCCTATATACGGGAGTGGCCCATAAAAAAAATTCATCAAAGCTAGCCGATATGGGTATCGAATGAAAGGTCTTGATAAGACAGAGGTCTTAACCTGACATTTTTTGATTTGAGGTGTGCACAGAGAGGGAAAATATACGAAAAAGTAGCATTCGCGATTGGATACATACGATTTGAAAAAATTATGGAGGTAGGTGTTTATAAGTACAATAACAACAAATACTTTAGATGTCAGAATTTTTTTAGCTTTATTAATAATAGTATGATCATCGAATTTCATATTTTCCCAGTAAAATCGTATAGGTACCCTTATATTCAACGAAATTCGATATTTAACTAATATTTTGCAGTGAGCCCTTGTGCTATGGTAAAAGAACTACCCACAACAGCGCGCTTACTTGTACCCAGATAAGGCCGTTTCCCGCGCAACACTGATTCCGTATGCTGAGGCAGCAGAACACCGCTGCAGTTCTTAACGGACCTATTAACATCTCATTCTTAACACTACACGCTAATAATGTTGGCATGTGATCTGATTTTCTTTTCTCTGATCTTTGAAAATATTTTGTATTCCGTACAAAGAATTGATATATCTCTATAGGTTTCGTACTGTTGCTTGTCATATTTTTGTGAATTCCAAATATATTTGATTGCCTCCAATTGCTTTACGGATGTCTTCCTGAAAACCGCTGCCACCATATTTGATAAACTCCACTGGAATCTCATCGATGCCCGGCACTTTATTATTCTTTTGCGCTTCGATGGTAAAATAAGCTTCATCCAGAGTTAGTGGAATCAATGGAAGCTCCCCAGGAATATCTATAGGCTCCGATGCTCTGGAATTGTGTGCAAGATTAACGAGGTTCTTTAAATATGATGCCCATGTATCCTTCATTCTGTTTTTACCAGCGATAATGTTGCTGATGTCATCACGGCAGAGCATTGCCTTGGACTGATAATCTTATTTGAGACGTTAATTACTAGATTTACATTAATGCTTGCCAATTGGTTGTCATAGTATTTTCTTTTGTAAGTTCTAATTATCATATTCGTTACTCTTCTGAGATTTTCATAATATTCTCCATTTGCCATGACTTTCCTGCCTAAATATGGTTTGTACACCTAATTCTTTATGTACAACGCATTCTAGCGCTCATCGTCAAACCAATCATTTCCTTTGCACTGAGCGTGATGTCGGATCTCTTTCTTCTTCCATGGCCTTAATTGCCGCTTTCACTTCCACCCAAAGCTCGTTGCTTGTTTTCAGTGATGTGTCTGACCTGTTAATGTCAAATTTCTGTAGAGGACTGAGCCTCGCCAAATACACCTTTGACATACGACATCGATAGTTAATTTGATCAATTAATGATCTGAGTTACAATTGGCTCCTCGTGATGTACGCATAGTATGCTCGAGGACTATCGTTGTTGGATCAAAACGTGGTCAATCTTGGTTTTGTGTGTTGCCCCCACGGTGGTAAGCAAGTTGAACGTATGGCTATATTTCGACCACATGCAAAGTCAATCAGGCACTGACCGCTTTCAGTTGTTTCGTCATTGGGGCTATATCCTCCAGTTGAAAAATAATCTATTGCCAGCTTTAGCATTAAAATCACCAAGGATTATTTTTGTATCATGTTTCATTTTCCAAATTAACGACAAGATAAAAAAGCACTTACGATATTTCTTACACAACAAGACAGAATCCAATTATGCGACGCACCTACACAATTATGCCCACGAACCTGAAGCTATGACAAACTCTATGACATTATTACACAAATAAAGCAAAGGACTTGCACTTGCCATCCCAGAAAGAGTTGAAATATATAATCATAGACAGACAGACGATAACATTATCAACGAACAACTTATTAAAAGTTCCGACTCTATTTCTCATTTCTAGATCACACCCTCCGACGATAATGAAAACGAGACGGACCAGAACCAATAGACATCCAACAACCCAAAAGACAAAAACCTAATCTCCCTCTACTTGGCCTAATCCAGGGCCTACCTGTTTAACCTATCCTAAACTTATATAAAGTTATTCCCTTCCACACATCCTTCAGACACTGAAGATGACTCAAAGGAGTCGAAACTCGAAACGCGTCTGCTCACTTAAAAAGGCAAAGCCCGACGGCTTTTCGAAAAAAAATAAATACATAATAATTATGGTTGTTTATTAATTTTTTATTTGTATTTCATATATAAAATTAGAAATCCGTCAAATTGACGGGTCACGTAAACGTAATTTTCCTAAATAAGCCAGTTTGTTCTCGCAACCCGACTGTAGGAATAAAACATTAACAAACCCAAAAATTAATATTTATTAGATGCTTCCTTCTCAGTAATCCTGGGTTATCTTTATTTCATATTGGATTGAATATAACTATCAAACAGTATTATTATTCTAACAATAAAGTAATAACTATTAATCACAGAACCCACCAATGGCCTAAAAATATGAAAAATATACAGAAATTCATTTTATGGAAACAAAGAACTCCAGAAAACCATTTATAACTAGATAAACATCTACTAAACCATAAATATTTTATTAAGTTTTCAAGATATGCCAACACGTATCAAATAAACGTTTGAGGGTTGTTCTGTTCTGCTTGCAATATCCTAGACGAATCACCAAAACTTTAGCACTGAGATGAATTGTCGAAACACACCAGTCGAAAAGAAATAAATACTGTTAGAGAATCCTTATCTCCCCTCTGCTATTTTTTATGATAATTCTTTCAATAAAAATAATGTGACTTGTGATGTTTTCTCTGTACAAGCATGCATGCTTGTTTACATATGGGTAGCAGAGCGGAATGATGTATTTTGAATTAAAGATATAGTGACCATGTGGTGAATTTGATTGATGATATGAACGTGTGCTATGATTTAATGATTTAGTTATTGTGAAGAAATCAATTTTATTTGTATTGCAATAAATAAGGCTTACAAACTTTATAAAAGCTTATTTCAGAAGAATGATAAGTTTATCACTAGTTACTTAAAAAAAACTAATATGGTTGTCTTACAATTTAGATAGAGTTGAAATTTATTCCAGGAGATTCTATTATTACCTAGTCCTTGTTCATGAACCTATAAATCCTCATTTATTATAAAAACAATTTGAAAGCTTCTTTTTATTTACGGCCATCTGCGAAAAATCTATTCTAGGATCAAAACAATCTATTGAAAGAAAAACGACTAGCTCGTGAAATTACTTCCACAATTACGAGAGCTATAAATAAAATATTAACAACAGCATGAGAAAATATCTTCCGCTCATCACCATCATCCGTACAAATGCAAATAAAAATCTCAACATTTCCATTTCGTTCATTTCCGGACGTCAAATTAAAGGTGAAATTTTTATGATTTTTCTCTTCTTTCTTGCCAAACTGTTTGTGTTGCATCAGTCTCCATCGAAGGGAGACAATTTTTTCTGTCATCAATTGAAACATTTTCACTTTTCAGTTGTTTTTCACCGGCAGTTGTGATTTGTTTAATTTCCGGTCTTACTAAAAGCGAATCGTCGCGACTGAAAAATTTCTGGATGTTTTTATTAAATACCCCAAAGAATAAAATAACAAGGTGTATAAAATTTACGAAGGAAATGTTAAAATTTGTTATAGAATAACTTTCTAAATTAAGTAAGCTAAAAGTGTACACACATAAAAGCATGGAAAATCGTTAAGTCAAGATAACTATTAAATATGTTTCGTTTAAATCGTTGTTCCCATCAAAATTTGATTTTAAATGAAGAAAATTGTGATCCGTAAACACTAATGGTTTTAATCCGTACTATCCCAAGGTACTTAAATTGCGGAAATTCATTTCTTTTTTCAATAATTATGTACAAACTATCTTAGTCAACTCCAAACATATTTATTTTGAATATTTGAATTTTTTGGCTATTGTTTTTTGGGCCGCACTGTAGTGGATAGAGGGTAGGAGCGATGGTCTGCGGCCTCGGCGAAAGAGGATGGTGAGATCCGCTGAGATTAGCCTTGTCTGAGGACGCGTGAATGCGCTGGCAGGCTAGCATTGCGGGGACGTGGGTCGGGTTCTTTTCCCCAGCACAAGGACCCACTACAAAAAATATTTGTCTTCACGAATTGAAAGGATCTAATGCCGACCGACTGGTGTCGTGGCCGAGGTAACCTACTAAGGGTTGAAATTGCGAATAGCCAGTAACAAACCGGGCCGGGAGAAAACAGACGGACTTGAGCGGACTACTTATGGCCTCCAAATAAAAGTGTGGCATCCAGGTGACAGCGATGCCCCCTCGTACCCTTCCAACCGGATCAAGATCAATATGTAGACGTGGCCATATACGAGTATTTCCCATTTAAGTGAAAAACTCATACAAAAATAATTTGTATTAATTTTTCCTTTAAATGAGAAACATAGACGTGGCCAATTTATGTTATTGTTTTATGCGATGGAATCACATAACACTATACAGTAAAAGGGTATGCGAACAGAAGGCTACTCTACCCGGGCAAGAGTTCCTGTAACGCATAGAAAGGGGAGAGCTTGCCCGATGGCTAGCTCGTTATAGTGGAGAGGCCAGCCAACGTGGCGGGTCCCATACCCGGGCAGGTTCCCAGCGAAAGGAAAGACCGAATATATTCCTTAACTAAACATTATTTTTCTTTATTTGGAATTTTCCTGATAGTTTCAGGTATATCGAGCGCAGAGAAATCATATCATACGCCTAATAAATAAGTTTATAGATAAAAGAATCTTACAGTCAAAAGTGTAGTGTATTTGCACCTTTTTTCCCAAATTGGTTAAAATTTAGTGAATGTCATTAAGTGTGTGCAATACATTTTCAGCTATGTCATTGGGTGACTTTAACGATTTACAAACTATTAATACTAGTTTTCGAATACAATCCATATCAAAACACAAAAAAAAACATGGCTCCACCTATTAGCTTTTTTCCTCCTTACCCTGGCGACCTTCAATTCCAGACATGAACAAAGTTCCACTATCTAGAAACACCATCCCGTTTTCCTTTTTTTTTGTGGGGTGAATGCCATTTACGCACAGAGTGTGGGACTCCCATGTTCGCAAGAAGTTGACTGAACTACCCACTAAACACCTCCACTGTCAACTTGAGAACCTAGCCTGGAACCGTTTGACACATTACTTCGGGCTAGGCCTCGTTTTGTTATGCCCTGAGGAGCCTTCACACTGTGGGATCCCTAATCTAGCGTGAGGGGAGAGGGGAAGAGGAAGTGCCGAACAACCGATCTCCCAGCCCCAACACTCTCGGCTGCGGTGAGTCCCTTTTATCTTTTAGGACTGCCTGAGTATAATGTGCCACCTTGTTCCATTTGTCAACCGATTCGAGCATCACCGTGACTATATTATCCAGGGTGAGCTCTCCCGTCTCCCTGTTGAATCGCAGCCTATCCCATTTCATGCACGCAAAAAATGTCTGGCAGGCATTGTCTTCCTCTTCTGGGCAATACTGACAATTGGAGGACCGTCACTTACCAATGTTGTGCAGTTAAGACCGAAAACACCCGTGCCCGCTCAAAAGCTGGGTCAGGTAGAAGTCAGTCTCACCATGCCTTCTATTGAGCCATGGTCTCATATCCGGGATGAGGCGCGCAGTCCACCTTCCCTTCGTGCAATTCACCCAAGACTGCTACCAATCGTTGAGTGAGCGCCGTCTTTCTTCACGGACAACCATCTCCCTCGCATACTCGTTTAAGCGCAGATAAATAGAGTGGCACTCGTTAGCTAGGATGCCGACAGGTATCACCCCTGCAATCTTTCTCACCGCTGAATCAGAGGCTGTCGGATACAAAGATGCAATCCTCAGTGTTCTGTACCTGTGCCAGGCGTTTTCGGTATGCCTCTTTACTGAGAGCGTCACCCCATACCTCTGCTCCTTATAGTAGCACTGACCCTACAGCACTTATCACGACGTGTCTTTTTGATGGGCTGGGTCCCCCTAAGTTGGCCATAAGTCGACTCAGAGCCAATACTCTCGAAGCAGCCTTCTCAGCCGCCGCCCTGATTTGCTCAGACAAACTCATCTTCGAGTCGATCAGTAGCCCCAGATACTTCACCGCTGGCTTCGATTCGATTCGTATGTCTCCAATACTGATCATCCTTACTCTAGGGACTCTCTTTTTTTTTGTCCAGATGACCACTTTGGTTTTCTCCAGTGCTATACTGAGCCCGCAAGCAGTCATTAACATACCTAGCCTAAGATGCGCTTGTTTAACGGTGCGTCCAGCAACCAGAGCCCCAATGTCATCCGCATAGCCGCCCAAGCGCGACTCATCTGGCATCTCAAGTCTCAGTAGCCTGTCGTAAGACACGTTCTACAGGTCTGGACCAAAGATAGATCTCTAGGCAATACCCGATGTAACCACCATCTTTCGTTGGCCCTGTATCGTGTCGCAGAGCAGGCTTCTGTCTTTTAGATAGTCCCTCACAAGCCACATTAGATATTCTGGAAATTGAAAAGGGTTTTCCAGCGTATACAGAATATCCACCCATCTAGCAGAGTTGAAGGCGTTCCTGACGTCGAGTGTCACCAACAGGACGATCCGTCGCTTGGTGCGACAATGTTCCTCTGCCTTTTGGGCCGCACTCACCACCTCTGCAATCGCATCGATAGTAGAACGTCCTGCTCTAAAGTCGTACTGCCGAGGAGATAGATCCCCAGCAGCACGCATTGCGTCAATGAGTCTTCCCTTGATGAGTTTCTCTAGCACTTTCCCAGCCATGTCTAGTATGCATAACGGGTGATATGCAGATGGCGATTTGGATCTGTTTGAAGCGTTCCCCATTCGATTGCTTTAGCGTTGAAGTCTCCCCCAACGAGCACGTTGCCTTCTGTGTTCGAGACAGTGCCCTCCAGAGCATTATGCTTCGCTTGGAAAGATAATATCGATTCAAACGGCGTTAGGTACACACTAAAGAAGGTGGTCCTTGAGCACCGCACCCACATGAAACCATCTCCCCATCCACAACTCTCTGCTTCGAAATCGCTGCACCAGTTTCGTCAAAATACTCTTATGCAGGACTTTTATCATAGTGTTGCTCACTCAGCAGCAAAAAATCGGTTTCATGACCCTAGCAAACTGCTCAAGCAGATTTTGGGTAGTTGTTCTTATTTTGCCATGGCTAGGGCTTCCTGAAAAACTCAGCTTTTTCCTGATCTCAAGACGTGTCTAAAATCAGGTCTTGGATCAGCATCCTTGCAAAGAATACAGTGTGCCTCCGTCGTACACTCTTTTCTTTTATGTCGCATTTCACTGCATTTGTAACATAGGGAACTCCTATTGGGTCCTTTGCATACTTATGCGGTGTGACCATAGCCAAGGCATTTGAAACATTGACGAGGCGTTGCTCTTTTCCGTATCCTACAGACAACCTACCCAATCCGCACTTTGCCCCCGTTCAGGAATTGTTCGGCGTCCTTTTCGGTCAAGCCAACTATGGCCATGCGTTGTCCCCTATTGTTTTCTGGTATCGGTCTCCCTTTAGATATCCTCTTCTTCTTTGGCCAGATCCGTGACACAGTCAATGTCTCTTATTTCGATTGTTGCCATCGGCTCGAGCGGGGCTATAGTGGCACTTTTGCCGAGGACTTTCTTTACTGCGTCACAGAATGCTCCCTTATTGTCGTCTTCTGCTATGAATTCGACCAGTATGTGGCCTGACCACGTTGGTCGTACTGCTTTAATGTTAATATTGGTGTCCCGCAGCACCTCTGCGCATGATCGGCCATCTTGGGGTTTTACGAGCAGTGCCTGCTGCCCGGGGGGAGACCTGATGCAAAACAGGAGAGACAGAAGCTCTGACGAAGATCCCGTTTCCCTTTAGCCACTTATCTCTTGCGAACACACCGTATCCAACATTGATTCGTAAAATAAACAGTATCCCATTTATTCGGTTATTACATCAACTTCTCAACCCGATCCGGCATTTCAACGTCCTCGTCTGTTAATTCACTGCCAAGAACAGTCTACCGTGCGTAATCCACTATGCTGCAGCGATCTATAATATCTAGCTTGTCGCATGGAAAATGGAGACAAGTCAGGAAAATTGGTTCCATTAATCTTTTATTCGAAAGGTTATATTATGTTATTTGTATCTACTTCACCAAGAGAAAGTAAATTAATATTCAAGCAAAGTTTCTTGCAACAAAAGCTAATTCATTCTCGAAAACTGCACTCAACTGCCCACAATAGTTCGCAAATTAAACGCCGATCAATCCATTAGCCCACCAAGACACAATTTCACAAATTCAATGCAAGGAATTGAATTAAATGCAAAAAACGAATGATACCAAAGTACCATGACGAGTTATGTAACAAAAAATTTCTGAAAAATTCTAACATTGTAATCAACATGTTGCTCCACGACCTAAATTGCTGGTGGTTGGGTCGCGCGTCCGTCCATTCATGCAAACCTTAGTAGAAATGCGTCAGCATCAAATGAGTGAAAGTTTGTCGCTGGTTGCTCGGGAAATTTAGTTTTATGCAGAGCGATTTCAAGTGATCAAAATTTTGTACTTCACACACATACAAGTACACTCCATTTAGTTTCTACCGTTTCGATGTATTTTGAGGGAATTTATATGATAAAAGAGAACCGTTAAAGTATTCGAATATTTAGCTGGAAGATCGATTTGTCTAATTTTCATGGGTGGAAATGTTTTCATCGAAAAACTGCTTGCGTAGAAATAGCAAATCGAACAAAATACGGCTCCAACGACGACAACAGTGTGTACATTCACGTGGATGCTGCATCAACCAGAGCCGATTCAATGATAATAATCCACAGGTAATTGACGGCTCTCAGGTTAATCCACGTACTATTGAGCATCGGTCCAATGACTTCACTTTCCACTCACGGATTACACTTCGTCAATTGTGCAATAGAACATGAATGATCTCACTTGGGAAACTACATAAACAATACTATTGCGATTTTCATTGTTTTATTGCAGCTACTATCCAACCACAATGGTCTATCGCACGCTAATAGAATCTTTTCTTCTTATCGCTTATTTTGATTGTCTAGCTGTCGGACAGCTAACACACTCCCCCATCCGTCCAAATCTCGACATAATTTCTATGCCGCTCCAGTAAATTGAGACGATCTTCTAGCTCAGCCAAACTAGATTGTATTCGGCAATGCAATACATGGACGGGATGTATTAAATCAGTGTTCTCATCTCGAAAATTTCAATTTGCAGATTTGCATAATAAAGCTAATAAAAAACATAATAATGTATTGAAAAGTTTATATCATAATAATAAGATAAATATTATAAAGAGTAGCAATGTAAAGAAAATTTAACTTGAATATATAAAAAAACAATATAAATTTATATTTATAATAATAAAATTTCAAAAAAACATTTTTTTTCTAAATTTTATAATTTACAAAGCTTAACTTTGAGTAATTAAATTTTTCAAATCTGCTATTGGAATTTTGGAGCAGTGTTATCCCGGTTTTCAAGCACTTTGCTTAGGCGATTGTTTGATTACTACAGCACCTTGAAGAATAGAGAATATGCCAACGGGTTTTATATAAAAAAAACAAAGGAAATTTGTGTTCATTTCTTTTTTAATTCCAAATAAAATGATGAAAGTAAGAATTTCTTTGTGGACCACAACATTTTGTCACGGTAATTAACAACCGCCAAAGAACTCTTCCGGGAAACAAAACTAATAGAGCCACAAATCAATGAGAATAAAACAAAGTTCATGATGCAACCCAGGAAAAATACCTCAAATACACGAAATATCACACATGGCGAATACAGTATCGAGAATGTGAGCAAATTTGTGTATCTAGGCGCCAAAATAACGAGAACCAGTAATGAAAGAGATGAAATACGCCGAAGAATACAGCTCGTAAAAAAAATATTTTATTCAATTTTGACAAGCTTGCGGACTAGCTACAAGCACAGTAAAACAAAGCTCCAAGTATACAAATCTGTGATAAGACAAGCGCCAAGCCATGGGTGTGAAACATGGACCCTAACCCAAGTATCCGCAAATATAATGAACGCCTTTGGGTGACAGGTCCTGAGGCGAGTAGTCGGAGCGAAGCTAGATGGGGACCAATGGTGAATTTGATAAAATAAAATTTTCGACGAGGCGGAGGTCCCAACGATTGTGAGGCTGCGGAAGCTGTAAAGGGCTGGCCACATGAATCGTATGGACGAACGACGGATACCCAAAAAGGGACTCGTTGGGAGAACTGAAGAGTGGAGGCAGTGGAAAAACCGAGGAAACGCTGATCTGACTCGGTCGACGAAGACAGTTCATCGCTGCTCGGATTTCGAAATCGGAGGGTGCGGTCAAGGGATCGAGACAGTTGGAGGCGGTATTTGCAGTAAGCGAAGGCCTGAGAGGGGTTGTATTGCTACCAACTAGAAGAAGAAGAAACTTTAGTGACATTTACCAGAAATATATTCGTGCTTTCAAAGAAAATGAGCGTTAATCTATGTTAACCGACCAACATTTTGTTGCAATATTGTTAAAATCATACATTGAGTCGAATATTAAATTCCTTTTGGCTATATCATATATTTGCAGAAAATACAATCAAAAGTGTAGTGTCTGGTTTAATGGAAAGCCCATGCAGTAGAAAAACCATGTACGATTGTTGTAATCGGAGAAAATTCAAACTGCAATAACTTCAGTAAATTCCATTGAAACTTATAGAATATAAGAAAATTTTAAAGGACTACTTAAATATCTAATTTCATCATATTTAATCGTACTAAAGCAGTTGTACTGGTGAAAATATTAAATTTACAAATTATTTGTTATTAGATCTAACTCCATGATTTTTTCACTTATTATTTTTAAGGTGCACATCTTCAGCTTTTCATTTATAAATTCAATCAAGTGTTAACAGCATGTACCTTAAATTTTGAAGCTCAGGAAAAATATCACTAATTTATACCTCAAATGTCACTCGATGCACAAATTTTTAAAGATATTCATTATAAATATAATTCCTGAAACTAGCAGCCCTGTAGTGTCTGAGTTGATTGGAAGTACATATTGTCCCATAGCCATGTGTAGTTGATGCTCTACGAGTAACACCAGACAATTTAAGCCACTTTAACTTTGTTAAGTACTATTCGATCATTTCATTTGCATATTGAATTTCATTGAATCTAAGGTTGCCCTTACGATTTTATTTAAGAAAGTGTAAAATTGATAAGTCATAACTGTGACTGACAAAGTTGAGTGAATTTCGACTTCTGAAGTATTGGTGGTTGTTGTGCTCATAAGGGTCTACACTCCCGATTTTTTGGATGAAAAGTGTCCAATCACGAGGGTGGTCACACAAAAATTCGTGAATTTCCCCTGTTCTTGCCTCCTTTGATAATGGTAATTTTAAGGCCTGTTTTGAAAAGATCTCCTTAAGACCTTTCATATGATACCCAACATGTCTACCTTTGATGAAAAATTTTTTTAATTGTCATTTTTCTATAAGGGAGGACCCCTTACAACTCTTTGAAATTTCAGTCAGAAGTCAAAGCTTTCGACCTTTTCTGAAAGCTTCATGGCTGTAGCTTCTATAGTTTCGTAGAAAAACTGCTGTGACATACAGACGGACGGACGGGCACAGTTCGCGATTTTAATAGGGTTTTGTATTTTAGTACAAAACGCTTCGGTTTTGGGAGGAAGAAATTAGATATGCAAATGATCAGGTCATAGTTGTGAAAAGATACGTAAATTTTCAAAGCGAAGCAGAATCTTCATGAACTCTTTTCCATCCGCTCTCTATCGAAAATCCCATCCATGGAACTGCTCATTTGGCAAGCTTAATTACAATATTAAATCGCCACCGTCTGTTTCGAACAGGAGTTAATCCTCGATCCTTGGTGCGATTAATTTAATTGCATTTTGTGGCCATTTCGAGTGTCGATTTATTGAGATAATTACCACAATTGGAATCAGATATTGGTTGAGATTAGCGTGTATTTGAATGGATTCGAATTAATTATAGCTATGTGGGCTTGATCCTTGTCTAGACAGAAAAAATATATTCGCGAATTTTATCCAGTTTATTTTATAGCGAGTCGGATTTTCCCTCGAAAATTAAGAACTAAATCAACTCGGTGTATATAAAATGGGATTTCAAATGAGATTGTGTTGTACTGAAGAGTTCTCCATTTTTAACAGTTTTGTGTATATTATAAGTAGTATGTCTGCATTGATTTTTATTCTATCATTAAAGTTTAGTTTCCATTTTATATTGAAGTTTTCTTTACGTGTTGCAAACACCTGCCATGTGTGTAGCATAATCGAAATAAAATCTCGAATCTCTTCAGTCAAGATGCTGCCAAAAAATATTTTCGCCAGACTATTCATAGGAATATCCTTCCGAAAACTACATAAGACACAATAGACTGAACCCTCTTCAAACACGGGAAGCTCATACATAAATAGGATTATGATCTTATCGAAAACAACGAAGCAGACGAGGAAATGTTATAATAACACTAACACCTTCTGCTCACCCGTTTTTGTATGGTTTGTCGTGTAGCAAACAATTCAGGGGAAGAAAGTTTTCTTGAGACAACAACTTTATAGTCCTTTGTCAAGATTTATGCCACAATGCTGGCATTCCCCGTGGAAATGATGATTTTAAATCTGAAAGACAGTTCTGTGGAGGATAGTTATTTTGAATACGAAATGACTGCAGTTTGGGTGGTTATCTTTAATTATGAAAGGATTATTATGACCAGATTAGAAAAGATTGTGGTTGTCTTTTTGAAAGGGTTAAGGAAGATTTTGAATTAAACCGAAACCGGTTGATAGTTCTTTGAACTTTTGTTGTAACAAATATACGTATAATAATTCACAGATAAAGGATTCTATGCAAATGAAAGCAATAAACAACATTATCATACTGTCGCGTGTTATGGTTTGCGGCCAATAATTTTAATGTTCCGGGAAACTGAAAACGCACTGTCTTTTAAATTAAGTTATAAGAGCTTATTTACAAAGAATGCACAATCATGAATTTCACTATTTTACATATCGCATTTAAATTTAATTTTTACTGTCTATGAACTTTATACTGCAACTGTCCATATCACTTCACTATTAATCAATATCGCCTTTACTTCGCGCTCCACTATATCGTAGTTTTACCATCGCGGTTTTACTATCGCGTTTGTACCATATCCCCCATTCATTCTGCACGGCTTTATATAGCGTTTCTAGTCATTCAATCCATTTCTCGTACATTGGCGAACTACCTGAAATATTTGAGCAATTCTGAATCGCACAGCGACGTCACTTTCAGATGTTGATCATGCTTGGTGGATTCTTGTGTTTTCGAGTACATTCGTTTGTTGATCATGATGTTGTTGCAAAGACAGCTGCGACAGTAGCTCGCAGAATTATTTGCACATGTAACAATACTAAATAAACGAAAAATCTTCCTTTTTATTGGGTGAATAATACTTTTTTATTGAATTGCAACATGCGTCTGAAAAGAAACGTCCTTTCTTCTTCAGTGCTTTTTTACAAGTGTTTCTTATAAACAATCTACAGTCATTTTATACATCTAAGTTTTTTCATACAGGAAGCAATTTTTCCATGCTAAATGGTCTATTAAGGGGTTTAACAATTATAGGTAATTACCCTAGCTACAAATCTTCCAAACATAAACAAGTGATTCTTTAAGAAGATTAAAGCGCAATTAAATACATGAATATGAATGAAAAGGAAAACACCCGAAACGAAGTGAAGGAAGCGATCTAAAATACACGAAGCAGGAAAATCAGAATAGAAGAAGCACGTATAATCAACAACTTGAAGCAAAAACCAGTGTACTTCCTTAAGGCCGATAAAGGTAACAACATTGTAATAATACATAAAAAGAATACAATACCAATATGAGCAGGATTCTTCAACCCACCACCCGAATCGATTAAACGCGTGGAAAAACACTGAAAGAGTGCAAAGATGTTATTCAGAATATAGGAAGCCAACGACAACACAGAGAACAATACCTGCTTCGTCTCACAATTCCATACAACATAAATTAGCAGCATTCCACCACATGGTAAATCGCCTCACCATAGTACCACTTAATGCGCAAAGATACGACAAGGAATTACGATATATAGAACATACGGCGGAGTTAAATGGCTACAACATGGCCATGATACAATAAATGATCAGTAAATAATTACAACGCAACAATACATACAGCCAGACTACATTATTCAAGCAGGCGATGGCACTCGAAAGCACTACAATAGCTGCGGTAACCTTTCCAGCAGCATTTTATAAAATCAAACGCGTCCTGAAAACTAAAAGCATCAAAATTGTGGGTACAAGCAGGACATCACAACTTAATGCAATTCTCGGAAGCGCCAAGGATCCAAAGAACCAATGGGAGAAGAATGGCATCTATAGGATAACATGCGTTATCAATAGTTTTTATTATTGGTTCAGAATTTCAAGCGCAGCACAAAGCGGAAAAGTCTGTTTAAGAGAAAGTGATAAATTAGTGGACAGGCGATGAGACTTATTCTGTTTGATTTCAAAAATTTTGAACCTGTTGAGACTCAATTAGAAAATCCCGTTGCTGTAACGACACACGGATTTACACGCACGGACATTTCCCAGTTGCCGGGCTAAATGGAATTTTACGTTTTGTTGTCAATTTCACAAGCGGCGTGAATTCACCGACACTTAGCCTGCTCAACGCCAGCCAGCATTTTACGTTTCCTCGTGTTGTCTCGAGCACAATCACTCCCTTGTCGTTCTGAGCTCAGATTGTCGGGGGGTCGAGCAGCCGCCAGTTGGTTGGATCCAGATGATAACTTACACGTTAGCCCCGTTTGGTATGCGCGTTAGCTTCCCTATGAAGGACAATGAAAATTCCTTTGAAATATGTCGCTGTCACCCGCCACCAAACGCGCTTTTATTGATTATTTTTTGTTTAGAGCGGAGCTGAGCGAATTTGCGGTCGATTTGCCTTCATTTTTGCCGATTTGCTTGTCACTTTTGTTGCTTTCACTGCCCTTTCAATCAATTGTTCGGTTGTCTGTGACGATAATCACTTGCTAAATTTCACCTAGCAATGAAGCCCGAGTCACTCGACACTTCAATTATATTCGAATGTACACAGAGGCATACTTACCTGCTCCACAAATTCCACAACGAAATTCACTTCAAGCACGGCTGTCAGAAATTCACCGACAAACAAATCCTCGTCCAATGTCCACTCGTTTGCTTAGGCAACTGCTCGATTACTGCAAAAAATATCAACAAGATGTGACCCTTGATTATTTTGACACTGCTGCAGGCTGGAGCGGATATTTTAAATTACTGCCTTACAAGTATTTTGTGAAATGTTTTAATTTTCCCTCGGTTATTCCATTTTAATTCTTCAAGAGACACTGGGTTGTTGTAACAAACTTTTTTTTTAAGGTATCCTCAAAGGAAAGAGTCCATTGGGGATAAGTTTGGGCTAAGAGCTGGCCAGTTAACTTCACCTCTTTATATATAACTTTTTTCCCAAAAATTTTGGGACTACATTCAATGAATCATTGGAGGTGTGACATGTTGCTCCATCTTGTCGAAGCCACATACGTTGATTAAAACCACTGAAATCCTGTAGCACTGGAGCAAAAAAGCAATAGCATTGCAATATCGTCTTCTTCGTACCACTACAGCCCCTTTCGAGCCTTGGCTTCTTGCAAATAGCGCCTCCGACTGTCTCGGTCCCTCAGCCGCGTCCTTCAATTTTGAAATCAGACTAGCATGTCCTCGGTTTCCCCGCTGTTCTCCGTACTTCAGTTCTCCCAACGAATACCTTTTAAGATATCCGTTGTTCGTCCATACAATTCATCTGGCCAGCCCATTGCAGCTTCCACTATCTTACAATCGTTGGGACCTCCGGTTCTTCAAAAATTTCATACAGCTCATGGTTGTATTGAATTCGCCATTGGCCTCCGTCTAGCTTCGCTCCGATTATTCGTATCAGGACCCGTCGCTCAAAGGCGTTCAAAATATTTGCGGATGCTTGGGTTCGGGTCCATGTTTCATAGCCATAGCATAACACAGGTCTTATCACAGATTTGTATACTTGGAGCTTTGTTTTCCTTTGTATACAGCTGGTTTTCAAGATCGTCAAAACTGAATAAATTATTTTATTTATGAGCTGTATTCTTCGGCGTAATTCGTCCCTATCATGACTGGTTCTTATTATTATGGCACCTAGATATACAAATATGCGCACATTTTCAATGTTGTACGAGTATTCGCAAAGTGTGATATTTTGTGTGCTTGAGATATTTTTCCTCGATTGCGTCATGAGCATTGTTTTATTTTCATTGATTTGTAGCCCTACTAGTTTTGCTTTGCTGTTGAGTTTCAGAAAGAGTTCTTTGACAGTTGTAAACGACGGTGACAAAATATTGTTATCGTCCACATAGGCTACTACTTGGCTCAACTTGTATAGTAATGTACCTCGTGTATCGACATGTAGCTTCCTTATGAAGTACTCCAGAGCCAAATCGAATAGCAATGGGGCCAGCCCATCTTCCTGCTTTAGTGCGATATTGTGTCGAAGGCATCGGTGAGTTGGTTATTGATGCAGACTTGGGAGGTTGCCGACATCATTGTCATCCTGATAAGATGGACTAATTTGGCTGGGATGGCAAAGCAAATCATTATTTGGTACAGTATGTTACGATCAATACTGTCGCATGCATTGTAATATCCCACTCTGTATTCACTGTAACAGGATTTCCTCTTTGATCTTCATAAAAGTACGGACTAATAATTCCTCTTGCTGACAAAGCTGCGCATACAGTAATTTTGAGTGAATGCAGGGGTTTTTGATGCTTCAACTGTGGATTAGTGTCACTCCAATGTCTGGAATTTTGCCTGTTTACATACACATTTAGGTAAAAGTGCGCCACGTCTGAGAAAATAATGTTGGTGGAGCTGGTGAACTTCTTTAACATTTCATCAGCAAACTACAACCTGTGTGCATGATGTTGGGGCTTTAATTTCTGCACAATTTGAATTTTGTACGGATGTTAATGAAAGTCATTGTGAAGAATGCAACTTAAAGCTGTTCTGGATAAATTAAAGCCACTAGATCGCTTTCAACTAGAGAGCCCAGGTTGTTCGCAAATATACGCTCTTACACTTTCCGGGATTCCTTGATGTCCTAGGTTGGCCAGATTGTGGTAAATTTATGGTTGAGCCCGTCTCCTTGAACTTCTGCACCCACTTTTCAGTCAATTCAATCGATTGGTCTTCATTCTTATGCCCTATGTTGTAATGAGCGCAGTATTTTCGTTGCACTAGAGCCGAAGAATCGTTGTTTCGATAGTACTCACGTATGCAAAACGCATGTTGTGCTCTTGTGATCGACGCCATGGCCTTAAATTCTCATTAGCTACTCTTTCGATGCGTAACCCCTCTGCACCACACAGGCATAGCTATGCGATTAAAACTACCAATTTAAATGTTAACGGACTTTTGATCCACCCTGTACAACAACTTAAGAATTATCAAAATCATACTAAATACACCAATTGATGATGGTAAGAAATGCCCGTTGGTGTTATCAGTTGGAAAGGTACGTAATAATTTTTTACGCTCTTCGGGAGATTTCGCGAAGAAAATTTTAACCGACATACCATCAGTTAAAGACGCGAAGTCTCGGTAAGTACCAACGGACTGTACCCTATACGTTGACTAGTCCCGGTCTACTCCGAGGTGGCTGCTTACAGGCTATCTAGTTCGGAGAGGAGTTTCAGTCACAGGTCTTACGCGAGTAGACTAAACCCGCATACAATTTCTCAGTTACCGAGTCAAATGCCTGTTTAAGACACGTCCCGAAAATTTCTCGAAGAAATCTTTCCACCATTACTTCAACTTTGCCTTTGCGAGGCTTCTGTTCAATCAACAACAAGCAAAACCAAAACCACGCGTTCCCGATCCTAATGCCGACGCGGTGCAAGATATATGCTGCTCAAAGTATGTGCGCACTGTAAGGAAAAATACGTGGCTATTCAGTTGCTTTATTCATTTAATTCTCTGTTTAACAGAATAATTCTAATTACAAAATAGAGTAAACAGTAGCACAGCTAGGAAAAAGAAGAGGAAAACAACATGTGAATAGCAAGACACACGTAAGAAAAACTGCAAAAACGACAAAAAAAAATTACTAAAAGTTAAGTAGAAGAGAGTTGACATATTTTTTATAAAGGTAATTATGATTATGTAGTATTCTAAGCATGGGTGAGTGAAAATACACCAAGCTATTTGTGAACGGACCATTAACGATATTAGACGATCTTGTAGAACGCGTAACGTACCTCACTGGAATCTAGTTGACTAAGCAAGCAAACCACGGCAAAGCTAGTAAAGGAAACCAAGAAGACGATCAGGGCAATTTTTTCCAAAAAGCTTCTAGCATGAACTTCAAAGGCTTTAAATGAGGCCACCAAACATTCAGAAATATGAACATCAAACTTCAACTTAGAGTCAAAAGTTACACCTACTTCCCCAAAATATGTCACCGTAATTAGGTAAGAACTATTTAACGAAAATTGAAAGCTAAGAAAACTAGGGTTATTGGAAAATGAAAGATGAATGCACTTAGAAAAATTTAATGAAAGTTGCTTATAAGAGCTCTAAAGTGAAATGGCTAACAAATCTTCTTGAAGCAGTGGCACAGTCAACGTTAGACGACACCACTTTAAAAATTTTGACGTCGTCTGCATATAATATAGAAGACATGAGGAGTTGATGGCAATAGATGGCACATCATTTATAAACCTAGTGGACTAAGAATGGATCTTTGAGAAACACCTAAAGACGGATAGTAGGGGGTGAAGAGAAGCCTTGAAAAGATACCTGACTAACATGATTGGGTAAGTAAGAGGATAACATTGTGGAGCAAATACTCAGGAACATTAAGAAATTTAAGTTTGTTCAAAAAAATATTGTGATTTACTGAGTCGAAGGCTTTAGAGAAATCTAAATACAAAGTTTCGACTCGTTAACGGTCCTCCAAGGCTTTTGAAGCAACAATTATGAATTCTAACAAATTGGTTAAAGTTGACCACCCTTCGATAAAACCATGTTGTTCAGGAACTAACACATCTCGAGTAAGTTAAAAAGCTTCAAGTTGACGATTTCCTCCAGTAGGTTGGAAAAATATTGTGACAAGTAGATTGGTCGATAATTGGCAAGAACTAAAGTGCTACCTTTTTGAAAATAGGAGTAATATAGGATGTTTTCCTAAACGAAGAAAAAGAGACTGAAGATAAGTAAGAGTTGAAGAGGAAGGAAAGGAGAACACAAATAGAAGTAGGCAATTATTTTCTTTATTTAATATCTGCAGGCCAATTCTCTTTTTATTTCTTGGCAAGCCTCAGGCCTTGCTTAGTTGTGTGAGCAGATGCGTTTCGACTCCTTTAAGTCATCTTCAGATTTGTTGCAAGCGCGGAAGTCACCGCAGTTGCAGACATTAAGTTTTAGCAGAGAGGTGTGTACCCCGGGGTGGCATACTGAGGCCGGCTATCACTCAGTCGTGTCGTGCGACTTCCGGGACACCCTCTGCTCGTGCTGAGCCACCTTACATAAAAACACTAACACGGAGGTATAAGGACGGAAATCGGGAGGTCATTTTAAGATATGAAAGATTATGCTGTTAACTCGACAAAGCCGTTTTATTTAATTTAAAAAGAAAATTCTACAAAGAAAATTCTACAAAGAAAACTCTACAAAGAAAATTCACAAATTTTAATTTCAATAAAAACCCCTTTAAAATGTTATTTAAAAAAACAGTCAATAAAATTTGTATAAAAGAAAACAAAACAATGAGCTTGATAATGTGAATTAAATAGAACACAAAAAGAAAAAAACAAATGGGTACTCACTCTTTCCTCGTTGAACTCCAAGCGCTCGGTGACGAAAAAAAGAGTGTAAGTTAAGTTTCAAATTAATTTGAAATCAAACAAACAAGATCAATAGAACACTCAACGGCCACTTATCTCACTACGATCCGCTGTCCAATAGCATCTTCTGTGTAATTTAACTTGATAAAAATTCAAAATCCGGCACTTTGCCTTCTCAATATAGCATTATTTAAAATCAAGCGATATTCACTTCCCACTTTAGATTTTCGATTCTACACTCGACAAAATGTTGGTGGTTAAAGTCACAAGCAAATTTACACCTTCGTTTTTGTTTCTTCACTACAAAAACATCCGCTGTTGGTTCGTTTATTTTCCTATGTTGGTTTTTCCTTCTTCTGAAACACTTAGTACCATGCGTAACCAATTGTGCTTTATTCGGGCTTTTCACTTTGCCGTCCCCTTTTAAAATCCAAACGCAGTAACTTTACTCCCAGCGGCCGAAAACCAAAATTCCTTTCCCTCACTCGTAAATACGCACAAATCTTAATTTGTTCCACATCCGATGCAGTTTTTCGGTTCTTTTTCACTTTCCCACAACAAAACTTTCGCCACAAAACTTCGCAATCAATTGAATTGTTCTTCACTTTTTGCATAACCAAAGAAGCGTTTGATTAGATGCAAAGTGTCACATATATACGGAAACTATTGATTTTGCCGATACTCCAAAAAAAGTACTTCCCTGCGCTCGGGGAACTTGAACCCAGGGTCCCAGCAGACCCCCGGTCGAGAATCCACGACGCTACCAACGGAGGTACCTTCTATTGATTTCCTATCCGTCAAATTAGCAACTTAAACTCTTTCTTGATGCGAATAAAATTGAAATTTGTTAATAGGGAAACGTGAATAAATTTTTTGTTGGTATGAAAAATAAAATTTGTTGGTGGGAGCCAATGAATAAAATTAGTTAGTATGAAGGAAGGAATTAGGTTTTGTTAGGGAAAATGTATAGAACGAAATTTTGTTAATGGGAATTAATGTATGGAGTCTTGTTAGTGGGAAAATTAATATTATTAATAATTAATTGAAAATAAGGGAAAAGGGTAGGATTGAGCTGATAGGGAAATGAAAATTATAGGGGAAATTGTTAAATGATAGTATAATTAAATGAATTCACCAAAGAAAAGGGTATATGTGCTCAAAAGAAAGTGGTGATGTTACGGCGGCAATTCGAAGCTGCGAATGGGAGAATGCCGGTACGCCGGAATTCGCAACAGTTTCTAAATCAAAGACATCTTCAGTGTCTGAATGAACGACATCCTTTGGACACTGAATATGACTCAGAGGAGGTAAATCGCGTCTGCTCACAAAACTAGGAAAGGGCCGACGGCTTTTCAAGGAAAAAACAGATGGAAGTAGCTAATGATTTCACAAAGTGATTAGGAATACCATCAGCACCTGAACTGAGTCGTCAAACTTTGAAATAAGCTTCATAATTTCTTCCGGATAGCAAATAAAAGGAAATGAGGAAAGCATGGGGTTATGATGGTGATGAAGGCCGTGCATATTGTACTGGCCAAGGGTCTCAATGCTAAGGCTTTTATTTATGCGTTTACCCGTTTTGCCAACTATGGTGGGCCATTGAAGAACTTATACAGGATAAAGGTAGTTCATTTGTAAAGGCAAACCGTATTATGACAGAAAATTTGGCAGAATGGCATAGCTCATACGCCTTATGTCCAATTTTCCCAGAATGCTCGTGCGAATGTCTCTGTCTCTTGATCTTCTATAAAGATTGCTTCAGTTTATCGTGATGATGTCTATGTGCACATGCTCGAATCTCGAGAAATCTTCAATTACTGGCATTGTAGACATGCTTCTGCCCAAACTCGAAAATTCTTTTTGATAGAAGGCCAGATGTATCATTGTGCTAACAGTTTTGATGTTGCTTTCGGGGCTGGAGTTGAGGTGTCACCCAAGACTCGTGCGTCTGTGCCTGGAATATGCACTCGTTTAAGCTGCAAATTTGTCCCCGAATTCAATAGTGCTTTCAACTCTTCGTCGCTTTCTTGTACTGCAACCAATTTATTGTAGTCGATTGTCAGCTTGATTGCTTCTATATGTGAGAGTGCGTCGGTGGCAATATTGTCCTTACCCAAAATGTGCTGAATGTCTATCGTAAACTGACCCATGAACTCGATGTGCCGAGCTTGATGTGGCGAAACTTTTTTGGGCTGATGGAAAGCGAAGGTAGTTCTCAATCGAAGGTAGTAGCGCGTCTAAACCGGAGTAATCTTCTTAGAGGAAAACGCTAGCAGCTCCACGGCGTTGTCCATTTGCTGCTGTAGGGCAGCTCTGACCAGAAAAATGGAAGCATCGCATACAATTGCGAGCTGCGAACTGATTAGAGGATACGCCAGCATTGTAACTTCCGTGAAGAAATTTTTCGATTTGTCGGGCGCTTCTTTTGCTGCAGGTGTCCATTCTAGTGATGCGTTACCCTTGATGTTTATCTGTAACATGCCGTGCAGTGGAGCTTCTATGCGGGCTTACTTCAGGCATGCTAATTCTATGAAAATTGCACATACTGATGAAATGACGTTGCTACTTGACTGCCACAGTCTTCGGGGAATCGACAATGTCTTTAATGTTTTCCACTGGTGCTTTGATACCTTCATGAGTGACAGTGTAACTATGAAATGTCACCTCCTCGACTCCGAATTTTAAGCCGTAGATGACGACAACGTATTTTTTGAGTCGTTCAAAAATCTGCCAGAGATGTTCTCGATGTCACTCTTCGTTTTCGCAGGCTACGAGGATACCGTCAATATACGAGTAAGCGTAGACAAAATCCAACCCTCGCAACACCTCTTCGATGAAATTTTGGAAGGCTCGCGCTACGTGTTGAAGCCTGAAGCGAATCAAAAACTTGAAGAGGCCGAAGGCGTAATTATTGCCATTTCCTCAACATCCTTCTTAGGAACTGGAATCTGGTTGTACGCGAATACTAAAGCAATTCTTGAAAAAATTCTCTCCGAAACATTGATGGTACCAACAGTGTTCGGTATTTCGCAATTCGGAGTTCGAGCAGCTGCGGAAATTCGAGCGTGGGCAGCTGCGACTGCGTGAATGATGTAACACTTGTAAGGTGTTAATCTCGTGCTTAATTATCTCCGTCATATTGTTATGAAAACTGAGCATCGTTTGCACCATTTTTAAACCGAATGTGGTTTTAAACGAGGTTGCATCGAGCGAGATTTCGTGAATTTGCGCGCTTCTCCTCAGAGTTGACGTGACTGTATTCACGAGATTGGCTACTTGATCGAGCGTTTGACACTGTTGCGTCACCAGTATAGCTTGGATGTTTGTTGGCAACCGGCTCGTTCAAATCGTGTGTATCACTTCGTCGCTGAACGCTGTGTTGCCGAGGCAACGTAACTCACGTAAAAATTATGATAGTTTTTGGTTGCCCATTACAGCGCATTTTATCCGGTTGTGAGCCTCTGAGTCGTTTTATTAATGTGTTTTTTAGAGTTACAAATAGATTTGTCGGGTGCGGGTTAAGTATTATATCTTCCTTTTCGATTGTATAACGCGTACCGAGAGCTAACACTGCGTGGCTGAATTTTGCCTTCTTGGTGGTAATTTTCACCATTTTGAAATAACATCCGAAGAGCGCAAACCACAACGCGGGATTTTCTGGCGTAAACTCCGGTAATTTCACTGTTACTGCACTCTGTTCAGCATTGACTGCGGCTGCATTTTCGCGCACACTAGCACCCTGAGCTTCGTTTTGCTCGCCATTGATAGACGCAGTCAACTGTTTTTTTACGCTCTATGTTATTTAATATTCCTCATGTTGAAATAACGTAATTGTCACCAATTTGTAGGTTAAGGCCAATGCTAAATGGCAAATAAAATCAACAAATGCAGAAGAATTTGTATAATCTTTTGTTCGAGAATAAATCCAAGTGACCGTTCTACAGTGCGTCGTTTTCAATCGAGAACTGTCAGAATCTTTGCCTTGTATGGCAGGAATGATTCTATTCATCGAATTGTAAAGTTGTGGATTTTGGATTTTCCGGTTATTCAAATAAGGTTGCATTTAATATTTTCTTTTTTAGTATAGTGAACGCTACAGCCTCGTTCGGGAAGTAACGATTAAACATGCATCATGCTTAAGCAACCGACCTATTCAGAAGGTATGTAAGCTAGTGGAGCATCCTGAATATACCTCTCCAGCCATGAGAGATGTATGAGATTCAGGCGTTCCGTAGCACACTTTTTAAAATATTCCTACAAACAGCGGATTGGTGGCAACAGTACTATGGCCACTGTCCTCATGAGCAATCAAAAGCAGTAAAGTTCTGTTACCGCAATGTCAAGTCGAAGGGATGGCAACGCGGATGGAATGACGTCAAGGACAGCACTAGGGAGATGGATATGAACTTACTCGAAAATTTATCATCAAGCATATTGAACTCGAGTCAAGTTTATCCTGCAATCGAATGCTCATTTGACTTAGTTTTTCTAAAACATTTGATCAGGAGGCCATCCCTTTCAAAGAGCCACAGCTTGTCACAAACCAACTTATGCAAAGGTGATAAAAAACTACACGACGCCTCAAACTGAGCTCCGCTCAGATGTTATGTCCCAGAAAGGGATCATAATCATGCCAAAAAAGCAAACATCATCAGATAAAACGCTTACCGATTTTAAATCTAGGATAAGACCGTCAAATTGCAAGATTCCTTCTCAACTGCTACGGCCTATTCGCAATGGTGGGCCGATAATTAAAACAACGACCAATGCCAACGCGTCTAAGCTATACCGAGTAACCATGGATAACACGCAGGATAAGTACGACATTACCGAGACAAAAACACGTCAACCCAGACTGGTTATAAATGGACTGGATAGTCAATTTACAAATAAGGAACTACAAAACAAAATACAAACGCTAATCCCTGATGTTGGGAATAGAGAAGAAATGAAACTCGTTCATGCCAGTCAGACAAAAAACGGAAAATGTTTACACATTATTGAGGTAAATGGAAGCATGTATAAAAGATTAGCTAACAAATACGTCAACATTGATTATGGATCATATTTTGCGAAGGAAAACTTTAACATTACGAGATGCTTTAAGTGCCAAAAATATAACCATAAGACGTCGAAATGCGAATGAGAACAAATCTGTGTGAAATGTGGAGGAAAGCATGAGGTCAAGGAATGCAAAAGCACACATGAGAAGTGTTACAATTGCATGGGTAATAATAAGAATACTAATCATTCACACAGAGCAGACTTGTGGGAGTGCCCAGAGTATCAAAGAAGGATTGTAATTGCTAGGAGGAGTACTGACTACCATTTTGATGATGATTGTTAATCCCAAAATTCAATCAAGCGACAAATTAACTATATTTTATGCCAATATAAGAAGCTAACAACACAAGCTGAGTGATATTCAAATTGATCTGCAGCAAAATCCTGAAATGGATCTGATTATACTAAACGAAGTATGGATCTATCCTGAAGAAGCAAAATATTACAATATTCCGGGATGTAGCTCCGTTTTCTCCTGCAGGCCCGGAAGAGGAGGAGATACGGCAATTTATATAAAAAATACAATTAATTTCGTGACAAAGAGAGCAACACCTGACATATATAATATGATAATAATTGAAATAGCCTGCTCAGGTAAAAAACTTAAAATCGGTACTTACGATAATCCAAATCGTCTTAATGCGCAGGACTGCTGCACAGTAATAGATGCAATATACTCTACTGAAAAAAATCAAATCACAGTTGCTGACAAAACATAGACCTGATTGCAGAATCTCCAGAATCAAGGATGTACAAGGATACCCTGGAAACAAACGGAGCGGTCATTGTCGATAAGGACAAAATTAATCGCCCGACTTCAAGTACCTGCCTAGATCACATAGCAACAAATGATAAAAAAATTGCTGAAAACATTAAATTCACACTTGCAGACTGGCCGGAGCTAGATCATCGTGTCGTAAAAATTGTCGTCCATGGTCAAAGTCTCAATAAGCAAAAACTTACTCGCAAAATATTCAGATATTTAGACAAGGACCTTTTCAAATCGAAATTTCAACAGTTGCTAACAAACCGTAAACCTGAAAACCTTATGGATGATTCTACCATTGAGAAAAAAATCAGATGTCGACAACATACATACATGGATAACAAAGAAAGTTATTGAGGCTAGTATTTACAAAAGGAAGGCTTATTAAAAAACACAAAAAGAACGCTGAAGATCAAGCACTTAAACATTTGTATAACCAAGTCCTAAAAGAATCAAAACGTATCATAAAAGAAGTTAAATTTTCATATTACTCCAGAAGATTGGAAACAGCGGCGGACAACTCACACGAAATATGGAAAATAATAAATGACGTAAAAGATAATTCGTCACCCTGGATCATGACATCAAATGCTGAATTTTTTGGCAGGGACTCTAACAATGCAGCACGCCCATGTGGAATAGCAAACTCGCTAAATAACTTTTTTTCAACAATTGGTGAAAAAATTACCAGGGAGCTTGGTGAAAAGTCAACTAGGTATTTCAATATCATAAATAGCCCACCTAAGTCCATCTTTCACATTCATCAATCGACTAAAATAGAAGTATTAAATACAATCGAAAATTTGAAAAAAATGCAGCACCAGCTATTGACAACATCGCCACACATGAAATTATTCTAGTCAAAGAGGAGATAGCTGAACCACTGGCAAATTTTATAAACGAGCATATTAGAGATGGAACATTTTCGGACGAAGAGAAACTGGCAAAAATAATTCCAATATTCAAAGGAAGAGATCATCTGGACCCGAATAGTTACCGCCCTGTTGCAATTTTGACAGCCTTTAGTAAAATATTCGAAAACCTTGTAAATAATGGTTTAAAATCTTTCTTAATGGACAATTCCATCTGAAATCCGAAGCAGTTTGGCTTTCAAAAGAACAAGAGTACTTTCGATGCGTTACTTGCTGTCTCACGTTACATCAATGAAAGTCTTGATAAAGGAGATAATGTTATTGCAATTTTAGTAGACCTGAAGAAAGCTTTTGATACGGTTGATTATGACCTGCTACTTCAAAGAACATCAGTTAATAATGTCTTGAGCAATCTAGCACCAATGAAATCGGGAGTTCCTCAAGGATCCATGCTTGGACCAGCTTTGTTTTTGCGTTACACCATTAATTTGAATATATGTAAACTGAAAGCTCACCACACATTATATTCTGATGATACTGTACTTCTTTATTCAGGACATGATAAAGTTGCCATGCAGAATATCGTCAATGAGGATCTAAATAAATATCGCTCATGGCTTATCGAAAACAAGGTAGCATTGAATACTACAAAGACAAAATACATTATTTTTGAACAGAAGAATAAGGATGACATAGAAGCTGACCTAAAAATTAACGGCGAAAATTTGCAAAGAGTGTTTGAAATTAAATATCTCGGTCTTACCATAGATCATCGTTTGACATGGTTGCCACACATAAATAATCTGAGGAGACAACTAGCACCAATGATAGGAGTATTATGGTCACACCACACAAGTATGCAAAGAACCCGATAGGAGTTCCCTATGTTACAAATGCGGTGAAATGGGACATAAAAGAAAAGAGTGTACGAAGGAGGCACACTGTATTCTTTTCAAAGATGCTGATCCCAAACCTGATTTTGGACACGTCTTGGGATCAGGAAAATGCCGGGTGTTCCAGGAAGCCCTAGCCAAGGCCAAATCAGAGCTCCGATGACTCGCATCCTGCAGCTAAACCTACACCGCAGTTCAACCGCCCAAAATCTGGTTGAGCAGTTTGCGAGGGACAGGAAAGCCGACTTCTTGCTGCTGAGTGAGCAACACCATAATAAAAGTCCTGCATTATGGTACTCTGATGAAACTGGTACTGCCGCCATTTGGGTTCGGAACAGTGACTTTCAAGCGGAGAGTTGTGGACGGGGGGATGGTTTCGTGTGGGTTCGGTGCTCAGGGATCACCTTCTTTAGTGTGTACCTAACGCCTAACGAGCCGATATCATCTTTCCAAGCCAAGCTTAATGCTCTGGAGGGCGCTGTCTCGAATGCAGAGGGTAAAGTGCTCGTTGGGGGCGACTTCAATGCTAAAGCAATCGAATGGGGCATGCCTCGGACGGATCCGCGGGGAAAATGAATCCTGAAAATGGCGGCCAGGACGGCCCTCGTCTTACTAAACTCCGGAAATACGCCGACTTTCCGCCGTATTGGCTGTGAGGGAACCATACCGGACGTGACATTCGCGTCGGAGTCCTTAGTACGGAGGATACACAACTGGAAAGTATTAAAGGACTACTCAGCCAGTGATCACCAGTGCATTCTGCTTGAGATAAGTGATCTTATCTCCCGATGTCCGTGCTCTCAGCCTTCTACAACTGGATGGAACATTGGAAGAATGGACGTCGAGAGGTTCGTCAAGGTTCTCACAGCAGGTGAGTTGCTCCAGGGAGCTCCGGAGGGAACGGAAGAACTGGCAGCTCAAGGCGTGGTGAACTCTACTATGAGCATAATTATGACTGCTTGCTCCACTTCTATGCCCCACCGAAGACCCCGGCACGGCAAGCCCCCAGTGTACTGGTGGTCTACTGAAATCGCTGAAAAGCGGAGGGAGTGTCACAAGCTTCAGCGTGAGGCTCAACGGGCGCAAAACCGTGACGAGGCATGCAACCAGGTGGCAGCATATAAGCCAGCCAGGAAATGCCTTCGCAAACTGATCAACAGTAGCAAGGCTCGCTGCTGGCAAGACCTAGTGGACAATGTGAACAAGGATCCGTGGGGCCTTGGCTACAAGCTGGTCATGGGGAAACTTGGTGCCCTACGGAAGCCTTTTATACATGACGCGGAAAAGATGGACGCGATAGTGCGGGGACTCTTCCCCGCCCATCCCGTCCGTGTTGACGCTGTCCATGGTGAAACAGCAGTAGAGTGCCCACTCTTCACACAGCTGGAACTGGAGGAGGCAGTCCTCTCCTTGAAAGCGAGGAAAGCTCCAGGTCCAGATGGTGTTCCAGCTGAGGTGTTACGGCTCGTCTATCACCATTGTCCTGACTTGCTGCTCAGCACATTCAACGCTTGCCTACAGGGCGGGGTTTTCCCGGTACGATGGAAGGTGGCGAGGCTCGTGCTGATCAGCAAGGGGAAAGGAAATCCCGAATCGCCGACTGCATACCGCCCGTTATGTATGCTAGACACGGCTGGGAAAGTGCTAGAGAAACTCATCAAGGGAAGACTCACTGACGCGATTCGTGCTGCTGGGGACCTATCTCCTCGGCAGTACGGCTTTAGAGCAGGACGTTCTACCATTGATGCGATTGCAGAGGTGGTGAACGCGGTCCAAAAGGAAGAGGCATATTGTCGCACCAAGCGACGGATCGTCCTGTTGGTGACACTTGACGTCAGGAATGCCTTCAACTCCGCTAGATGGGTGCATATTCTGGACACGCAGGAAAACTCTTTTCAAGTTCCAGAATATCTAATGCGGCTTTTGAGGAACTACCTAAAGGACCGAAGCCTGCTCTACGACACGACACAGGGCCAACGAAGGATGGAAATTACATCGGGTGTTGCCCAGGGATCTATCCTTGGTCCGGACCTGTGGAACGTGTCTTACGACGGGCTACTGAGACTTGAGATGCCAGATGAGTCGCGCTTGGTCGGCTATGCGGATGATGTTGCGGCTCTGGTCGCCGGACGCACCGTTGAACAAGCGCAACTTAGGCTAGGTATGCTAATGCGCCGAGTGAGGGACTGGATGACTGCTCGCGGGCTCAGTCTAGCACTGGAGAAAACCGAAGTGGTCATCTTGACAAAAAAGAGAATCCCTAGAGTAAGGATGATCAGTATTGGAGATATGCAAATCGAATCGAAGCCAGCGGTGAAGTTCCTGGGGCTACTGATCGACTCAAAGATGAGTTTCTCTGAGCAAATCAGGGCAACGGCTGAGAAGGCTGCTTCGGGAATATCGGCCCTGAGTCGACTTATGGCCAACGTAGGGGGACCCAGCCCATCAAGAAGACGCCACTTGATGAGTGCTGTAGGGTCAGTGCTACTGTACGGAGCAGAGGTATGGGGCGACGCTCCTAGCAAGGAGGTATACCGAAAACGATTGGCACAGGTACAAAGAAGAGGAGCACTGAGAATTGCATCTTCGTATCCAACAGTCTCCGACTCGGCGGTGAGAGTGATTGCAGGCGTGATACCTGTCACCCTCCTTGCTAGAGAGCGCCGCGCTATTTACCTGCGCCGAAACGAGGATGCGAGGGAGATCGTTGTCCGCGAGGAGAGACAACGCTCGCTCAACGATTGGCAGCAGTCTTGGGGGAATTGGACGAAGGGAAGGTGGACTGTGCGCCTCATCCCAGACGTGAGACCATGGCTAAATCGAAGGCATGGTGAGACTGACTTCTATCTGACCCAGCTTTTGAGCGGGCACGGGTGTTTTCAGTCTTACCTGCACAAGATCGGTAAGTCACGGTCTCCCGATTGTCGGTTTTGCCCAGGAGAGGAGGACAATGCCTGTCACACATTTTTTGCGTGTACAAAATGGGTCAGGCTGCGATTCTACAGGGAGACGGGAGAGCTCACCCCGGATAATATAGTTGCGGTGATGCTCGATTCGATTGACAAATGGAACCAGGTGGCACATTATGCTCGGGCAGTCCTAAAATATAAAAGGGACTCACAGCAGCCGGAGGCGCTGGGGCTGGGGGATCGCTCTTCTGGCATTTCCTCTTTCCCTCTCCCCTCCCGCTAGGAAAGGGACTCCCCAGCTTGAAGGCGCCCCACGGCGTAACAAAACGAGACCAGGCCCTAAGTAATGTGTCAAACGGTTCCAGGCTAGGTTCTCAGATTGACAGGGGAGGTGTTTAGTGGGTAGTCTCCATGGGAGTCCCACACTGCCAGACTCGGCGGGCGTAAATGCCTTCACCTCCCTACCACAAAAAAAAATGATAGGAGTGTTGAGAAGACGTGGAGGTTTTCCAATGTATATAAAGAAACTTGTATTAAATGCATTTGTACTAACAAAGCTACATTATGCGGTGGTCATTTGGAGTCAATCGTCAAAGCACAACCTTAATATTCCAGGATACTAACGAAAGCCTACAAAAATATTCTAAACTTTCCGGCTCTCACTCCAACAAGACTAGTGTATCAACGGGCCAATGCACTCACCTTCAGTCAAATCATTACTATGGAGAAAACGAAGTTTATCTTCAAATGTCTAATTTCCATATCATTCAAGAAATGCCAACAATTTTGTAATATCTTACGCTAGAACTGGTCAACTAAAGAACGATGCAACGAATGAGGCTCTGCGTATATACAACAATCTTCCAGAAATAGTGAAAAACGTAAACTCATTATTGGTTTTTAAGAAAAGACTTAAGGAACATCTAATAAATTCAAATTAATGATAAATCCGGAGTATTGAAAATGCAGTATCTTAGGCCATTTTAGACCCTCACGTCGAGAAACTTAAAGACAGCTAGTTTTTATAAACTCAGAGTTTTTTTTTACTACGTCTTATTATAATATTGTTTTTTATCTCTGAGAACATTTCACGAACCGGACACGACTAGCAGGCAAGGAGTACTTCACAGCATAGTATACTCAACTAGTAGCCATACCTTTCATTTACCCTGTGTTGCACACTTTTTGAATTTTCCCAGGGGCATTACAGCTGATCCATTTTTGGCGCGCTCAAGAAACAAAGCAAAATGCAGATAAAATTTCCGACGCACGTGTTCTTTTACGCATTTCAGAACATAGGAGTGCTGCCAGATCCTAATAAAGAACTAAAAGATTGCATGGAACGAATTTGTTTTTCTGCAATGTTATTGATTTTTAGGGTTTTGTACTAAAATACAAAACCCTATTGCAATCACGACCTGTGTCCGTCTGTCCGTCCGTCCGTCCGTCCGTCTGTATGTCACAGCACTTTTTCTCCGAAACTATGAAGGCTACAGCCATGAAACTTTGTGAAAAGATCAGGAGTGGTGACTTCTTGAAAGTTCAATGGTCAAAAAAATTTTCAAAGGGGTTTAAGGGGGGTCTCCCCATATAGGGAGATGACCCCTCAAAAAAATTTTTCACCATTGGTAGTTCAGTAGGGTGTCGTTGGAAAGGTCTCAATGAGATCTTTTCAAAACAAGTCTCAAAATTGCCTTACAAGTACCGAAGAGGGCAGGGGAAGGGGAAGGGGAAATGTACGAACTTTTCGCGTACCCCCCCTCGCGATTGGACACATCCATCCGAAAAATCTGAAAAAAATCATGCATGTAGGCCTTCATGAGTACAACAACAACAAATACATGAGAAGTCGAAATTCACTCAACTTTGTTAGTAATAGTATGATTTATCGATTTTATGTTTTCTTGAATAAAATCCAAACGGTACCCTTAAACTCGATAAAATTTAGCAAACAGATGACCATTTATAAGGTTGATCTTTTCATAAAGATCGAATAGTATTTAACGAAGTTATAGCGATTTGAATTTTCCCGTATTAGTATGGAACAATATGCCCTGTATTACTATGGAAACATATGGCTATGGAGCCATATGCGCTTTAAACCGACTTAGGCACTACAGCTTTGCTGGGATTTGCATGAAAATTTCAGGAATGATAGGTATCATGAAGATGAGTACATTCAATAGAAACAAGTCGAAGAGGCAGGAGAGAGCTCCTAGAAAAAGGGCTTTGTAACCATTCTAAGATTCGAATAAACAGGCCATGAATCGATGATTACAGTACAGAGGAGTGGCCCCTGAAAAAAAATTTTTCATGGAAGGTAACCGATATGAGTATCAACTGAAAGTTCTCTATGAGAGCTTTTCAAAACAGGTCTTAAGCTGACAGTTTTTGCTTCAGTGGAGGCACAGGGGGGGAAATACATGAAAAATGTGCTTCCTCCCTCGCGAATGGACACCCGTGATCTAAAAAATCTGAAAAAATTATCAAGCGATATATTTATGGGTATAACTATAACAAATACCTCAGAAGTCAAAAATCTTTCAACTTTGCTAATAATAGTATGATCCTCGAACATGACATGTTTCTTGATTTTCTTCGTTACTGGTTATGCATTTTGTAAGTAGAGTACAAAACCCTTCTGCCATGAGCATAGGTTTGTCTAGCCAACTTGTTTAGCTCTGGTAGCCCTGAAATCTCTCATCGAAGCATATGTTTATATTCGCGCCATTCCTCGCATTAGCGTTTACCATCTACCTGCTACCGAAGATTTATGCCTTGCTGTTCGGCTTGTGTTCGGATTTTTCCGGGGGGTTGATGGAGTGTGGTTACTAGTTGAGTATACTATGCTTCACAGCATTTGGTGTGCCCCTTATACCGATGTTTTAGCATTGCCTGGAGACACACGTAGGAATCATAGTATACTATGGTAGGAATTGACGACGTGTGAAGTGCAGATCGCACGAGCGTTGTGCGACGATGAAAGAGTGATGGAGAGAGTGGTAGGGAATGAAGGTATTCAAAAAAAAAACATCACTGCAATTGACGGTGTTCCGTCTGTCTACCCGTCCGACTGGAGGATTATTACAGACGCCTTGTTTAGCCTGCAATTATATTAAATATCCTCCCTATTTAGTAGCCGGTGACCTATAACATTATTCTATGTTAATGACTTCTCTGGTTCTTCCTGACTACATTTTAGATCATATGGTACTGGTCGCTGGTTTGAAATTTCAACTTTACTATGAAACCTCAAAAATGTTAGTTAGCATATTGTCTCAAATGTCAATAAAACTTGGCAGGAAAATGTTTTCATACAGCTTAAAGCTACATATCAACCAATACTGTCCAAACAAAAAATATATAGTTTCTACCTGCTTAAACTTCTCATATCCCCAATTTTCGAAAGCTCATATAATTAAAATCGGAAAAACCTAATCCCCAATTATCCCAGCAAGTGTATATCTAAATTAAAACAATTTAAAGTGTCGTGTTTGTAATCATTTTATCCCTAATAAATCTACAGTCCTTATACCTGAACTGCTGTAACCCTTTATCTCTTAATTTCCACAACGTTGCACCAATTACCGTGAGCCGTAGTCACAGCAATAGTCAGCTAAAACCCATTCTCCTCCGTTGAGGCTCTATCTTACTGAAACTGCAAATTTATTATTTGCTTTCATTTCACCAACACATTCTTACATGCAATTCGAGTAGGTATACCGTCCCGTGCGAGCTCAATACATGTACAGTTTTACATTCTATGTAGTTATAATAGTCCTTGCCACCAGTAGCTCCATGATCCTGTTAGAATGGCATATGAAAGCTCAATTAAAGGGTTGCGTGCCACCGAATCCTGACTGCGGTATGATTACCCAAAAAGGATTTCCATATTCAAACGTAATGTGAAGAAGGTATTAGCTATTCTTCCACACAAGAACTAATTTTTGGCCAGGACATTAATTGTCCTTTGTACAACTTCAAAAAAAATGGAAGGGATGCTACCGGAAGTACTCCAGCACTTTCAAGAGGCACAAAAGTATTTCCTTTATTGTAACACCAAGACAACATTTTGTACGTCCTTTCTGTGACTCTCATCCTTAAAAACAATTAAACACATCCCCATGCCATGAGAGGAAGTTAATTATAAAAGCTTTAAATAAATCCTTTGCGAGAAATAAATCAACACACTTTATATTCTTTACACACCATTTGTTCTCCAGGAGAATATTTATGAGGACGCAAGTGCATATAATGTCCTTTGAAAAGTAGTGAACGTCCTTGCGTCGTTAAAGGGTTGTAACTCAGTGCAAACACCTCACGTGACACTATCGATAGTACATGCCGCACGCTACCCCGGATAAAGGACTGCACAACGACCGCAACAGGATGCTGTTAATATTCACAGTGGACAAGGAAGTGCAAAATTATGTGTTCAGAAACGTTTGAACTAGATAGGAAAAATGTTCAAACAACATTCCCCCAAAACCTAATTCTCTCAAAATAGCAACTTCATATCCTGCAAGGACACATCATCATTCCGTGAATGATGAAAATATTTCAAGCCGGTGACCTTCCTTTTGTTATCCTTATCTCTAGACGCATCTCTCTACATTGATAAATTTCGCTATCGTGTGGCTATTTGTAAGGATTCCGGGGCCGAGATTATCGAGGCTTAACAAAACGATGCGATAAAAAGGAAGAAAATAGAAATGAATGCCGGAAGTAATCAAAATAAATGACATGGAACTCGCATCGGGATCAACTGCGGAAAAAGAAAATTATTGTGTCATGAGCGACACGAGTCGTTGTCCACCACACCAAAGATGGCCTGTCGTGTTCGACACCGTAATAATCGAACAATGGCCGGAGTTTTCCTTTACTTATTGCCTCGGATGAGTTATGTAACTGCCGTTCATTTCAGTAACCGATTTGATTGAAACTTTTTTCAGTAATTAGTGGAGACAAGGCTAACAAAACATCATGTTTACCGGAGATTTATTCTAAGTCCTCCTCATCAATATTTCGCGCAACACGCGCATCAATATATCCATCCATACCTGCGAGAGTTATTTACATTGAAAGATATCAAAGATATCGCCTGCAAAAATATGGTTGGGCTCCATAAAAGTCGCGCCAATCGCGCTTGGTCTTAGGTGGTTCCGTTTGCAGATTCGCATCACGTCCTCTCAATTTTACATATCACGTATCGGCGTATTGTTATTCTGTTTAGTGTCCATGTTGGTGTGTACTTACAAATGTAGCATGGTCTCCGTCCTCCACGCATAGAAGATTTCTCAGAAGAATATCCACCAGATAAGAGCCCGGCGAAGGAGATATCCAATTCTACGTCTAACAGAACAGAACTAACGTAAAAACTGCACTCGGAGCGCAGATAAAAACGAGCAAATAAAATGTATCTTTCGCCGAAATGTGAAAGGGTAGGAATTTTAAAGTTTTATGATCCGCGTGAGATTTTCGAGGATTTGATATTCATGGGTTTTTAAATTGGCCATTTGCTCATTGGGGATATTTTCGGCAGCATATTTTCACAGTCGAGTTGCGTCCTGAATTTCAAATGCGAAATATATTTGAATTGCACCATCACAATCGGATTTTAGATGGAACTAAAGATTTCAGATGAGATAACAGCCATCCATCATTTAATCTGCTATCAAAATACGGTTCTTTGAAATTCAAATAAGCATTTGCTGATAGCAAGGTAATGGCTTTACATTTGTTTGGAGTAAAACTCAGGGATATCTTACCAGTAAAAGCGTGATGCGAAATAAGTATGTCTTTTGATAAGATAAGATAAGTGCCTAATTCAAAGTCAAAAACGCTTTATTCAGTTCAGTATTAATCGTTATAAATTTTCAAAGAATATCAAGCAAATTCTAAACAATAAAAATACTAAAACTTAATGGCCCTCTAAATTTATAGATTATAAATCAAAACCATTTAATCGAAAAACAATACCAGCTTCATTTATTAAAATTATTATATTGTATATGTATGTATATTATGGTTCAATTGGAAAAGGGAGAAAAAAATCAACCAACACTATTCAACGCTTTGAGTATGCGCGTGTAAAAAATATTTTCGATTGTTAATTTTTAGTACGGAGCACCATAAGAAAGTCTTAGTAGACCGAGTAAAACAATTTGTAGAAAATGGCCTGTACCTGTCTAATATAATTACTGTGATGTGCCAGTATTGTAATATTCGTCTGGATAGTGACAAAAAAATACATGGCTGATGCATACAAACTTGACAAACTATATAAACAAGAAATCTACGCCCAGTACCTCTGACGTATTGAAGCAGAAATAATAAGATCCATGCAGGGAGGATGCACCTTTGCGTTTGTGGGGATCTATGTTCGACATGGATACTGGGTCAGCTAACTCATTGACGACTTGGAAACAGTGCTTACTCTGTGCAAAAAAACCCGATTTCTATGCCATGGGAGGTGATTTTAATGAGAAGCATCCCTCGGGGGGTAATCTCACGATCTCTAATTGGGTTCAATCAAATATGGATCTCACACCGATTGCCTCGAAAGAGCCTGCCTTTCGCTGAAGCTCGTCTGTTATTGACTTTTTCATTGTGTCTGCCAATCTAGTAAATCTCTCCCACAGTTGGAGGAATTTCGAGTGTGGAGTTCTTGACGCCGAGTCGGACCATCTTTTGGTTGCGCTGACCTTAAGAGTGTAAAAAAGTGCGAAACTTGAGGTTGCAAATACGCAACTTTTCATTCCATACAAGCGAATCGATGGGGCAGCAGTAAGTGCTGACCTTGACGGAAAATTGAAGGGAATTCTTTCCATTCCTGAAATCAATGGGGGAGTTGCTTGTATAAATTCAACGCTGGATACGATCATCTCAAAGATCGTAGACTTAGTCGGCTTTGAAAGCTACTCGCAAGAATCTAGCACCGCAATTTAAATATGGTCAACTGGGAGTATGAACGTATTCACCTAGTGATTACCCCTCTAAACCTAATGATCTCGAGGAGAACCACGGCTTTTGCTAACAAGCGATTTGCACAGGCCCTGGAAAGTATCAACCTAGGTCCCTGTATGTTTCTTCATATCAATAGGATCACGAGCAGAAAAATACTGCCCGGGGACCTCACTTATGATCGATCCATGCTCATGGATGACAAAGCCATCGCTGACTCTATCGCAAAATATTTTGGGAAAGTTCTTGAAGGAAAGGAAGCAAATGAGGACTCGTCCGTTACTTCGTTAGTGAGCAGCACGGCAACGATTTTCGACAGGGACAACGATCAATTGTGCTTGACTCGGTTCTCTGTTTCAAATCGCTCTGACGCACCTACTGGCCATGGTCTGTTTATCAGTCCTGAGAGACTCACTTTGTTGGCACTGGAGCGGAACTCCAAAAAATCAGCAGGGGCTGATGGAATCTCCAATTATATGTTTAAAAGACTTCCCCATGTTTTCTTTGTTCTCCTCGCGATCACTCTGAACAACTGCATTAACATTTGCTACTTCACTCAGCAATGGAAATGTGCAAAAATATTCGCAATACGCAAGAAGTGGGGCAGTACTGACGTTGTCGATACTCGTCTAATTTCGCTGCTTTCAAATATTGGTAAGCTGCTTGAAAGGGTAATACTTGAAGGCATCCTACAATTCTCTGCCGGGGCAAGAATTGTGCTGGAAAGACAATTTGGCTTGAAAAAAGCTCACTCCACCGTGGATGCTATGGCCGTGTTCCAAGCCTATATAACGAGAAGCTGGCGCAACAATAAGCTTGTTGTAGCATACCTGATCGATGCCGAGAAAGCCTTTGACTCTGTATGGATCAATGGGCGTCTCTACAAAATGATAAATCTTGGCTTCCCGGCCCATATTGTGAAAATTATAGGCAGCTTCATGAGGGGACGAACTGCCTTGGCGGTGGCTGGTGGAGCTAGTTCAGACCCATTTAGTATTGACTCGGGGGTCCCACAAAGGTCTATATTAGGCCCATTTCTTTTTAACATATTCACCTCTGACGATATTTTCTAAAATCTTAGAAAATAAAATCGGATAATATGCCAAATAAAACAAATCTCATGACGCAGTCGAGGAAAAATACCTCAAATATACAAAATATCACACTTAGCGAATATAGTATCGAAAATGTTAGCGAATCTGTGTATTTAGGCGCCAAAATAACGAGAACGGGCAATGAAAGAGACGAAATACACCGAAGAATACAGCTCGCTATTGAAATATTTTATTCAGTATTGACGATCTTGAAGACCAGTTGCATATACAGGAAAACAAAGCTCCAAGTATACAAATCTGTGATAAGACCTGTGTTATGCTATGGGTGTGAAACATGGACCCTAACCCAAGCATCCGCAAATATATTGAACGCCTTTGAGCGAAGGGTCCTAAGGCGAATAATCGGAGCGAAGCTAGACGGGGGCGAATGGTGAATTCGATACAAACATGAGCTGTATGAAATTTTTGACGAACCGGAGGTCCCAAGGATTGTAAGACTGCGGAAGCTGCAATGCACTGGAGACATGAATCGTATGGATGAACAACGGATACCCAAGAATGTATTCGTTGGGAGCACTGAAGGCCGGCGGCCAGTGGGGAAACCGAAGAAACGCTGGTCTGACTCGGTCGACGAAGACAGTCCATCGCTGCTCGGATTGCGGAATCGGGTGACGCGGTCAACGGACCGAGACAGTTGGAGGCGCTGTTTGTAGGAAGTGAAGGCCCGAAAGGGCTTTAGTGCTAAGAAGAAGAAGAATAAATTGCTCGAATAATTCGACGATGTGATGTTTTAACAATTTAAAAATTAATTTTAAACCTATTTTGTTTTTAAATTATTGAATTTTCAGAAACTCCAGTGGTATATGCAAGCTGACGTGCAAGGACCGCGACATGGTATATAGGAAGGACAACACGGAAAATAACGACAAGATACAAAGAGCACTTACGATCTTTCTTATACAACAAGGCAGACTCTAACTACACGACGCACTTACAAGACCACGCACACGAGCAAGACGCTATGGCAAACTCTTTGACATTGTTGCACATTCAATGCAAAGAGCCAAGACTTGACATCCTGGAAAAGTTTGAAATACATATATAAACATAGAAAGGCAGGTGGTAACATTATCAACCAGCAATTTATTACAAATTCTGACGTATTTTTTTCAGAACTACACCACACCCACCGACAAAAATGGAAGCAAGAACAAACGAACATCCAACAAGTCGAAACCACAAAAACCTAATATTTCTCTAACTGGTCTAATTAAGGGCATTCCTGCTTAGGCCATCCGATACTTATATAAAGCCTGTATAAAGGTATTTTTTTCCACACATCCTTTAGACACTGAAGGTGACTCAAGAAGCAACTATAATTGTTTATCGTATTTAAATTAAGCATAGAGTAATAAAGTATCGCTTAGAGCTGTCTATCACATTTTCGTTGTATAAACAAATTCTAATTCTAGAGAAGGTAACTGTAAACCTTAACTTGCTTGAGGTTGTACAATATCATGCCTTAAGTGCAAAATATTTTACCCAGTCAAGCAGGGTCTGTATCATCTCATATAGTTTGAATAAACCTTTAGTGAAATAATAGTATTTATACTTTATACGTGTATACTCGTATAACCTTTATTCTGATCTCAAAACGGCACAAATTTCATTTCGCTGGTTTCACAGAATTTGAATGCAGTTCGACCAGCATTGGTCCTGGGCAGTTATGCTAAAAGTCCTTATATTCCCAGATAATGATGGATAAAAATCACATTTTTCTCATACAAATTGACATTAACGTGTGGTTCCCTAAATTAATGCCAGATTTCAGGATGTTGAAGGACCCAATTAATATGGAAAATTGTTAAACTTTGTCATTAATTATTTCAAAAATTAAAGATTTCCCATAAACTTCTAGAATAAAGATGATTTTTTCACCAACTGTTACGTCATCGGAACGCTGAAGTTCCCGATCATGTAAAAATTGATTAGCCTTAAGTTGGGTTTAGGGATCGTGTATATTTTCCTTTGTGTATACATATAATTTCGTAGTTTCATCGTTTATAATTATCATCCTTTATATCATATATAGCTATCATATTTTTATTGCATTAGCATATCACTATCGTATCGTATTATCTTACCTTTATAGTATCTTATTAACTTATCCTTATCGTATCGCTATCGTAGCATATTATCTTATCGTTATCGTATCGCTATCGTATCGTATCATATATATTTGTAGTATCGCTATCATACCGTTTTATAATCCTTATCGTATCGTATTGCATCATTTTTATTTCATGTAATCATAATTACCATACCATGTATAATTATCTTATATTATTACCGTACCTTTGTTCTATATTCATAGCTTATCACCACTCTGTATTATAAGTATCTCTTGCCTTTATATCATATATTCATTATTTCATATTATATAATCTTTATAGCATATCATTAACTCAAATAGTTATTTCTCCATAGTAATATATAACCATTATCTCCATTTTCTCCTTATATATTATTTAGACATATCCATTGCCATTGAAATTCAAATGGATTTTCCCGCCTAAATTTTCAATAGCTTCAGGCATCCACGACATAACATGCAATGACTACACCCCTGGGCAGATTTGTGAGCACTGCTGACGACGCGGATGGCCTACGTGCAGAGGAAGAGAAGTTCATTGAAGACACCCGAGAATAGCGCTTGTGCGCCGAGCTCGAGAAAAGCTGAAATTGGGATTTTTAGTCAGTTTTTGCTCGCGATAGTAAGTCAAATTTTACGCTGTGCGGATTGTTTCTCAATGGCTTGGAATTTCTATTGACTAAGTTGCGGTTTGTTTAAGTGCAGGATGTGAGGAGTCTTGAATTTCGTTGAGATGTTAATGGCCAGCTCATTCGTCGTTGATGTCTACTTTGCGTCCCTATCGATAGTCGTGAGTGTGGATATCGAAATAAGATGTGCCCACCATAAAAAAAATATTTTACATTCGAATTGTTATTCGCGGAGTTGAAAGTTTTCTGAAAAGTCCTCGATCAGAACTTCGTTTAAATTAAGGCATTGATAAAAATTGGCTTACTACATTACTGTTTTGTTTATATGTTGGAGTACTGTTGGCCAAGGAGGGATTTCGCAACGGAGTGTAAATGGTGACGAAGACGAAGAACAAATTGATCTTGGTGAGCTCTTGGATGACGAAGAGAATTATATGTATATGTTTTGGCGAGGGCATTGTTTATGATCAATTGCAATAATTTGCATCCCAATTAATCCAAGATTTGGTGTGGTTCAGAACAGTGCTTCGGATCCCTTTCGCGGTTGCGGGAGAAGTCAGCGCATGCGGCGCAACATATTTTTCGTTTATGTTTCAAGGAATATATCTCACAATCAGTGTGAAATATCATTCTTGAGCTGAGTCAGATTTGGGCCAAGGGCAGTTTATTTCGCAATTAAAACTGTCCGGCTAAGCATTTGTGGTCTCATGTTGTGTTCTGTTTGTGTTCTGGTCCTATAAAACCATCATATCATGCATTATGGTCCTTATCGCAACACAGACAATGCCCAGGTGATTATAGATCAAAATGTTCAAAGTTTCCCGTTGATTCCGATTGAAAAAAATCGCATTTGGTGAAATTTTCGGTTTATTTAATCTATGCGAATCTATGGTTTGCATCCCCCTCCCCCCCATTTCGAAAAGCATAAGTGCGATCTCATTTTTCGCTTAAGCAGTTAATTGGACTCGTAAACCGTTTTTAAGTATGTTTGATAACTTTATGGGCTCATTGCGAAAACGAATGTAAATTGACAATGATCAAGAGTGAGCATCTTTTGAACGCTTACGAAATGGACACCACAAAAGTTAGTGTCCTTGAACTTGCATGAAGGGCGTTTTCCGTTTAAGTCAAGTTCCAGTTAGTAGTGATATTCCCAGCCTTTGTGAATCAGTTTGTTCGATTTTTTTCAAGTGTAAGCTTTTATTAATACATATTAATAAATGCTAAGGAATTAAAAACATAACTATCGAGAGCATTTTTATGAAGACGGCTTCAATATTTTCCTTAATAATTTCCAATAGAAATATTTTTTTACGTTCTTATTTCTAAGGAGTTTTGTTAAAAACAAGTTGGGTAGACAGACCTACGCTCATGTCAGACGGGTTTTGTACTAAATTTACAAAATGCAGTCACCAGATCGAATAAAATCAAGAAACATGTCAAAGGTGATTTTATTGGAGAAAATATGAAATTCGATGATCATAGCATTATTAACAAAGTTGAACGAATTTCGACTTCTGACGTTTTTGATATTGTTATACTCATAAATATCTCCCTTGATAATTATTTCAGAATTTTTAGATCACAGGTGTCCATTCGCGAGAGAGGAAACACTTTTTTCATGTTTTTCCCCCCTGTGCCCCCACTGAAGCAAAAACTGAATGTTTGAGAGCTGTTTTCAAAAGCTCCTATGAAAACTTTCATTTCATACTTATATCGGCTACCTTTGATGAATTTTTTTCAGTGACCACTCTCCCGTACTGTTATCATCGATTAATGGCCAATTTTTTCGAATCCTAGAATGGTTACAAAGCCCTTTTGCTAGGAGCTCTCTCCTGCCTCCTTGACTTGTTTCACCTATGAGTATTGATTGTAGGTAGTCATCTTCAGTCATTTATTAAATTGAATCAAGTGTTCAAAGCATGCACCTTAAACGTTGAAGTTGGGAAAAAATAACTCAAAATTATACAATCTTCGCATTTAAAACAGCCACCATTTTGTTTTACGATTACTGATACTATTAGCTGAACCGACTCTCTAAGATATTCATGATACCTATTCATGCAAATCCTAGCAAAACTGTAGTGTCTGAGTCGGTAAAAAGCGCATGTTGTTCCATAGCCATATGTTTCCATAGTAATACATGCAGCGCATATTGTTCCATAGTAATCTGGAAAAATTCAAGCCGATATAACTTCGCTAAGTATAATTCAATCTTTATGAAACTTTCAGGATAGATCAACTTATAAATAGGCTTTCTTTGTACTGAATTTTATTGAATTTAAAGGTACCGTTAAGATTTTATTCAAGAAAACGTAAAATCGATAAATCATGCTATTACTAACAAAGTTGAGCGAATTTAAACTTCTCACGTATTTTTTGTTGTTGTACTCATCAAGGCCTACATTCTTGATTTTTTTCAGATTTTTCGGATCACAAGTGTCCAATCGCCAGAGGGGGAACACAAATTATTCATGTATTTCCCCTCCCTGTGCGCCCCTCGAAGCAAACTTTGCCAAACTAAGATCTGTTTTGAAAAGTTCTCATTAAGACCTTTCATTTGATACCCATATCGGCTACCTTTGATGAAATTTTTTTTCGAGGGGTCACTCCCCTGTATGGGGAGACCCCCTTAAATACCTTATAAAATTTGTTTTAGTCGTACTTTAAAGAGAGCACCACTTTACACCTGCATACAAATTGATGTTTGTAGCTTAAGTAGTTTCCGAGAAAAACTACTGTGACACACAGACGGACGGATGGACGGACGGACAGACAGGACGCGACTTTAGTAGGGTTTTGTAAAATTATTTTACAAAACCCTAAAAAAGGAAATGAATATTAACAATACTAAGAAAGTGAATTTTCGCAATAACATAATATGGAAAGCAAATCCAGTCGAAATGTTAAAAATGCATGAATATAAAATAAATAAATAAAATAATACACGATACAATTATTCATAGATGATTACGAATCATTTCATTATCAACTTCAGTTTTCAGGCTGTAAAATTTGTAAATTTTATATGGAAAAATTCTGAAAAGAAAAATAGAAGATAACTATGATTCTTTCATTTAAAATTTTTAACTAAAATGTATTGAAGATTTTTAAAGGGGTTGTGAGTGAGGGAGCGTGAGTTCTCAGAAGGAGTAATGTGCCTCCCGTGTTACGTTCCCTTTGTAAGGCTTCCAAACCCTTCGATCCACAATGGTGGATCCTTCTTACTTCTTTGATTATAACCCCACGCCATTGCAGGTGAGCTATCGGGTGAGGTAATAAACTAAATTTCAGGTTACCACCATGTAACTAACCTATTCCTTCCGTAATTCCCATCGGGTTCCTCACCTTCATTTTTTTAATATTTTGGTTTATTTTTAAATAGGGATTTAGCAACACAATCCTGATAGAAAAGGATCAAAATTATGTAAAAACAGTGAAATGAAATTTGTGGAGCTAGGTGAACACACGATAAAGCATGTTAGTGATCATATCACTTACTAGAAAAGCATGACGGTAATGGAATGAGATACTCTAATATACCTCAACCCCAAAGTTTTAAGTGTGCTACGGCTTTGAAGTCCGCGTAGTGTAGGTAGTGGTTAGAGTATTCGCTGCGTAAGCCGAAGGTCCCTGGTTGGAATCCTGTTGACGACAACGAGATTAGTTTCGAGTTATCCTTTGGACGGACTATAAGCTCGTTCAGGTATGATACGCACTGTTTAAACTAGAACATATTGCTGCTGGGTGGACGGAGCGTGTTACTGACGATATTATCTGCTCGAGTTCCGATACATTCGATCAAGATAATCACATACTCTAACCATCTCTAAGCGAGGGCCCGAAAGGGGCTGTAGTACTAAGGAAAATATGGGGCTTTGACCTATTATTATTATTCCTCAAATAAATAATAAACAATTACTATCACTTATGACTTTTAAATACTCAGATAAAAGTTTCTTTTATAAATTACGGTATCCTGAAATCATCATCACTTGCATTAAAACACATTTTTGCGTATTCAATATCTACAGATATATATTTCTTAAAACTCGTTATCCAGTAGTACAAAAATCTACAATACACAAAAATTACTATTTACAATAGTGTTAAATTGCAACATATAATTATTTAAGTATTCAAATTCCATTAAGTAATAAACAATTTTTCTTACTTCTTCTCCCACAAATCGAGAGTAAAATATAACGAAATCACTTTCATTAATTTACTCAAACTTCTCTTTTGTCGATTCATTCATTTAATCTTCATCATTGTTCCATTCAAACATTAATATTTTTAAAATATAACAAAATTAACATTACTTTGTACATTGTTTGATTCTGTTTTTAGCATCGAAGGATTTCGTTGCCAGCGAAAATTTGGTTGAATATTTAATTATAATTTGGTTTTCTTTTTATTTTATACAAAATTAAAGTCGTTTTATTGACATAAAAGACATTTTTAGGAATATAAGGCATTCATTTTCCACGATAGAATTTATCGTGTTCGAATAAGATCAACAACATTTAAATATTTATATAATCTAGATATATAAAAAGAAAACATGATCATTTACAAGAAAGATATTAATTACGAACGAAGAAATGGATTTGAATAAAAATTGTAGAATTAGCTCTTTGATTCTTCTATGTATAAGTTCCCTCGATTCGTTGCTGGTGTCGTCTTAGATTTATTGTCACCTTTTTCAGCTGGAAGTAATGAGAAGAAATTGATTAATTATTTCAAATAAAATAAAATTTAGATAAAAAAGTAACATCAAGCTTCTTTGTCACTATCATTATGTTTGAAGTTCAGAGAAATCGTTAAATTTAGAGCCATTAAGTTTTTGTATGTTTATTGTTTGAAATTTGCTATATATTCTTTTAAAATTTATAACGATTAGTATTGAATAAAGCACTTTTGACTTTGACTACATTCTCAAATTGAGATAGAAGGCCCTCCATTGTTTTTTGAAAAATAGCTGCCACTGTTTTCACTCCAAACGGCAGTCTTGTCATAGAAAATATGCCTTTACGGGGTACTCCAAGTACAGAGTTTCTGAGATTCCTTATTTAAAACGAGTTGATTGTACGCGTTTGATATATAAAACTTCGTGAAAAGTTTTCGGTCGATTAATCTCTACTAACTTATATCGACAACAAAACATCAGAAAACTCACTCTTAATTGACTCAATGATTTCATTGTACTCGTTAGAGCTTGGGAAAATTTCCCCTTTAATTAAATTTATATCTTTGGACGTTTTCTGGACTAATTCAAAACCAAACCCGCGGAGAAAATCCCTGCGTAACAACGTTGGTCTATCAGAAACAGTCACTATTATTTTACCTTTGACTATGTTGCCGTTGATTTTTACATTTGCTTCAAACTCGCCTACCAATTTTAAGGTTGCACCACCATAGCCAATAAATGTTGCTGTGCATTACCGAAGAATCCTTCTATCGAAATTTCGAACAAAAACATCGATTGATATTAAAAAACAGGGTGCTCCCATATCGCACATAGCTAAAAATAACTTGCCTTGAATGTCCATTGGAAGTTCAAAGCAATTAGACAGCCTGCTCTGATCATCGATGGGAAAAACAATCCGAAATCCGATTCTTCAACAACATTGTAAATTGACAAATTATTAGAAAAATCATCACTATGTATATATTTTATTTCCTTATCGTCCCTCTGATTCGCTTTTTTGCGGCAAATGTTGGCTAAATGTCTGACCTTTCGACACAAATGGAACTTTAAAGTCTTGAATTTATACTTCTCCGATGAGTGATTTTTCCAGGCACAGTACCGACACGGTTTCTTCGATTTGGCCTTATTGTTTTCATTGTTATTGCTGTTTCCCTCGTTGAACTTTTTGAGCTTTACTATCGATTTAATGAAATGTACCTGCTTGACCGTTTGGTTCGCATACTTTGTTTCTAAAATTAGGGCTTTTTTGAAAGCAGGAGTGAGCGATAATGTTTCGTCTTCTCCACAAAACTTGTCGAAAATGTTTACCAGTAGTTCCGTCACAATACGTCGAGCCCTTTTTATTCCATATTACTGCCGAATTTAAAATTCATGGACAACTTTTTCACCGTCTCGCTCGCCAATTTTTTAGCGTAATATAAATTTTTTCTTTCGTGAAAAACAATTATGTTATAGGTGGCATATAATGCCGTTTTAATAGCACCACAAGTTCTTCATAAGTTTTAGAACTTAGTCATTGTGGGCTAAATAAGCTACGAATGATTCCGTATGCCTCGGAACCAGTCATTTTCAATAATGTGGAAACTTTTCCCTCTGTTGTACTATATCTGACTTCAGCGAAATGCATTTCCAATCGCTCGTTCCATAGCTCAATGTTTTCGTGCACCAAAAATTCTGGCATATTTGATGCTTGCATTAATCACTTGACTTACGTTAAGTGCGTCTTCTAGCATTTTTAACTCATCAATATTACCGACTTTTCAAAATGATGAAAAATAAAGATAACCTCGTCGCCAATTTGTGATGTATCGGGAATTATATTGAAACACGTCTTGTCTGCCTGACTGTCGGTCGCGGAAGAGGCCGATACATTCTTTTATTCGAAACAAATGTCATCATAATTAGTAATTACAATGCTTATTGCGAATGATTACAAATACTAACAGTATATAAGCCGAAGAATTGTATCAATAAACTCCCTTTTACTTTCCATCACCAAATAGTTTCATTCAGGTAAATTCCCACAGCGAAGGCGCTTGCCCTTGCGCGGGGGAAAAAGATAAAAGGATATAAATAAAAATAATATAATATTGAATTTGAAATTTTTTCCATGGCGAAGACGTCTGACGCTACCGTGGTATAATTTGAGAAATAAAAGAAAAAACTTTAAAAGGAAAAGAGAACAAAGTAAAAAATGTATAACAATAATTTTTAAATCAGACTGAACAACGAAGACTTTGGACGCTGGCATTCTAAGAAAAATACAACCCCCACGCAAATGCAAGCACCCTTGGCACCTTTTTTTTGCGTCAATATTATCGAAGAATGAAAGTTTCTTAACCCCATGATGTTCCCATAGGAGATGTCCACGGTTAGCAGCGAACTCATAACAGGAATGCATGTACATATGTATATGATTTAAGGTTTTTTTCAACGGATTATTAGAGATGAGCTTGTGTGATTTGCCTAAGCCTCTAGTAAAAACAAATGGACTCAAATTTTCTAGAAATTGGCTTAGATTCAGACAGACTCGAAACTGCCTAGAACTGACTTTTGTGCAATTAAACATAAGTTTCAGCCTAGTTTTTTCTTCTCAGATGTTAGTTTCAGGCTAATTGAATGGACTACCCTATAAATTGGAACGTTTAAGCTATAAGCAGGGGATAATTTTCGAATTAGCAGGGTTTGCAAAGTAAAATTTATTAAGTTTGGCATAGACCTTCGAGCTAATCAGACGTTCGATTTACATAGTAACTACATAGTGTTTATTATTTCGAGTTTCACAGTAACTATTCACAGTAACTTCTTCTTTATTGGATACGTTCTTTTGGTATTAATTCAAGCTCCATTTTGAGTTCTTTTGCATCGGAAATCTCCTACCCTGCTCAAAGTAGGCAAAAAAGCCGGGAATCTTCCCCAGCTAGTAATTTCCTCGGTGACAAGTTTAAAAGCGCGCGAATTCCCGCATCCAGCTCATGGAACTCCAACAGATTCTTGCCATTAGCTGACCTTCCGGATAGCAGTGAAAGCGATCAACAACCCAACGCTGAAGTAAAAACTAAGGTGAGAGTCCCTCCAATTACATCAACGAATTTGCCTCACGTCATGATAGACGCCATTCTTAAAGAATTGAATGTAACGAATTTTTAAATTAAAATAATATCAATTGGTATGAGATTTTTCTTACCAATCTGGAAGATTACGAGGCCATGGAAAGACATTTAAAATCTAAGAAAGTGAGCTATTTCACATTCCAATGGGCAGATTTACGACCACTAAAAGTAGTTTTAACAGGGTTGCATAAAATTTCCCCAGGAGAACTAAAAAAGCTTCTCAAAACAGAACATAATATCAATGCTATTGATATTAAATTATTCAACCAAATTAAGAGATCGCGAAATCGCTTACTATCCCTTATATCCACAAAAGAGTATGAAAATGATCGAGTTAAACAAAATCAAGACGATCACACTATTGTGCGATGGAGCTTCGACATAAGCAGACGAAAAGGCCCTACGCAATATAGGAATCGTATGTGGTTTGGGCATGGGACATCTTACTGCCATCTTCCCACAATATGCGCTATATGTGGTAGTGAGCATGATTCTAGCAAATGTACGCTAAAAGAAGAGCAACGTAATGAAATTCGTTGTAGCAATTGCAAAGAAGTTCTCTTCACCAATTCACCTGATTGCAAGGCAAGAATAAACTATATACAGTTGAAACAAAAGCTGAATAGTCGGGGAAAAATTCAAAAAGTTCCCCAATCCCTGCTCAGAGAACTACAAGCAGCTTCCATTTTACAAGGACAAATTTGCTTTTGCTGGCTAAGTCGACAACCACTCCATCTATGTCCTACAGCATCAAGCAAAACCCACAATCTACAAATAGTTTATGCGACAACCTTCTCACCCGAATCGCGTTCAGTTTCGCTGTTAAAAATAATATAGACATAATTGTCATAACGGAGACTTGGTTAAGGCCAAATGATAGTTTTGAGCGTCCCTATTTTCATATATACAGATATGATCGCGTTAATAAAGTTGGAGGAGGCGTAGCCATAGCCGTTAATAGAAAAATTCTGTATTTCCTAAAAGTCCAACATCGGTAATTCTAAATATTGGCGTTATCACTGAAGAACTAAATATAAAATTATACGATGTTTACTTTCCTGGGACAAAATTAAGCAAGGAAAAAGTCGAACTTTTCAGATGATATCTCAAATGGTTTAGCAAGACAAGGTACCTTGCGGAGAGCGTAACGCTAGATATTGGCACTAAAACTGCACATGAAATAACAAAATGGGGCACATTTTATTGAATCTCACCAGAGAGGCAAATATCTACGTGCATTTCCCTAAAGAACACACGTTCTACTCTCTCCATGGAGTTGATTCCCCCCTGGATCTGGCTCTTAGTGACCAAAATATTACTCCCTCCGAACTGAGTGTCTTGCAAGTCCTCTCATCTCCCCATCTACCTGCCAATTTTTTCCTTAGAAACGACGAGAGATACTAGTAATGTACCAAAAACATACTACTGCTATAAAAAAGCAAAATGGTTTGAATTCTGGAGTTTTATTGATAAAACAGTGAACTTAATATCAAGAACCATAAAATCGCTCAATATTCAGTATGTGAAGAGCAAATTGTAGAATTCGCAAACACTATCTGGCAAGCTATTGAGCGTAGCATCCCAAAACAATCAAAAGCTTCTTATAATTTTGAATTTGACGAAAAAACCTACGATCTAATAAGAAAACAACTCCGCCATAGACGGTCCCCAGCCCGTTTGAGAAAGGAGAAGGGAACCCCTTGTTTCCCCAACTCATAGCTTCCATGATTCCTCATCCCGAACCTCTCCAATTAAACGGTAGTAAATGCTCTCGGGATGCACATTGGGTTTACTGGTTCCCCAATAATGTAACATTAAATGTCAAGAAATGCTCATAACTGTGAATATCTGTACATCTACAGCTCTGCTACTAAATCCTACTTACACCTCCTTTGTGAGGACGTAAGAGGGTGAAGGCGAATCTTCCGCGCCTGATAACGGAATCGACGTAATAACCATGCCGCCGGACTGGAGGTTGGGCGACGGGGTAACTCCCCGTCCCTGGAAAATCTTTAATTGTTTCGAAAACTGCAGATAGGCCTCGGAATGGATTGGACTCACGGCAACGACCTCGCAAACGAAAAAAGGAATATGGCATTGGATCCTGGAATGTCGGATCACTCAATTACCCTGGCGCTGTTAAGCACCTTTTACAACAGGCCAGTCAATATCAATTAAAAATACTGGCAGTCCAGGAAATGAATTGAACTGGAAACGACATTCAAGACATGAGATCGCACACAATATTTAAAAGTGGGAAGCCTACTGGAAAACGAGAATTTGGAGTGGCCTTCATTGTGGATAGGGAGTTCAAATTATTGATTTTAAGGCAGTCAATGAACGGTTGTGTGCGATCCGTATAAAAGCGAAATTCTTCAAAATCTGGCTGATTAATGTTCACGCCCTGACCGAAGAAAAAGACGAAGAAACGAAGGAATCGTTTAACAATCACCTGGAAAGAAAGGTCGACTCATTGGCCACAAACGACACAAAAATTATTCTGGGTGATTTCAACGCGAAGGTTGGCAATGAGCTATCTCATCGGGGAGCGACTAGAGGATATACCCTCCACGATGAAACAAATGACAACGGCCAGCACCTGATTGACTTTGCATGTAGCAGAAATCTGGTCATACGTCCGACTTGCTTCCCACATCAACGCATTCATAAAATGACCTGGGTATCACCAGATGGCAACACACTAAACCAGATCGATCATGTTCTCATCCAACAACGTTGGGCCTCGAGCATACTTGACGTCCGTACATACCGAGGAGCCAATTGTAACTCAGATCATTACTTGATCAAATTAATCTATCGATGTCGCATGTCAAAGGCATATTCAGCGAAGACCAGCCCGTTACAAAAATTTGACATCGAAAGCCTCCAAACGGTGTCTGTGGCCGAAAATTTCACGGAGACCCTCAACAACCAGCAGGCTCCCATTTTATCAGATGCATCGTTAAAGACGAGCAACGAGCTCTGGATGGAAGTGAAAGCGGCTATGAGAACCGTGGCAGAACAGACGATCGGACATCAAGCGCAAGAGGAATGATTGGTGCCAGACTGCGTTAGATAAAAAGAATCAGGCGTACAAAGAATACGTAGTTAAGAAAACCAGGACGAAGAGAGAACACTATGAAAATCTCAGAAGAGTAACGAATAAGATAATTAGGATTAAGAAAAGAAAATACTTTGACGACCAATTGAGAAGTATAGATGTAAGTCTAGCGAGCAATAACACAAGACAATCATACAAAGTAGTGAAAAGCCTGAAACGTGGTTATCAGCCCAAAACCACGCTCTGTCGTGATTACAGCGACAATAGCATCGCTGATGAAACCAAGATTAAGGAAAGATGGGAATCATATTTCAAGAACCTCCTTAATCCTCCGCACAGCTCCAGAACATCGGAGCCTATAGATGACTGCGGAGAGCTTCCATTGGCTCCACCAACTCTGGATGAAGTTTGTTCCATCATCAAAGCCCAAAAGAATAATAAAGCGCCCAGCGTTGACCAGATTCCAGTGAAGCTCATCAAATATGGTGGCAGTAGTGTTCACCAAGCTATTCACAAAGTCATTCAGTACATTTGGCAACAAGAACAAATGCCGACGAAAGAGTGGAGCCAATCAATTATATTCCCTATCCACAAAAAAGGTGGCAAGCTACAGTGCGAAAATTATAGAGGCATATCACTACTTTGTACGGCGTACAAAATATTTTTTTAAATCTTAGAAAATAAAATCGGATCATACGCAAACATTATTATTGGGGAGTATCAAGATGGTTTTAGGGCAGGTAGATCAACAACAGACCAACTGTTAACAGTCAAGCAGGTACTTGAAAAATGCTGGGAGTTCAACATAGACGTCCACCAAATTTTCCTTGACTTCAAGCAAGCATACGACAGTATTGATCGTAACGTAGTGTACCAAATAATGCTTGGTTTTTGGCACCCCAGCCAAATTAGTCCATCTTACCAAAATGACAATGACGTCGACAACTATGTTCACAGTCAAGCAGGTACTTGAAAAATGCTGGGATTTTCGTTTCGTTGACTTTAAGCAAGCATACGACAGTATTGATCGTAACGTACTGTACCAAATAATGTTTTGCTTTAGCATCCCAGCCTAGTTGGTCCGTCTTACCAAAATGACAATGACGTCGACGACCTCCCAAGTCCGCATCCCAACTAACCGGTGCCTTTGACACAAATATCGGACTAAAGCAGGGAGATGGGCTGGCCCCATTGTTATTGAATTTGGCTCTGGAGTACGTCATACGGAAGCTACCTGTCGATACGCGAGGTACATTACTATACAAGTCGAGCCAAGTAGTGGCCTATGCGCATGACATCAACATTCTGTCACGGTCACTAACAACTGCCAGAGAACTCTTCCTGAAACTCGACAGCGAAGCAAAACTAGTAGGGCTACAAATCAACGAAAATAAAACAAAGCTCATGACGCAGTCGAGAAAAACACCCCAAATACACAAAATATCACACTTGGCGAATACGGTATCGAAAATGTTAGCGAATTTGTGTATTTAGGCGCTAAAATAACGAAAACGGGCAATGAAAGAGATGAAATACGCCGTAGAATACAGCTCACTAATAAAATATTTTATTCAGTATTGACGATCTTGAAGACCAGCTGCATACACAGGAAAACAAAGCTCCAAGTATACAAATCTGTGATAAGACCTGTGTTATGCTATGAGTGTGAAACATGGACCCTAACCCAAGCATCCGCAAATATATTGAACGCCTTTGAGCGAAGGGTCCTAAGGCGAATAATCGGAGCGAAGCTAGACGGGGACCAATGGCGAATTCGATACAACCATGAGCTGTATGAAATTTTTGACAAACCGGAGGTCTCAAGGATTGTAAGACTGCGGAAGCTGCAATGGGCTTTCCACATGAATCGTATGGACGAACAACGGATACACAAGAAGGTATTTGTTGGGAGAACTGAAGGCCGGCGGCTAGTGGGGAAACCGAGGAAACGCTGGTCTGACTCGTTCGACGAAGACAGTTCATCGCTGCTCGGATTTCGGAATTGGAAGACGCGGTCAACGGACCGAGACAGTTGGAGGCGCTGTTTGCAGGAAGCGGAGGCCCGAAAGGGCTGTAGTGCTAAGAAGAAGAAGAAGAATAAGAAAACGAAATTCTTGCGGCGTAAATGGCAAAAAAACCACATAAGAGCCTCTCAAAATTGGTGTTAATAGCCTCACTCTAGCAATTAGGAACAGAATTAAGGAGCTCCGGAATTTCCGATGGAACTACATGCTAACAAATCTGGATTAAAACTCGCGGAAAGTCTAGTTTTTAAATAGAATTTTTAAACGAAAGTATCATGCGTTACCATATTTAATAATAAATAACAACGGGGGCATATTACTCCAATAAAGGAAAAGTAGATTTACTTGCAGATAAAATTAATCAGTTCCTTAATATTTCCAATAGGTTCTGCAGCAATCTAGCAGAAATTATGGTGGTTAAAGCTTTAGAACAACAACTTAACCAAACATCTTTACCTCCTGGTGCATTAATAAAAACAAGAGAGTTAAAAGGTTTACTTAAAGAAGTTAAAAATAGCAAAGCTCCAGGTATCGATGGCCTGCTGAATATAGTACTTAAAAATTTACCCAAAAAAGGAATAGTCTTCATATGCCTCGTATTCAACGCTTACCTTAGGCTCTTCTTCTTTCCATCTATCTGGAAACAAGCTCTTGTTATACCTATCCTGAAGCCTGCAAGAGATCCGCACTCTCTCGACAACTATAGGCCCATTAGCTTACTACTAGGTTTAGGTATGCTCTTTGAAAGAGTAATACTAAAAAGATTAATGATTTATTGGCTAACAATAATACCCTACCTGATTTCCAATTCGGCTTCAGAAACAGATATTCGACAGAGCATCAGCTTTTCCGTGATACGTAGGATATCAAAGCAGCGATGTACAATAAATTGTCTGTAGGTTTCGTGCTGCTGGGCAAAGAAAAGGCCTTCGATACAGTCTGGCATGATGCTCTTGTCTATAAGCTTCACAAGTATAACACACCCCCATACTTGTTAAACCTTTTAAATTAGTTCCAGGTCAAAGTAGGGGAAAGCAATTCCTCAGTGAAAAGTATTACTGCCGGTGTTCCACAAGGCTCCTGCCTTTGTCCACCACTATATAACATCTATACGGCTGACTTCCCTCCCCTACCAAACTGCCAAGTTGCAGCTTTCGCAGACGACATTTGCATTCCATTATTACCAGCCTTGAACAGGCGTTAGAACTTACATATCAATACTACCATCAATGGAAAATTCAAATTAATGTTGCAAAAATGAATTCAATACTCTTCACCAGGAAACGTAAGCCTGCCCACCAACTCAAGCGACCAATAAATTTTTCAGGGCAAACTTTTCCCTGGAGTGAGGATCTCATTTATCTTGGGCTTATATTCGACCAAAAACTAACCTTCAGAAGTCATATTGAGCGTTTAAGACCGTGCTCTTGCTATACGCCCTTCTTAATCGTAATTTGCGTCTAAACACGAGAAACAAAGTCCTCGTCGTCAAAATGGCAATCCAACCGATCATCCTACAGGGTTTTCCAATAAGAGCCATTTTTTAATATAAATGATCGGATGTTTATTTCATTATGAAGAAGAAGGTATGCCGTTAATAGTGAAAAATAACATCAGGCAAATGACCACCACGACCACGCTTACAAGATTATATCCTTTTCGTGAAATTTCCCATAAGCCAATCGCAAAGTGGCTGCACTATGCCCTCGATAGCCTCACGAATTCCATCTTTGAGGTGCTGAATCGACGCTAAGCTGTTGGCGTAGACCTTCTGTTTTACGTGGCTTTAAAGGAAGAAGTCGCAAGGTGTTAAATCACAAGATCTCGGTGGCCAATTGTGATCACCTCTTCAAGAGATAACACGGTCCGGAAACTTTTCCTGTAAAAGATCAATGGTTTCGTTGCTTGTGTGGCACGTAGCGCCGTCTTATTTATTTATTTAAATTCCATTCAACAAAAACAAAATCCAATTACAAAATGGAACAAAACAAACAGAAAAGAAAATTAATGAAAATAAGAGTGTAGTGTTAAAGTTAATATAAAAAAGAAATTCAATGGTACTAACAATAATAAATATGCATGTAAAATTAAATTAAAGCACACAAAAAAAGAAAATAAAGTCTCATATTTACTCCAGTTGAGTTTTAAGAATCAGGCTTCTTAACCTCAACTTAAAAACTAGGTATGAGTCGGAAAAAGGGCCAAGCTCAAGCTTATCATGATTCCCTACCATTCGTATAATGGGAGAATGAAAATATAAATTTGTACGGGCATATACGGTGGCACGAAAAAATTGTTTCCCCGAGAAGAACGCGATGATTGACGAAAACGTAAGTCTGCGAACAATGTCAATGAAATTTGATTGTGGCAGAGTTGATACAGAAAACACTGATCTAGATACATGCGATGGAACGACAGAGTGGGCAAATGTAGGAAGGAAAAACGACAGTGATAGGGTTGATATGGGACTTTGTATTTGTAAAATAAGACACGAGTAAATTTACGCTGGATATTCTCTAACGAGTCAATGAGGTAGGAGTGTCGGGGAGACCAAACTACAGAGCAATAATCGAGGATAGGACGGACAAGACAGATAAACAATCAGACGGGGGTAGATATATTGTTAAATTTATGAGCGTTCCTGAAAATAAGTCCCAATATTTTTGAGGCCCTAGTAGTCGCGATTAGAATGTGTGCATCAAAATTGAGCTTAGGATCAAAAGTAACGCCAAGGTCCTTAGCAGAGCTCAGGAATAAAAGTTGACGAGAAGAACTGAGCGAACAAGTTGGAAATATCCTGTGGAGAAGAGCTAACTATATTATTCTAGCAAACTGAAGGAGGGACAGAAGAGGAGGACTTGAAGGATCTTATGTATGACCAGAATGGTTTCGCATTATTCGCCATGAGGGAACTCTCCAAGCTACTGAAGTAGTTTTTCATTGCAGTCTTTAGTTCTTTTTTTGCTACAAGACGCAGATCACAAAAGCCGGCTCTGGATTCTTCAGTACCAGAACGCTTGAAACGGCGGTGTGCCTTACTTTTAGCATTCAAGGCACTGAGAACATGCTTGGTTAGCCATGGTTTCTGCTTTACTTTGCGAAGAGCTTGTAAAGGTGTGAAGTGTTTAATCACCTCATAGAGGCAATTATAAAACTTATTCAGAGCTTCCTCATACTCTTCAACTCCTGCCAGTCAACCAAGCTCAGCTCGGAGGCTAAAGCTTCGTAGTTTGCTGTGAAGAAGTTGAATTTCGGAGAAGAAGCAAAAGTACAACTTGACAAAGGTGTAATGGAGAGATCGAGCGATAATGGCGGATGATATCTATCAATACTCACTAGAGGATTTAATGCAGTGGAAACAGATAGACAGTTTAGGGGAAAGTTAGAAAGAACAAGGTCAAGTACCCGACTATTAGCATTAGGGATATTATTGAATTGCGATAGTGAACAGAGTGATAGAAACGAGGAGAGGGATAAAGAAGATGCATCGGTTGATGAAACCGAGAAAGGAAGGTTCTCCGTCCATTGCACTGTTCCCAAATTGAAATCACCGCATATTAGAATTAAAGATTGCAGATGATGCAATAAGACATAAGAGGAAAACTCGTCAACGAATGTCTCATACACATACAAAGGAGAGTTACTAGGTATGTAGACAGAGGAAACTAATAAAGATGTATTGTTAGGAAGGAAAATCTTGACAATCACACAATCCACAACACGGGAAAAGCAAAAATCAGCACAAAGTGAGCTATGCACTGTATTACTAACAGCTACAAGAACTTCACCTCCATCTACTTTATTTGCACAGGCCAAGTCCCGATCACAACGGTACATATCAAAATCAAGGGATATTTCCGAGTTTAAGATGTTACTATTTAACCAGGTTTCCGTAAGACATATAAATACATCTTCGTTGAGTTGTAACGATAGAAAAAGCTTATCAAGCTTGGTCCTTAACCCTCTTACATTTTGGTAATATACTGAAATATTGTAATATACTGAAATATTTGAGGTTAAGCTACAGTCATGAAATCTTATACTAGTTTGTAGGTTCCGGTCTTCCCGGTGCACGAAAGAACTTCCGTCTTCTTGAGCTGAATGTTTTAATAAGTACTCCAGGCGGCCAAGCTTCAGGATTCAAAAGAGTATCACAATTCGAGGGCACTATGAGCTTGAAAGAAGCTACCACTCTGTCCTCCAGATTCTCCTTCGTTAATTTGTAGCAGCCGTCTTTTTGAAAGTAAACGTTATCCAGATCAATACCATCCAACTCCGGCCATAAAAAATCATTAATCATCTCTCGATAGCGCAATCCATTCACCGTAACTGTTGCTCCAGCCTCATTTTCGAAAAAGTAAGGTCCAATGACTCCGCCGGACCATAAACCACACCATACAGTCACACGTTGAGGACAAAGAGGCTTTTCAACAATAACTCTTGGGTTTTCCGAGCCCCAGATGCAACGATTTTGCTTCTTGACGAAGCCACCGAGGTTTAAATAGGCCTCATCATTCAAGATGATTTTTCGATGGAATCCCGGATCATTTTCATGCATTTCAAGGACCCAATTAGCAAAGATACGACGCCGTTGATGATCGACCGGCTTGAATTCTTGTGTTAACTGAACTTTATAAGCCTTAAGACCCAAATCTCTATGCAAAATACGATGTAATGACGTTTGTGGAATGCCTTATTCCAAAGAACGACGAAGAATGGACAAACCTGGGTTTTCTTCAACACTTTCGGCTACAACAGCAATATTCTCGGCTATTCTTGAGTGACGTGCACGGGTCTTATTCTTCACATCACTAAGTTGTCCCGACAGCTCGAATTTTTCCACCGATTTCTGTATTGTGGTTCGACAAGGTGCTTCACGACGACCCAAAAATGTTCGAGTTTCACGGACAGCCTCTGCCAAATTTTCACCATTTTTATAGTGAATTTTAATAATTTCAATGCACTGTTGAAGCGTGTAATATTCCATTTTTATTAATGGCGTAGTTTTTACTTGTCAAAAGTGACATCTACCGAAATAGCGGGCTATTCAAAATAACACCCCTTATTGGAAAACCCTATATATAGCTCACCTACTTGGATCAAATGTGCTAAGTATCTAGTAACAAAGCTTCAGATTACGCAAAATAGATACCTAAAAATGGTACTTAATAACCGTTTTACTTTTCTTCTGAAAAACTACACAGCCTTGCTGGCGCTAGTCGAATTTATAAACTCGCTGGATCGCACCGTGATAAACGAATCGCGGAAGCAAATGACTCGCCCAATCCGCTAATTCGTGCCCTGGCGAACTGAAAACCAGCAATTGCTACCACCTATCTCTTTGGCCGTATCCTAGCCTCATAGATTTTTGCTAGTTATAAGTAGATAGTTAAGTTATGTTAAGCTAATAATACGTTCAGTAGAGGTTTTTGCCGAAATTTTTCTCTAACAAATTAGAATATTCGCATAGAAATACGATACTACTCATAATTTTAAGTAATGTTCAAACGATGGTGAAATGACATTGTCAGAACACCTACTGTATAATAAGACCTCTGTACCACATACATTCTAATAAAGAAATATTATATATTAAAAAATAAATTAAATAAACAGTTTTTTCCTCAGTATAAAAAGTAACGTTTCTCCTACCAGTTGGTTTGACATTCTTTTCTCCACTTACAATACAAAGTACATATATTTTCTTAAAATACCTTCAGGATTGAGTGTATTAATGACTATTTACCTAGAGACCCCGAAACGGGTATAAATTAGAATTAGAAAGGGAAGCCGATACGGACGAGGAACAGAAGGATAATTTAATCTGAAAACTCCGCCCCCTTTGATCAATTTCAAATTTTATAGTACGTTAATTAAGGAAGTACTTTCAAACTCAATCACCTAATAAATTTCTTTGATTTCATCTGCTTATTTTCTCTTCAGTGTGCAATATCATGAATAAATAACACATTTCATTTCCAATTGAATTAGATTATTAACATGTAAGAAGAAATTCCACCTAATTTGCTAGAATAAATAAACCAGAACTTACCCAAAAGCTGATCCAAATAAACACATCGAATTTCGACGGGACCTGCATGCGTCTCGATAACAGGGTTCTCTATGAAAAAACTCGCGTTTTCCAAGTTTTGAACTTGCGCCAATTTGGCCATCAGTTTTGCTGAAAGTTCCTCAACATCTGCAACGAAAGAAAATATTTCAAAACAATGAAAAAAAGCATTAAAAATCGACTGACTAAATCTTTTTTTTCCAATTCTTCGAAACGCTTCATATACTGAAGGCGAAAAATAAAACATTGAAAATTTAAATTTCAAAACAACAAAAATGTTTTCTAATCTTTTCCTTCCGTGCCAAATGACTGACGAGTCGTTTGCTGGCGAATTCGCCAAAACAAATTAACCCGCCCTGGTCTGGTCCAACAGTGCGGAAATTTCAAGAGCGGACGCACTGTGCATAATTGAAGGATGGAGGTTAATTAGAACCAGATGCCTGACTATCACTCCAAGATTTCTCCAACTAACAGACTGTTTGCTTAAGTATTTCTCAAAGCATGTCCAGAAAGATAGTCATTTTGCGTAGGCCGAATTTCCGATATGAGGAAGACGTCGAAGAAAACAAATCTTCGCTGCAAAATGAGTAACTAATTGCCATGAAAATTACTCGTAGAGCGGAAATCAGAAGTAAATAAATTTAAAATAATTCTTTATGAATGAAATCAAAATTTACAAACGCAACACGTACGGGGGCTGCCCTTGACCGAAAATATTTATGAATTTTTCCAAGACGTCTGTTTCAATTCTCGGAATGTGTTAAGAGCTTATGAATTCCAACTTCCATCGCTGGTCGGCGACTTATTTACGAAGGCATTGAAATCAAGCTCAATAATTCTCAGCAAAAATAGCATTCAAGGAAACTTATTCTAGGCCGTAAAACCATAAACACGCTCTCGAGGAAACTACTAAGTAAACGGAAAACTAAATAAATTCATCGATATTTACTGAGTGCGACTAGTAATGCGCCAACCGACGTTCACCAACGTCAATGCTGACATTAATTGCAACAAATTAGCTACAATATTGGAATAAATATTTCAGCAGAGATTCATTCTGGACTTAAACTTTATGCAATCGGAAATGATGCAAAGCGTTTAGTCGCCACAAATTTTATTGTTTGGCTCGTGAAATTTGGCAAAGCCATGGGAGAATTCCTTGGCTGCTTGGGTTACGTAAAACATTCCATAGATTCATAATATTTGATTAATATCGCTGCAAACAATTAAGACATCAAAGTAACAGTCACAAATCAATTGATTGCACGCTTGACCAATACTAATCAATTGCATTGACCCCAATGAAAAGCACTGGAAAATCCGCAACGTGCTCAATTGATCAATGAATAGATGAATGAATTTTTTTCTGCTAAACGCACTATTAAACTCATGAAGACACCAGCAAATGAAGACAGAAAAGAAATCAACATGCTAGCGCCTAGCCTCCCTCCATTTATGCCCAAAATAGTGGTAAAATACGTGTTTAATGCGGTCTAGTGCGGTTTCTTGAATACTAATTTTCAAGTAGTTACTGCTAATTGTGGCTGCAGATACAAGAGTGGAATCAACCGCAAAGTTGAGCTTAAAAGGAAAAACGAAGTTGAAACGAAAAAAATACAGAGAAAAATCCTCCGGCGGCAGGTTTACTATGAGAAAACCATGAAACGACATATTTGCACGTTCTCGTGCGTTTTATTTTCTTGTTTAGCATATTAAATGGAAAAAAGGTAAATATAATGATCAATTTTGAAACCGTTAACTGCTATTTGTTGCCTCTTATGCACGCACTTGACTTGTTTTCTGTCCATCAACCTGTCATGCCACAAATGGTGTTCCATAGAAGTGATTCTAATTACGTGTTTATGTGACCATTTTTGTGGGTGGAGGTGTCACATTAAGCATATTTTGTATTCAATAGAATTATGTATCGGGTTTTCGAAAGCACATCAAACTTATAGTCGTCAACAAGTTGAGTAGACAGAAATACATACATACATATGCTCATGTCAGAATAGTGTTGTACTCAACTTTTTTTGCTTTAGCACTACAGCCTCCTTCGGGCCTATGGATAGAGATAGTTAGAATATCTCATCATCTTGATCGTATGTATCGGCACTCGGCAAGGTGATATGTTCAGTACACCGCCTGTACTCAACTTATGATATGCAGATACTCATCTTTCGCAACTATAGAGTAAACTTGGGAAGTGCTTCAGTGAAATCTATATACATTAAATAATTGGAAGAAAAGGAAAAACCTCTTTTACTTCATTTTAAGTACGGACCCGTGAAGTGCCCTCCTGGGACTACAGATAACGACCCTGATTGGATCTGGACTACGCTTTGGACAACGAACTGGAATTTATACTTTGGGTTGGCGGATATGATGGTTTGAGTCTAGTTGCTTTGCACGGTAGCGCCGAGGTGACACTCCTACGTAAACAGCTCCAATTCAACTCTCATACCGTCTCCGTCCCGGTAAAACCTTGGCAGACCTCGGAGTACGTTCGAAGTTCGCACCACTGGGTTGGTGGTGTAGGTTCTGTCGAGACGGACTCCCGATTAGCGCTGGTCTGGCTCTGAGTACTTGTCCCCATAAGGACTTGTGCCAACCCTCGCATGGTTTCCCTGCTCTGCAAAGATAACCATGGGACCAAAAAGGCAACTACACACACGAACGGAGATAGACCCAATAAAACTGGAGTAACCATAAAACAAGTTGGGTAGACAGACCTACGCTCATGTCAGAAGGGTTTTGTATCCAACTTCTTAGAAATGCAATCACCAGCAACGAATAAAGTCAATAAATATGTCCAAGAGATGTGCACGTTTAAAAGAAAATCCACAACAAACATTGTTGTTGTTGTTATTAGATGAATTTCAAATGGCTAGGTGAAGTATGGACAAAATGACAAGGTGTTTTGTTTTTTAATAATATTTATTCATTTAATGGTATTATAATCAGTCTCAATCATTTTTACTCATCTTATGTTCATTGACTATCAGTAGCACGGTCTTTTTATTAAGTAGGAACTATAATAAAATATATATTAAGAAAAAATGTAACTAATCACAAAAACCATTTTGTCCATATAGTACGGACAAAATGACATATAAGGTAAGGACATAATGACATACTAATTTTTAAGAACACAGCTCACAAATAAATCGTTTGGTGCTCTTTGGGACATCAGCACATGACGCATGAGCCCGAAGGGAACAAGTCATACATCGTAACCAACCTTCGCCGGGCTTAGAACGGGAAAAGAAGTCATTGCAATAAATGCACGCGCAGTCACTATCGTCGTCTTCTGTCTCGCATAAGAAATCTTCGCTTCTGAGCTATCATATATCAGAGCAGTTGTACGCTACCTCGATGCTCTCAATCTCTTCTCTGATGGTAGAGCGTTTTTGGAAGCAGGAATATTTATTTCATCCTCATCAAAAAATTTTCTTTTAACTTGTCTCTTCTTTTGTACCGGTGGATCCTTTGGTCTATTTTTAGCAATAATTTCTTGTATACTTGGAATAGAAGTTAAAAGCCAATCACCTTTGACAGGTTTCAATTTTCTTTTTCCTTGGCCTCGAATGAACTGCCCCTGTGGTGCTGGCGAAATAGTAGCAACTGGATATGTCAGTAATTGCTTTGATGGACCAGGACTGACACCGTCATCGTACGCTGCTCCATCTACCTCAACTGTTTTAGACACCTCTTCATATGTTTCTAAATTCAGGTTCATCACATCAGAAACAACAACTCCAATATCATTATTGGTGGTGGCTTGCGTTGTGGTTTGTGAAGAATCTACTTCATCGTCATTTGTTGCTGATGGATTTAAAATAGGTGCAACATCGTTACTCGGGTCTTCTCGGTTTAAAGAGGTGTAGATACATTAGTTGATGGTAAATGTGAGCTGGGAAGTTTATGTGTACCGTCTGCAATATCCTCCTAATTCAATCTGCCGATTCAAACATGTAGTTCGAAAAATATCAGGATTAACAGGCCAGATGCCTGTCTTTTCAAAGCCATTACTTGCATTCTGAATAGTTGCGGCTTTTCCATACCCTTCATTAAACAAATACCCGATTTGTAAATTGGTAACAATGTGCCCTGGATGATTTTTAGCCACTTAGAAATTTCTTGATTGAAATAAGTTTTTAGTGGTCCATAGATACAAACATCCAAGAGCTGAATTCTATGAGTGCAATGTGGCGGTAAACACAACATATGAATACCATTTTCTTTGGCAAAACTCAAAACATTCAATGCTTTTATGACTTGAGTGACCAAATAAGTAGAACCGGATCGTCTTTGCTAGATTTCGTATGTGCCTGAAAATGTTTTAACCATTTTACAAACACCTCTTTATTCATCTATCCTGATTCTTGTGCTAGTCCAAGAGTGCCGGTGGGAGCCTCATCAACTAGTTCATTTTTCATGTTTTTCCTAGGAAATATCATACATGGTGGAATAAATGGGCCGATGGCATTCGTACAATACACTACTTTCACATTCGAATCTCTCAGCACTGGTGAGTCAGCCGACTTGTTTCCTGCCTTTGGTGGCCTGAATTTTTTGTGGTTTCTGGACTGTTGTGAGCCAGGTTTCATCCATATTGAAGATTCAGTGAGGTCCCAAGTTGTGAGTCTTCAAAAATTCTACATAAATACGAAAAAATTTAGCTACCTGTGGTTTATTAAGCGCTTGCGCTCTTGCAGCAGAACTTGTTTCTGGGGTGCGCAGTGAAATGTCCTTATTTGTTCTTAGGAAACCGTCAAGCCAATCTTGTCCAGCACGTTTCTTTTTCTTGTTGAAAGGGTGATCGATAACATTTTTTTTCGGCTAGTTCAAAGGCAAGCTCTTGGAGTGATGTACGCGTGAAACCGAAAAGTCGTGTTTCTAAAAACTTTATGTGTTCTACTAACTCCTGCTCAGTTTCAGTTGAAAATATTTTCTTGAATCTTCCTAATCCTTTAGAGTTAGAATTCAAGGTTTTGTCCATATTGAGTGCATGTCTTCCAAGCGTCACCTGAGGAACACCGAATATTTTTGCGGCCAATTCCCATCCCATTTTTTTGCTTCCATGCTTCAATAGCCTTATTCATGGATTCTTGGCTCCAAGACTGCCGATTAGTTTTTTTTTTGTATCTTCGCGGCATATCACTTAAACAAAATAATAAATTTTAATTAACATAAACTCTACGGACAAAACGACATACCATGTCGTTTTATCCATTGTATATGTATATCATTTTGTCCAAATGTGAACAAAAATGAATAAAAAATCAAAATTCTATCAAGCGCCTGATAATTGCAATAAAATTAACGGAAATCACTGGGTACTGGCATAAGTTCATTGATTTTAATAGAAATAATTACAAATAACAACAAATAACTCACCAGAAAACAGGGGAAAACCATCTATAAAATAAACTTTCTGGCACGTAACACGTTCGAACTGGTTACTGTGACGCGACTGTAACAACGACGCTCAACATCTGACAGAATTGTGAATATGGCTGCCGTCACGTGATACAGTCGCGGAAACGTTACTAAAACCCGCCAATTTTTTAATAAGTTCATTTTGTCCATACATGTCATTTTGTCCGTACTTCTCCTATTCGATTTTCATAAAACTTACAAAGTTTAAGGACCTTTTGTAGGACTACTCGAATATAAAATTTCGTTTAGTTTAAGGGTATCTACACGATTTTATTGGGGGAAATGTGAAATCCGAATATCATACTATTATTAACAAAGTTGAGCGACTTTTAACTTCTGAGGTATTTGTTGTAACCCAAGCATCTGCAAATATATTGAACGCCTTTGAGCGTAGGGTCCTGAGGCGAATAATTGGAGCGAAGCTAGACGGGGACTAATGGCGAATTCGACGCAGCCATGAGCTGTATGAAATTTTTGGCGACCCGGAGGTCTCAAGAGACTGCGGAAGCTGCAATGGGCTGGCCCCATGAATCGTACCGACGAACAACGGATACCCAAAAAGGTATTCGTTGGGAGAACTGAAGCCGGAGACCCTTGGGAAAACTGAGGAAACGCTGGCCTGACTCGGTCGACGAAGACAGTTCATCGCTGCTCGGATTTTGAAATTGGAGGACGCGGTCGATGGACCGAGACAGTTGGAGGCGCTGTTTGCAGGAAGCGAAGGCCCAGAGGGGCTGTAGTGCTAAGAAGAAGAAGAAGAAGAAGAAGAAGAAGAAGAAGGTATTTGTTGTTGTTGTACTCATAATACCTACCTCCATAATTTTTTTCAAATTTTTCGATTCACAGGTGTCCAATCGCGAAGGGGGACACACATTTTTGTGTATTACCCCTCCCCGCGCGCCTCTTGAAGCAAAAAGTTTCAATTTAAGACCTGTCTTGAAAAGTTATCATCAAGACCTTTCATTTGATACCCATATCGGCTACCTTTGATGAAATTTTTTTTCGGGGGCCACTCTCCTGTATGGGAAGACCCCCCTAAATACCTTATAAAATTTTATTTGCAATTGGACCCCAACTTTACACCTGCATACAAAATTTGATGTTTCTTGCTTTATTAGTTTGCGAGAAAAAGTGGTGTGACACACGGACGGACAGACAGGACGCGATTTTAGTAGGTTTTTGAAGAATTATTTTACAAAACCCTAAAAAGATCAAAAACCCCAAAAAAGAAAGCGAAATTAACAACAACCACGACGCAACCACCGGCTACAGCCACGATGTTAACAGCACATCGGGAGTGGAACTAAAGACGACAAAAATGACCATTAATACAATGACAATGAAAACGGACGCAAACCGGAGATTAACAGACAGTCTTGTCCAGACTGATATTTCTGCGGCGTTCGGGCGAAGCAAAAAATGATGCGAACGCCAAAGCGTCCTCAAAAGGAAAAGCGGGAAAGTCTGCAGGACGCGTCAGATGTTCGAGCGGTCGAGGAAAATATAAAGAACATCGAGAATTCGCTGGTCATTGCTGCGATCGCTACGGAAGCGACTGAGAAAGGGTCGTAAATTCCGATATAACAACGAACCATCCTGAAGTCCACGAAGACGTTACGGCAGGAAAGGATAGGATTCACCAGACAAATGAAGTGACGTTATGTGATTCCATCACCAACTTCGAAAATGTGGCGGAAGTGCTGTATTCGGAAACATCTCCCAAGAACGATGGTTGCTAAGTACAATTGGCACCCAGTGACATCAAGTAAAAAGGCTAATCCAAATAGCGGGAGATGCATACGACTCCCCAAAAATCAACAAAATAGTAAAGATTGGGCTCCTTGAACTAGAGGAGCTCCTAGATCGCATAGAGCATTATCGTTAAAGGCCGAAGAGGATCAGAAGGCCGAAGAAGAGCAGAAGGCTAAAGAAGCACTGGAGGCGAAATCCAAAGGGCACGTGCAGACAGCTCCACCATCAAAAATCATTAAAAGAATGGCGACTAGCCCAATCGAAGGAGATTGGGATAAAAGAAGGAAGGAAGAGGTACTTAATGGGCGTGGAACGCTAGATCAGGGGTCCCAGATAGTGATAACAAAATTAGCGAAGAAAGCCCCCAAAAAACTCCTTCAAAGAGTGCCCGAAAATGAAGCTCACCCGAAAGCCCATCAAGGAAAAAGACCTGATGCGAAACAGGAGGGAAAGAAGCCCCAACGAAGAGCCAGGCAGCAGGCACTGCTCGTAAAACTCCAAGATGGTCGATCCTACGCGGAGTCATTGCGGGACATCAGGGTAAGTGTAAGGCCCAAAGACATTAACACTGCCATTAAAGCACTACGAACAACGCGGTCGGGCCACATATTGGTCGAATCCAGAGCAGAGGCCAACAATAGGGAATCATTCTGAGACGTTGTAAAGAAAGTCCTCGGCAAAGGCGCAACTATAGCCTCCCTCAAGCCGATAGCAACGATCGAAATAAGAGGCGTTGACTGTGTTTCAGATTTGGCCATCAAAAGGGAGTTCCCTAGCTTGGGTAGGATCCAAACCGAGGCTGACACCAGAAAAAAATAGGGGAGAACGCATGGCCATAATTGACTTGACCGAAAACGACGCCGAACAATTTCTGAATAAGGGCAAAATAAGAATAGGGTGGGTTGTCTGTAGGATACGGCGAAGAGCAGCGCCTTGGCTATGGTCACGCCGCACAAATATGCAAAGGACCCGGTAAGAGCTCCCTATGTTACAAATGCGGTGAGATGGGACATAAAAGGAAAGAATGTACGAAGGAGGCACACTGCATTTTTTGCAAGGATGCTGATCCCAGACCTGATTTCGGATACATCTCGGGATCAGGAAAAAGCCGACTTTTCCAAAAAGCCCTAGCTAAGGCGGAATCAGAACTAAATCCTGCAACTAAACCTACACCGCAGTTCAATCGCCCAAAATCTGCTTGAACAGTTTGCGAGGGACATGAAAGACGACTTTACTCGTATGCTGCTGAGTGAGCAGCACCATGATAAAAGTTTGGCATCATAGTATCCTGGTAAAACTGGAACTGCCGCCATCTGGGTTCGAAATAGTGATTCCCAAGCGGAGAGCTGTGGATGAGGAGATAGTTTTGTGTGGGTTCTATGCTCAGGGACCACCTTTTTTAGTGTGTACCTGACACCGAACGAATCGATATCATGTTTCCAAGCCAAGCTTAGTGCTTTGAAGGGCGCGTCTCGAACGCAGACGAGAACGTGCTCGTTAGGGGAGACTTCAACGCTAAAGCAATCGAATTGGGCATGCCTGAAATAGATCCGCGGGAAATTGAATCTTAGAAATGGTAGCCAGGACGACGTACTAAACACCGGAAATACGCCGGATTTCTGCCATATTGGCTGTGAAGGAACCATACCGCACGTGACACTCACCTCGGAGTCCTTAGTACGGCAGATACGCAATTGGAGAGTAGTAGAGGACTACTCAGCCAGTGATCATTAGTGCATTCTGCTTGAGATAAGCGATATTGTCTCCCGACGTCCGTGCTCCCAGCTTTCTACAATTGGATGAAACATCGGAAGGATGAATGTCAAGAGGTTCATCGAGGTGCTCACAGCATGTGCCCCACTGCAGGTAGATTCGCAGGGGACCGAAAAACTGGCAGCTCAAGACGTCTTGAGCTCAACTATGAGCTTCTTTACGACTGCTTGCAATGCTTCTATGCCCCGTCAAAAACCCCGACACGACAAGCCCTCAGTGTACTGGCCGTCAACTGAAATCGCTGAAAAACGAAGAGGTGTCACAAGTTTTGGCATGAGGCTCAACGGGTACGTAACAGTGATGAGGAATGCAACCGGATGGCAGCATATAAGTCGACACGAAATGCCTTCACAAATCCATTAACAACAGCAAGGCTTGCTGCTGGCAAGAGCTAGTGAACAATGTGAACAAAGATCCATGGGGAATTAGCTACAAGCTAGTTATGCGGAAGCTTGGTGCCCTACGGAAACCTTGCATACGTGATGCGGAAAAGATGGAAGAGATAGTGTCGAGTGTCCACTCTTCACACAGCCGGAACTAGAAGAGGCAGTCCTTTCACTGAAAGCGAGGAAGGCTCCAGGTCCACATGGTGTTCCAGGTGAGGTGTTGCAGGTTGTATATCACCATTGTCCTGACTTGTTCCTCAGCATATTCAACGCTTGCCTACGGGACGGGGTTTTCCCGGTACGATGAAAGGTGGCGAGGCTCGTGTTGATCACCGCCTGCATACCGCCTATTATGCATGCTAGACACAACTGGAAAAGTGCTAGAGAAACCCATCAAGGGAAGACTCACTGAAGCGATTCGTGCTGCTGGGGACCGACCTCCTCGGCAGTACGGCGCAGGATGTTCCACCATTGATGCGATTTCAGAGGTGGTGAGCGCGGTCCAAAAGGCAGAAGCATATACTCGCACCAAGCGACGGATTGTCCCGTTGGTGACACTCGACGTCAGGATCGCCTTCAACTCCGCTGGATGGGTGCACATTCTGGATACGCCAAGTTCCAGAATATCTAGTGCGGCCTTTAAGAGACTACCTAAAAGATCCGAAGCCTACTTCACGACACGACAGTGGGCCAACGAAGGATGGAAGTTACATCGGGTGTCGCCTAGGAATCTATCCTTGGTCCGGACTTGTAGAATTTGTCTTTCGACGGACTTTTGAGATTGGAGATGCCAGATAACTCGCGCTTGATCGGCTATGCGGATGAAGTTACGGCTCTCGTCACTGGACGCACCGTTGAAAAAGCGCAACTTAGGCTACGTATGCTAATGCGCCGAGTGAGAGACTGGATCACTACTCGAGGGTTCAGTTTAGTACTGAAGAAAATCAAAGTGGTCATCTTAACAAAAAAGAGAGTCCCTAGAGTAAGGATGATCAATATTAGAGATACACAATATTAATCGAATTGAAGCCAGCGGTGAAGTACCTGGGGCTACTGATCGACTCGAAGATGAGTTTTCCTGATTAAATCAGGGCAACGGCTGAGAAGGCTGCTTCGGTAGCATCAGCTCTGAGTCGACTTAAGGCCAATGTAGGGGGACCTAGCCCATCAAGAAGACCCCTCTTGATGAGTGCTGTAGACTCAGTGCTACTGTACGGAGCAAAAATATAGGGCGACCCTCTCAGAAAGGAGGTATACCGAAAACGCTTGGCACTGGTACAGAGAAGAGAAGCGCTTATAATTGCATCTTCATATCTTTTGAGCGGGCATGGATTTTTTCAGTTCTACCTGCACAAGATTGGTAAGTCATGGTCCCCTGAATGTCGGTTTTGCCCAGGAGAGGAGGACAATACCTGCCACACATTTTTTGCGTGCATGAAATGGGACAAGCTGTGAAGGGACCTCTTCAAGGAGATGGGAGAGGTCCCTTCACAGCAACTCAGTAACATCACCGAGAGATATCAGTGATGTTACTGAGTTGCTGCAAAACTGGTTCGAGCAGACCAAAACTATGTTGCATTTTCAATTAGTCAACATGCAGCCAATATTGTAATTCTTATGTCTCTCCGTGCATACCCGCCCGTCTATTTCTAGTTTACTCAATACCAAAGAGAATTCCACGTCTAACATTCGTTGCGTATGGACGTGTTTTTAGTGTTTTGTACTAAAATACAAAACCCTATTGCAATCACGACCTGTGCCCGTCTGTCCGTCCGTCTGTATATCACAGCACTTTTTCTCCGAAACTATAGAAGCTACAGCCATGAAACTTTGTGGAAAGGTCAGAAGTGGCGACTTCTTGAAAGTTTTGGGGTGGAAAAATTTTTCAAAGGGGTTTAAGGGGGGTCTCCCCACATAGGGGGTGACCCTTTAAAAAAAATTTCACCGTTGGTAGTCGAGTCTTAATGAGAACTTTTCAAAACAAGTCTTAAAATTACCATATCAATACCGTGGGGGGCAGAAGAAGGGGATATGTACGAACGTTTCTACTCTAGGGTTCGAAATAAAAATTCTGATGCCATAAGTCGATGATTACAGCACAGGAGAGTGGCCAATCTTACACAATGTCCTAATACTTTGTAAGTTTGATGAGATTCCTATCATATTCACGGAAGTTATATCCATTTCTCCAATTACAACAACAATAACACACTATTTTGGTATTTTATGGGCTTTCCATCGAACCAGACACTGCAGTTATGATTTGATCTTCTTAAAATTTTCAGATAAGATCAATGATATTAATGCTTTTGGGATTTCATGATTTGAGTGATTTTTGTTAGTTAAAAATGGAGAAACAATGGATTTTTTTTAAACGAGCAAATCTCTTTGACATGTTTCTTGATATTATTCGTTGCTGGTGATGGCATTTTGTAAGTTGAGTACAAAACCCTTCAGACATGAGCGTAGGGCTGTCTACCCAACATGTTAAAAGCTCCTGTCAAGAATTTTTAAAACTTTAAATTAATTTTTAAAACGTGAATTCGAAACTGATTTTCTTAAAAACTTATTACATCGTCGAATTATTCGAACAATTGATCGAGTATCTGAATTTCACTTGCGAGGAAGTCTCAAAAAGTCGAAAAAAAAGAAACGTTTTTTTTTCACCGGGAGCATGAAGGAGCTATCAGTTAAACACATTATATCAAAAAAATAAAGCAAATTCAAATTAATTAAGATTATTACATATTTTATGATTTGACTAGAAAAAGAAGAAAAAACCAACCAACACTATTTGAAAGTTATTTATAATTTTAATACAACAGTGAACTTTGATCCTACACCTAATATGTTATATATTATCCTACACCTACTTAGTTATAACCTGATTCTAATAAAATTCAATCAAAAACCTTATCTTATACTAAAAAATTATATCACAATATTCCTAACCTCCGCGTTTAACTTTATCTCTAAGCTTTATATAATAAACATAACATATATCTCACCTATCTCTAATTTTTACCACAAATAAACAACACCACTAGATGTAGCAATAATGCGCTGAAACTCAAAAACTTAGTAACGAAAAACACAAAAACTGAAAATAAACTCGAATAATTTCGACATTGTCATTCAGCCACCAATACCTAGATTACTCCGTCTCAGATCGATCAGCTTCAATGAATCTAGCAAATGAGTATCTCCATTGGAATTGATGGTCTCGTGAACTCAAATTCGGAGGATATTTTATCTTCTTATCGGTAGCCCTTCTATATATGTGATACATAATAGGGACATATCGATTTATGTCCAAATACACGAATGCTTCTGGAGGAACGAAGCCAGTAGCGAGGCAAGTCTCAATATACCCGTCTGTAAGGTGGAACGGCTGTGAAATCCAAGGGTTTTCACCACAGTTACAGATCTTGCGATATGATTTCGAAGAAACTTCAATGTGAGGATATCGACTCTTGTCACTTGAGCAGTTTGATAAATTCTTCTAAACGATGTCTAATGCTTCCAATCCGTGTCAGGCTTTCTGTACAAACCAGTACATGCACGAAGACATTTCCTTTCGAAGACCCTTAATTTTTCCATAGTACTAGCACTCTGGTTGTACCAGATCTGACATCCATATGTCAAATCTAGTCTAACCTGGGTCTTGTAACAGATAATCTTGACGTTTTGATCAATGTATCTGGAATGAAAGAGTCGCCGTAGGGCCATGACTACTTTTTGTGCCTTACTGAGTATGATTTTGACATATTCAGCATAGTACAGATAGTGATCGAGATGAACACCGAGGTATCGAACACAGGATTTATGTGGAACCCGTTCTGAACTACCCTCGCCAGCCATGATGTGGAAATCTGTAATTACGTTTCAAGGCTTGACTGACCCCCTGCAGCGTTTCGCACTTCTACGCATTGATTTTCATTCGCCAATTGTCAGTGTACAGCTGCACATCATTGAACATTTTTTGGAGATTGCTCTGAACTATTGTAGTTTTTCGGTCTGCCGTATAGATGATCAGATCATCAGCAAACGCTACCAATGATCACGTTGGCGAGACGTTATAATCAAAGCCGTTCAACAGCTTGCGAATGAATATTTTGAAAAGCAGAGGCGCAGTAACTGTTCCCTACTGTAGACCATTCAAGACCTTGAATTCGCACATTGTTGTGAGATTTCCATCAGTTACAACAAACGATTTCTCGGATAACATATTGTACATCATGGCGACAAGGTGTCTGCGAAACCTATCCTGAAGGAGTCTAAGAATAAGCCCATCTTACCACACCGTATTGAAGGCTTCCTCCATATCAATGAGACATGCTCCAACACATTCTCTATCATTTAGTTTCCAACTGATGTTTGAGGTCACTTTTGCTATCACATATATGGTCGAATGACTGGCACGAAAACCAAATTGGCAATTCGGCATCAACTCATATTCGTCAATGTGGGCGTTTAATGCTCTGTTGAGTATCACTTCAAACACCTTGCTGATGTTAGGCAGCAAACTGATTGACGATTCTTTTCGTTTCTACAAGATCGGTAATACCTTAGTCTTTTTTCACTCATTTGGGAAATATGAATTGCTCAACATGTTGTTGAACAATATGCAATCATTCCTAATAGCAACCTCTGGTAAATGTCGGAGAGTTACATTTGGAATACCATCAGTACCACATGATTTCTTGTTGTTTATCCTGCGAAATATGAAACACAAGTCCTCATAGCTGACAAAATAATCAATAAGATTCAAGCTCGGTATGAGCTCAGATGTCAATGTTTCATTAAAATGAAGAATTGATTCGCCATTCAGGCTTGATTTGAAGTCGGAAACTTTTGTTTCAACGACTTCTGAAAAAATTTCGTTCACTCTCTCAGGGTTTGGTAGATGAACCAATTCAAAATGTGTTCCAATCAGGGCAAGTTTATCCAACCCTTCACATATAATCCTGTTTCCATTTCTATCCGAAGTCGTACTATCAATTTCGATACCAGCCCTATCGAGAAGATTTATCTCATCACTAGTGACTTCAAGATTCGATACCTTCACTCGAGACTTCTTGCGGAATATGCTATTCACTTTCGCGAACACGCCGTCTGGGTCCTGTGGGCTAATACCCCTCAATTTTTCCGCCCATCGACCTCACTCCTGAAGTATGACCGGATTAAGTTCCGGACATTCTTCAGGTGTAATTTCAACAAAGCCAACGAGGGATGGTTTTAGTCCAAAAATCGCCGATAAATATTGTTGACACGTGTGAGAAGAAGGCTTTTCAATCTTTTCAACCTTGTGATGGTTGGTGTTTCATATCTCTCCATATTGTTTCGATGTTTAATCTTGGGCACGACTTTCTCAATCGTTTCCAACGTCAGCTTCTCTAACTTCGACAAATAGACATATATTTCATCGTTAGTTAGATTCCTGTCATTTGGAACCATTGAGCAAGAGTTGCCACCATCAGAAGGGGGACATTACTTCTGGTACTCCCGATTAAACTTCTTTTGAAACTTTCCCCAGTCTGTTTTTTTGAAATTCAACTGATGATTTTCATGTTGAACTGGAATGAGGAAGAAATCAGCCCTGTGATGATTGATTTCCATTACGATTGCATTATGGTCGCTATCATAAGGAAGCACCTGCAGTTTCCGTTGAGGGCTATTAAAGTTGAATTCGAGTCTTGCGTCAGCAATGCAAAGGTCCAAATATGAATTTGTCCTAGGGTATGTTGGGAACTCCGACCCATATATATTGCACCTGTATGCAATTTGGTTCTCTGTTATCTCTGTTATCAAGGAGATAATCACGCCAATGTACAGTAACAATGGAGTTGACGTTGATCGAGATGAGACGAATCCTATCCATGGGAATGTGACTGGATGACAAATTATTTTGAGGAATTTGAAACCCCTAGACGATGAAAAACAAGATTAATTTTTGTATCTTGCTTATCGATTCTTTCCGATAGAGAATTTAATTGCTGTAAAATTTTGAGAAGCAGCTCATTATTGCCACTTACATTATTTACACTATTTTCCGCATTTTCTGTTGGTCCTCTAGCGGCTTGTGCAAATGATACTCCGGGCTTGACGAAGTTCGGAGCTAAGACACTGCGGTGTAGTTGTGTTTGTTTTGGGAAAGATTTTAACCTCGCATCCTGATATCGGGAGCATCCTCGATATGATGCCGGGTGACCAAAAACACCGCAGTCAACACAATATAATTTCTCTTTTGGCTCCGTCTGAGCCAATTTGCACTCACCGGGAGCATGCACGTCCTTACATTTAACGCATCGGTAATGCATGGCGCAGTTGGCAGCCGAATGCCCAAATCATTGGCAGCGATAGCACTGGTTGATCTCTCGTTTCTGGAGGTGTTCCCACCTCACCACTCGGAAATTTAAATATCTGATTTGCTGAAGAGCGCTTGGACTGCTCTTATTTGATATATGTACTAAATAAAGTGGTAATTTTTTTTTCTACCGTCGACCTTCTTGTCGCGAATGTTTTAACTGAGATAAATTCGATTTGTGGTGCTGTTTCCTTAAGAACCTGAAGAAGATCGACGGTATCTTCTCCGCAGTCCAAGCCCTTCAGCAAGAAAGTCTGGTTCTTCTCGCTTTTGGGGGTATAAGTGAAGTGCGGAACCTCCCCAGAATTCAAAGCATTTTTCCTGATTTGAAATCAACCAGTGATCTCGTTCTAATTGATAACTTTTCAGAATTGATTCGTTTGACTTCAAAATTTGTTAATTTGTTTTCGGCTGCCAACAGCCGAACCATGTCCTTTTCGCTTTGACCGAAGACATTAATTGGCGGAACTTTCTCGGTATTTTTGGCTACTTTTTGAGGAGGACCAGCAGAACTACGGGCTGGTTTCTTCTCCTTATTTTTATTTTCCTTGTTTTTATTTTTTAAATAAATTATAAAATTATCATCTTTATTACCTCCATTATTTTCGTCTACCTCCGTATCCTGTTGGAGTCCGTCCAGCGCTGCAAAGTAATTCTGGCTTTCGTTGGTGCCACCAGCACTTAATACTTCTTCAGTTATTATTGGATTAGCAGCTTTCTTCTGTTTTAGGTACTTTTCGATTTTTCGTATCGGTTCACTGTCTTGCACTTTTTTTGCCGTCTCGAACATATCTTCGTACGTTTTAATTCTTGCTTTTAACTCTTCGATTTCAGTTCGAAGTCGACTCACCTCCTGCCTATCCTCGAGCACTAGTGTCTTACGGCCGCCATCTGCGGTATCCTGGGTGCTCGTGTATCTCCGCTCGTTGACACTTGCCGCCAATTTCACACTGTCACTCTCCCCGAGGCCCCCCCAACGGAGGGAAGCCATCGGGCTCCTCCATACAGCAGTCCCGAGTTGTCTTCGGTTTGTTGCCTTTTCTTGATTTATTGATATCGTTGGTCGATGCCTTCAACGATAAATTCTTCCCCAATAAAATCAAAACTTGCTTTTGACTGGCTCGTAAAAAATTATTTCAATTTTTTGAAACTGACTTTGGTCAAAAATTTATTAATTTTTAAAATTAATGACAGGAGCGATTAAAAACACGTCTACCAGGAGTTTCAAGTCTAAATTCGCCAGATTATTTTGAGCGTTAATTTGCTGATTCATTAGTCCAGTAGGGCATCCACTCTTTCAGCAGAAATGAAGAGAGGTGTGAAGCTTTTGAGACCATAGCCTTCATGTTTCAAAATATGGATATCATGACCTATCAGTAAGAAAGTAGAGGAAAATAAGTAAGGTCAAAAGCAGTTCGAATATCCTTTGTTTCAAAATTTCTGTTCATAAAACATAAAGTAACAAAAACTGTTGGTCTTCAGATCTCAAATTGCTACTTTCAGATAAAAATTCAATATGTTTTGCGTACAACTTCCAAATGAACAGTCCTGGGATAGCAGCCATGTCATTTGATGTTAGAAGCTTCAAAGCCATCATACATTTTGTCACCAAATATGATTAATAGCTGCAATTATCAGCCCCCCAAAACTAAAGTATAAATTTAATTCACAAAGCCATACGAGAACTTATATTTTTGATCTCCCATTGAGTATATCAAAACCTCTTAAAATTTCGCGCGATAATCTTCCCCATTCATCTAGAAGACAACTAGCCATTTAGCACGCTTAGGGAAAAACAACGACAAACTCTAGTTCAGTGCCAACTTCTAGCTCGTCATTAATTATCGCAGAATTAAACATTAGGGAATCGCAATGCATTCCTTCGCAGTATCTGACAATTTGATTCGCTGCCAATAAAGGACGCGCACGCCTTCCTGTTCGCATACTTGGGCGAACATTTCAAATATTCGTCGACCATCTGGAATTGGACATGCACACATCACATTCCGTTTTACTTCTTTCTTCCCTAGACTGAGGTTGATGGTGGATCTTCTGCCCATTCACAAAATTGACGATCACAGGCGATTCAAGTGTCCCATCCTCAGCAAATTTCTTCGACAACTTTGAAAAGTGTTATTTTGAATTGGAAAATTATGATGATGAGTATTTTTAGACAATCTATTGCTACTTTTCCACGTCCTCCGAACTCCATTAAAATTTATGTATTCTCTTTCCGGTTTCGTTGCGTCGAAAATAAGACGGAGGCAAGCAACAGCGACAGACTAGACGCAAGAAATAGAAAATATCTGCGCATCCGAATCTGGACAACTATTTTGGGCCTCTGGTAGATATTCTAGTTGACGCGACCGCCGCCGCACTCATATTTTGGATGCTTTGAAAGATATTGATTGATACGTTTCGTTTTTATTATGCCGACGGAATAAAAAACAGAATTTGAATTGTGTCATTATGAATGAATGACGGAAGTCGACTTTTATGAATGAAAATATTTTTGGCGGTTATTATAGTTTTCTCTATTGAGATAGACCAAGTTGACGATGAAGGGGATTCCTTTCGGGGCGTAATGGCTTCGATGGCTGGCAGTACGCATTATATCACTACTGAAGAATTCTCGAAAGATATTCAAAAAGCGCAAGTACCGTTTTACTTATGAGTGGCATGTAGGTGCAAACATTTGTTTTATCCTAATTCGAAAATGAACAGCCGAAAATATACCTGACCTGCACCCACTCGAGAGGTTGTTGCTTCCCAAGATTTAGACATTCAAATATAACCACCGAATATTTATTCTTTCATCAATAGTTTAATCTCTAACTCAAAAGTCCCCTCCTACACTGTCGAAACTTCCAAAACTCCTCAACTATCACGGCCACCGTTCGTTAATTTTGATCCATTCGAATGGCCCAATCAAGACTATTCCGACTGAGGCGCGGTGTTGAATACGAAATCACTGTTTTCTTATTTTCAGTTCAGTTACACAATACTAATTGGTATTTCACTCACCTCTATCCAATCTACGTTCGATTTGTCGCCATTGTCTCATGTGCTGGATTAGTACGTAGGCAGCTGCAAGGAAGAATATTAGACACGCTACAGCCACCACAATCAGAGAAGCCGCTTGCCAATCCAGGGGGATCTCATGCTGAAAGTTTCCAGCCGCCAATGAATCGTTTCGTTCCTTCCGTCGCTAATTAGAGAAGAGAATAAAAGATTAGGTAAAGAAACTATGAGAACGATTTTTTTAAAGATAGATTAGATAAATGTCTTTTAGATAAAATTCTTAGAGTTGTTGCGCTCTATAACACGAAAGGTAATCAATGAAAGGTATTTGCTATGGTCAGCTTGAATTAAACAAGTTATATTTATATTTTGATTCCTTCGAGCACTGACTGCTTTAGTTTAGAAAATAACAGACAAGGCCCGACGGAAACAAGAAATCGGAATACTTTTGTTTCTTGTACTTAATATGGAGTGGTATACCTGATATACTTACAGCTAATTTTTTAAATGTGTCGAATATACCGTTTTTAATATATTTTGGTTACATTAAAAGTATGTTAAAAACAAAATGTATCGGAGCAGCTCTGCAATCTTCTAAAAATCCAACCGTAGGAAGCTTAAATATTGTAAATAGAACTTCTTCAAATATGCTTCAATTTTGCAAATATTCGCAACGATTTTGAGTTTTTGTTAAAGAAAGCAGTAATCGGATGATGATGGAAAAAAGAGCATTATCTGGCGTCCCTAGTTTTAATTATGAGTACGCTCCAGAAACAACTTCGTCATCTTACCTTTTATAAAAATAAGAAAAAAGGCATATTATCATTCGATCTCAACTCATAATCGGAGCCATTATACGAGTATAATATGGAACATTTTCGTACAGAAAATCAAAAGTACCAATGTTTGGGGGCATATAAAAGCCCCCAAAATTGGTGCTGGCATAAAGAACTACATGTTTTCTCTTCTACAAAATCTCAGAAACAAAAGCAATTGTAGATGACTCAACCATATATGACTTCGCCAAAAACAAGGCCCTTGGAATCGACAGAGTACCCGAGTAAAAATAAACGGGCCCAAATAGGGCCTAATTACATTTTCTGGGCCGTTTTCGGGCTAAAACTTGCCCTACAACTCGACTTAAAAAAATTGGCCTAAAGAAGGCCCAAATAATGAAATGAAAGGAGATTTGCAGATGATAGTGGCCTAAGCTTGGCGGAAAATCGGCCTAATCTTGGCTGAAAATAGAAAAAGACAGCTTCCTTTTAATTTTGTGTATTATTTTTATTCTCGAAATCGATTTTCGACCGTAATCGTTCGGTCTTCTTCAGCGATTAATTTATTTTTACTCACATTCCTGCTTATATACTAGCTATGTTTAAGGAAATTTACTCTAGATCATTAAAAAGTAATTAGGGAAATTTGCTTAAGCTAATAAAAGGTAGGAAAGGTAATTTACAAAAGGGGTAGTTATAAAAATATTATTTTTACATGATTCAGAAAAGATATTATTATTTAATTAATTTAAATAGTCATGATCTGCAGTTTCCGTCATCCTGATTCATCAACTTTTTCCTTTTCCGGGTAATTGCCAGGCTTTCCATCACATCCAATTCACGTGTATCTCTAGCTTCCTTGATGACTACAGCGTCCTCCATTGTTATCTCGTGTCCCTTCGTGATAATATGTTCCGCTACCGCTGACTTGAAATTCGAAGTTCTTTCTTTCTTTCTTGCTGCTGCTGCTTCGCCTAGATGCTCCTTGATTCGCGTGCCGATGAGCCTCCTCGTTTGACCTATGTACACTTCTTCACAAGTGGGACATTCGATGCGATAGATACCAGATTTCTCGTGTGGTTCGCGCTTGTCTTTCGTTGATCCGAGAACGTTTTTGAGTTGGTTCTTGCTGCTTGATTCGATTAACCGTACAGAATTGAACTGATTTATTCGCCGCTTGATCCGATTGCTGATGCCTTCGTGATAAGTTAGAGCCTTCCAGTACGTTCTTTCGGTATTCGCATTTGATAATGTTGATCGTCCCTGACGCTGTCTATTAATCTGGATCTTCTGTGCCATTCTCCTAATTGTCGAACCCTTGAAGCCGTTTAGTTTAGCTGTCTCAACAATGTACCTCATCTCCTTTTCCTTAGCTTCCTTGCTTAGCGGCAAATCGAGCATCCTGTGGATCATGGCTCTGTACGGAGAAACCTTGATTTGCTGCGAATGATTTGATGTATTTGGAATCGTTCTTTGTGTGTGAGTTGCTTTCCGGTATACATCGAAAGTTATATTTGTTTGAGTCCTCCTTACTACTATATCTAGGAACGATAGTTTACCGTCTTTCTCTTCCTCCATCGTGAGTACTATATTTTTGTGGGCTCCATTCAGGTCAGCAAGGACCTTCTCCACGTCACTCCTTTTCACATATGCAAACACATCGTCCACATATCGGACCCAATGTTTTGGTAACTGGCCTTTCTCCTGCAGTCCGTCTTCTAGTTTCGTCATAAATATCTCGCTGAAAAATGGTGAAAGTGGATTTCCCATCGCAACTCCGCCTTTCATCTTATAAAATTTCCCCCGAAAGGTGAAATAATTTTCGATCATGCAAAGTCTCGCAAGTTGGATATACTGCCTGGTTTTCATTTTCCAAGATAATGAGTTTTCTTGGTGGGAAAGCCATTCTTCTATATATCCCAGTGTCTCCATCACCGGAATACTCGGGAATAGAGCTTTCACGTCGAAAGACACCATAATTTCGTCTTGCGCTGGTGGGCCAAACTTTGGGATTTTCTCGGAGAATTCTTTGCTGTTTTTTACAGATCTACCATTCATTTGGGTCATTCCCTTAAATTCGTTCACCAACCATCTTGCCAGTTTTTGGGTCGGTGCATTCACGGCCGAAATAATCTCACGCATTTCGTTCCCCTCTTTGTGTATTTTTGGCAAACACTTGATCCTAGGCAAAGTAGGGTTGCTCACTCTTACCTTCGTCAATTCGCCAATTAATGACTCACAACTTTTAATTGTCCTTTCGAACCTTTTCATGGATTCATCTAACGGGCTCCGGCGTAGCTCGAAGAAATTACCGCTGCTTAGCTTTTGTATGACCGCCTCATCATACTTGTTTTTATCCATCACTACCACTGTGTTTCCTTTATCGGCCTTGACAAAGTGAACAGGTTTCTTCTTAAGTTCAGCAGCTATGCTCGCCTCTTCACTGTTTACCACCTTTTTCGCTCCCCTTATCGCCTCGGCTATATCATTCCTTGCCATCGTTTTTTGTGCTTCCGGTAGTCTGCTCATTGCTGCTTCTGTTTCTACGATGATCTCCTCTATAGGTATTTTTGATGGTTTTATGGCGTAATTTAATCCCATGTTGAGTAAACGCATTTCCTTTTCACTAAAAACTATACTCAATTTGTTGACAACCAGTCCGGGGATTTCTTGAACTTCTACGAATTGTTTAACTGGTTTGGCCGCTTCTTCCAATCGATTCAACTTTTTCCGATGCAATTCCCTTTTCTTTTCTTTTTCGCATTGATATGCTAAGTCCGCTTTTTCCAGTAAGTCCTCCATATAACCTTTACCACAGTGTTGAGATTCTCGCATAAGCTCCAGATGCTTCTCGTAAGTCTTGAGAGTCGTATCGTTCAATTTCGTGTACAGCTGCTTGATGCTGATCTTCATTAAATTTCGTTCCACTACTATTTTTTGGCTAACCGCGTTTTTCAGGCCACAGCATATCTTCACCAAATGGCTCTTCGGAGTGAGTCTTCTTTCAAGACACGTTTTCAAAAAGTTTATATCTTCCTTGATCCTAGCTAACGATTTTTTGTACTTCGTAAACCTAAAAAATATTAGTTAATGCCTGGTAGCTACTTCAATATTTGTAATCGAATTCATTTTCGCCTTCACAAAATACTCCAACTGAAAATATGTGAAAAGGAGTGACGTGGAGAAGGTCCTTGCTGACCTGAATGGAGCCCACAAAAATATAGTATTCACGATGGAGGAAGAGAAAGACGGTAAACTATCGTTCCTAGATAAAGTAGTAAGGAGGACTCAAACAAATATAACTTTCGATGTATACCGGAAAGCAACTCACACACAAAGAACGATTCCAAATACATCAAATCATTCGCAGCAAATCAAGGTTTCTCCGTACAGAGCCATGATCCACAGGATGCTCGATTTGCCGCTAAGCAAGGAAGCTAAGGAAAAGGAGATGAGGTACATTGTTGAGACAGCTAAACTAAACGGCTTCAAGGGTTCGACAATTAGGAGAATGGCACAGAAGATCCAGATTAATAGACAGCGTCAGGGACGATCAACATTATCAAATGCGAATACCGAAAGAACGTACTGGAAGGCTCTAACTTATCACGAAGGCATCAGCAATCGGATCAAGCGGCGAATAAATCAGCTCAATTCTGTACGGTTAATCGAATCAAGCAGCAAGAACCAGCTCAAAAACGTTCTCGGATCAACGAAAGACAAGCGCGAACCACACGAGAAATCTGGTATCTATCGCGTCGAATGTCCCACTTGTGAAGAAGTGTACATAGGTCAAACGAGGAGGCTCATCGGCACGCGAATCAAGGAGCATCTAGGCGAAGCAGCAGCAGCAAGAAAGAAAGAAAGAACTTCGAATTTCAAGTCAGCGGTAGCGGAACATATTATCACGAAGGGACACGAGATAACAATGGAGGACGCTGTAGTCATCAAGGAAGCTAGAGATACACGTGAATTGGATGTGATGGAAAGCCTGGCAATTACCCGGAAAAGGAAAAAGTTGATGAATCAGGATGACGGAAACTGCAGATCATGACTATTTAAATTAATTAAATAATAATATCTTTTCTGAATCATGTAAAAATAATATTTTTATAACTACCCCTTTTGTAAATTACCTTTCCTACCTTTTATTAGCTTAAGCAAATTTCCCTAATTACTTTTTAATGATCTAGAGTAAATTTCCTTAAACATAGCTAGTATATAAGCAGGAATGTGAGTAAAAATAAATTAATCGCTGAAGAAGACTGAACGATTACGGTTGAAAATCGATTTCGAGAATAAAAATAATACACAAAATTAAAAGGAAGCTGTCTTTTTCTATTTTCAGTTGGAGTATTTTGTGAAGGCGAAAATGAATTCGATTACAAATACTAATCTTGGCCTTAAAATAATCTAACAGTACACCATTTCCTTTTTACGACGACAAACACGTGTAAAAAATAATCAAGGCCTAAAAATGACCCAAAACTAGGCCAAAACAAAAACAATTTGCATATGAATATGAGAAATACGAAGGCGGTCCCAAAAGTACCCGACCCGACAAAGAAAACAGTAAAAAAATTGTGAAAATGTTTTTTATTCTTCAACATATTCTCCTTTCAGCTCGATGCACTTTTCCCAACGATGTTCAATAGCTTCGATACCCACTGTATACCGCAGACTCTACCTCTTCATTGTTGGCAAATCTTTTGCCGCCGAGCCATTTTTTCAAATTCGGAAAAAGGAAATAATCCGAGGGAGCCAGATCTGGCGAACAGGGTGCGTGAGGAGCAATTCAAACTTCAACTCATTGGGCTCTTTCACACGGGAATGGTAAAAACCCGTATCCAAACAGGTTTCGCGCTTACGCCCTTATGTTTACACGTTGCATAGTTCAGCCAACCTATTTTTGCATACGATACACGTCTTGCGAGTGTATGTGTCAAAAGGATCATTTGATCGTTAAACGTCGTGCGGACAACATGAAAGCGAAGAGAGAGAGAGATAAGCGATTGAGAATTGATGTTTTAGCCTTGAATTGTGCACGAGGTAACAAAAACTGGAATGAAAAATGTATTTTATGGTTGTTAAAGTTTGTCGATTCAAACTTCTATTGGATTTATTAGAACCTCCGTGTTTTTCCGCATTCTAAAAAATATATTCCAAATTTGAATATTCTTTTAAGTCGCATATTTTTCTTGTTGTTTTGTCAACTGGCATATTATAATGCGATTCTATAAAGATTATGCGTACTGTTAATTTTCTATGGATTTACAATAGGCAATTTAACTTTATTGAAATCGAGATATTTGTCGTGTTGTTTCCTGAAATTGAAGATGGCCTCTGCTTTTATAAATTTATTAAATAATGCGTAGCTTCTCGCGTACACGCATCCATTTTTGCACGCAAATTAAAGAAAGGCAATCGTTTCATGACGACTTCCTTCTTCACCGAATGTTCAATTCGGAATGATTATCGGCGTTTGTATAAAATTTCCCCCACCAAATGGTCAATAAATGCGTTTGTGTATGTGCGTTACGCTCGTTCACCCTACAAAATGTTGGCTTGTTTTTACCATCAGGTCCCCTCAATGCCTCTCACTCTTTTTGCTCATATAACCTGTTTAACGCTCACTTTTAACGCTGCGTCTGAAAAAGCCCATTGATTTTAGCCATCGCAATGACGCACGTGTGAACTGGTGCGTTGTCGTGATGAAGCAATAGTTTCTTTTTCGTCAGATGGGCCCGTTTTTTCTTGATTTCATCATTGAAACGCTGCAATAAGGCTGCATAATATGCGCCGTTGATTGTTTTTCCTTTTGCGAGATAATCAATAAATATTATTCCACGCGCATCCCAGAAAACGGATGCCATAACCTTGCCAGCTGACTGAACTGTCCTTGCTTTTTTTGGAGCCGGCTTTCCCTTTTCAGTCCACTGCTTCGATTGCTCCTTGATCTCAGGTGCAAAATGATGGAACCATGTTTTGCCCATGGTTATGAATCGACGCAAAAACTCGGCTTTATTGCTGCGAAAAATTGTCAAACACTCACGTTGCTGTTTGTGCTCTATTTTGAGCAAACGCGGCACCCATCTTGCGCACAGCTTTCCCATGTCCAAATTTTTGGTCAAAATGCGATGCACAGCCCTTTTTGAAATACCTGCCATATCTGCCGTCTCGCGCACTTTTAGTCGACGGTCATTTAATACCATTTTGTGGATTTTCTTCACATTTTCTGACGTTATGACCTCACTTGGTCGACCGTTGCGGTGTTCATCTTGGCAGCTCGTATGACCTCGCTTAAAATCAGCTACCCAATATTTGACCGTTGTAAACGAAAGAGCAGGCTTCCCCAGAGTAGAATCCAACACGACTTAGATATCGGTTGGGCTTAGACCTTTCAAATGAAAGTACTGTATTTCATAACAATGTCCGATTTTTTCCATATTTACAAATTTACTGAGAGCGTTCACTTTGGATGTCTGTTGAAAAATAATAATAAACGTACCGTTATGAATTTTTCACATTGAGTTGTTGAAAGGTGGTAAAGTCAATCGCAGTAATTGTTGTTTTAAATTACCTGTATTCTAATTCAGGTCGGGTACTTTTTGGACTATCCTCGTATACTCAGGACCTTAAACTGGCCCAAATATGGCCTAATTGATTTGCGTGATCTAAGTGCTATAAATTTTAATTCAAATATAGCCCAAAAATATGAGCAATATAAAACATTAAACTTTACTTTCAACGGTTAGCGTGGCTTTCCTGAAGTGTGCTGATATTGTAAATTTACAAAAAATTTAACAGTGAAAAAGTGCATCCAGGTTTGATAAAAGTTGGCTTGAAGGTTATCCGCTATAGTTTAATGCCAATATACATTTTTTAGGCCTTTGTAAAAAAATTTTTTTACAGTGACCTACTCGTTTCGCGCCCTGTCTGTCCGTACGTCACAGCAAGCTTCCTCAGAAACAATCCGTCCGTACGTCACAGCAAGCTTCCTCAGAAACAACGAAAGCTAGAATACTCAAACTTTGTGAATAGATAAGAAATAATGATCTCTCAATAGTTTAGGTCTTACCGAAAAATTGAAATTTTTGTAAGGGGGTGCCCCCTTAGGACGAAGTAGCCCCTAAACTTTTTTTTTAATCAAAGGTAATCAAGTTGGGTATCAAATGAAAGGCTTTGATTAGAAATATAAGAATCTGGAAGAAACAGGTCATTTTGTGCATCAGGGGGACGGCAAAATGTACCAAAATTTTGTGTCTCCCCCCATCGCGATTGGACACCTTTGAGCCGAAAAATCTGAAAATAATAAAGAAGGTGGACCTTAACGAGTACAAGGGCAACAAATACCTCAGAAATCAAAATTCGCTCAACTTTGTGAATAATAGTATGATTTGTAGACTTTACGTTTTTGCCCATTAAATCAAAACGGTATCCTTAAACTTCTTGAAATTTTGTAATCGTATGGATTGGTATAAGATCTTAATGTTCACAAAATCTCAGATGCCAGATGAGTCGCGCTTGTTCGGCTATGTGAATGTTGTTGTGGCTCTGGTCGCTGGACGCACCGTTGTACAAGCGCAACTTAGGCTAGGCAGGCTAATGCGCCGAGTGAGAAACTGGATGACTGCTCGCGGGTTCCATTGAGCACTGGAAAAAACTGAAGTGGTCGTCTTGACAAAAAAGAAAATCCCTAGACTAAGGATGATCAGTATTGGAGACTTACTAATCGAATCGAAGCCAGCGGTGAAGTACCTGGAGCTACTGATCAACTCGAAGATGAGTTTCTGAGCAAATCAGGGCAACGACTGAGAAGGCTGCTTCAAGCGTATCGACTCTGAGTCGACTAATGGCCAACGTAGCGGGACCCAGCCCATCAAGAAGACGCCTCTTGATGAGTGATGTAGGGTGAGTACTACTGTGCGGAGCAGAAATATGGGGAAATACGTTTGGCACAGGTACAGAGAAGAGGAGCTCAACCCGGCCAATATTGTCGCGGTGAGGCTCGAATCGGTTGATAAATCGAACAAGGTGGCAAATTATGTTCGGGCAGTCCTAAAAGATAAAAGGACTCACAGCAGCTGGGGCTGGGGGTTGCCTGTCTGGCACTTCCTCCTGTCCTCTCCCCTTCCGCTGGAAGAGGGATCCCCCAGCTTGTAGGCGCCTCGAGGGGTAACAATACGAGACCTGACCCGAAGTAATGTGTCAAACAATCCCAGGCTGGATTCTCGGGTGGACAGGGGAGGTGTTTAGTGGGTAGTCCAGTCACCTTCTTGCGAGCATGGGAGTCACACGCTCTGTGAGTAAACGAAATTCACCTCTCAACCGTGAAAAAAAGGTCACGTGGAACCGACATAATGAAGTGCCGACAACAAAGGCCACAAGAGCCCTGATGGTCTGCAGGAAGATGGCGGGCAAATCTTAGGGATGCAACCCAACCATACTGCGATGTATGTACACCATGACGGTGAGACCAATCATCACCTACGGGGCTAGCGTGTGGGTGGACAAGGTTCAGGAGCGCAAAACGAGGCAGGCATTTAATCTTGAGGTTATGCCCAATGGTGGCACTTGAAAAAATATTAAGTCTATCATTCCTCCACTTAACGATTGAGCAGATATCAAGGTCCACAATGACCAGGATATTCCATCACGAAAGGAAAAGTGGCTCTGGGATTGGTCATAACGACCAAGTTAAGTTATCCAAACTGCTCTCATGGATCAGTGCACCGTTTGACAGTAAAACGACTCAGTTCATCTTTGACAAAAAGTTTTGTACGAAGTTGAGGAACAAGAGGGAATGGAGCTCTGATTCCAATGTACACCTCATAGAGCCACTTGCTATCAAGTGATACAGCCGGATCAAAGACTACAGAGGGAACAGGAATCGGAGTGTTTGCACCAAACATTATGAACCACTAGGAATGATGTCAAGCATATTCCTGGCGGAGGTCTATGCAATTGCAGTAAGTGCAAAATGTTGCATAGACAAAATATACAAGGGCAAAATGAAAGTCATCTTATCTGGTAGCCAAGCAGCTATTAAAGCCCTTGAATCATCAACGATAAAATCAAAGATGGTTCAAGAATGTTGTAAAAAACTCCATAAACTGGGTGAGAACAACAAGGTTACTCTGTACTGGGTGCCAGGGCAAGCAGGGGTTGAAGGTAACGAAAAAGCAGACCTCTTTGCGAGAAAAGAATAATCGACAGCTTTCGTTGGTCCTGAAATCTTCAGTGCGGTCGGGGTGCACTTTGTGCGGAGACACCTGAAAGAAGTAGAAACTAAAGAACGCAAGAAACACTGGGGTAGTTATCCAGGACATAAAATATCGAAAGCGATCATCAAATTAGGCAAGAAACAACTAACTCCTTACAGGGTTCCTTAAGGGGCACTGTAAACTCGGAAGAACACCTTAAGAAAATGAGTCTTAAAGAGAACGGCGAGTGCAGATTTTGCAGTTTTGCAGATAAAACACTAGAACATCTTCAGCCGCGCTGCGGAGCTTTATTCCGGTGGAGAGGCATTCTGGGAACTTACTGCCTAACTGAGAAGCAATTTGGGATACTTTGAGCCAATGAAGGTTGGTCTGTTCACGGAACTCTAGGCACTCCAATGAGAATGGGGGCAAAAGTTTGAAATGCAGGACACCTATTTCACACAATCTACACTCTAGAAGTCTAGTCTCATCGACTTTTATATATGGAGGACAATAGAAGAAGTTTGTCTTTGAGGAGAAACTAGCAACAAAAATTGTGACGCGTTAAAGTGGTATTTGAATCAAGTTGAAAATTATTAAATTCAAAGATAAGTCGCATGTTAAAGACACATCTTATTTCAATCAAAATATATCTTTCACTTTCTCGAAAATTAAAATCATATCGTACATAAAACGCACAATAATATTATATTAAATCTATTATCTTCGACTTTTTTTTAAATGCCTCCATTCCCTACCACGCTCTCCATCACTCTGTCTTCGTTGCACAACGCTCGTGCAATCTGCATTCCATTACGTCGCTTCGTCCTTTGTGCCACCCAGACAATGTTTAATACATTGGTATAAGGGGACACACAAAATAATGTGAAATAATCCTTTTCATGCACATCTAGTCCAATATCATGATCAGCTCTCAAAGATAAAAAAATTCAATATAATACGACGCATTCAAAAAAAAATCGCAGTAACTGTCTCTTCAGTATTTCTCCGATAGGGTCAAAAATGCCCTAAGATACTGAGCTCATAAAACGACAGGTGCACGCTTCAATCAGTTCTCATTAAATGCTCTATTAGTCTTTTCTTAAATACCAAAAGTGAGTTAGCTTTCTTAACCATTTCTGGTAGATTAGCTTTTCTTCCTCTAAAATAATACGTAAAATTATCAAGACCCGAAATTATACCATTTATATTTACAGACGCCATTTCATTTAAGATGCTAAAATACATTAATATTCTTTTAGAATATATTTAAAATTTATTGAGTTAGTTATAGTCATTTCAATTTAGTGGAATTACAACAATAGCACGTCTTGATGGTTGATACATTCTTCAAATTGACCTGGAAACTTTTATTTTCTTCCAATTTTCATGTAAATCTAAGGAATAGTGTCTAATTTAAATACAAGTCTGTTCAATCGGCTGAGCATTCAGAAAAATTAAAAGATGCAAAGAAACTCTGCATCTTTTTCATAAATTGGAACGATTTTTTATCCAAGTATTGGATGAATAATTCAAATTATCGATTAACACTACAAGAAAATTTGTTTCGAACCCTAGGATAGTTACAAAGACCTCCTACTAGGAGCACAATCCTGCTTACTCAACTTGTTAAATTATCATCTTCATGCATAATCACCTATAAGCTTACCAATTTGTGACTAACTGCTACCGTGAACTGCTGCTGCGCAAAAGATATTATTTTCATCTTGTTTCCACAAGATTAAATGAATATTTGATATACTATACGAGGGTCATTTGAAAACTGTACGAACTTACCGGCAAAAAGTCATGGTGCATTCAAGCTCTCTTGCCGACCAATAAATTGCCTTTAAATATGTCTGCCATAAAAATTGGTACCCTTCCAAACTTGACAGATGACGTTTGTTAAGAACAATGGATAAAATCGAGCATCGCGCGGTGATAAAGTACCTCTATTTGAAAGGTAAAAAACTCAGATAAGAAGAGTTAGGCTCCGTATATGGTGAGTTGTCGCCCTCATTTACAACCGTGAAACATTGGGTGGCCGAGTTCAAACGAGGTCGCACAAGCATTTTTGACGATGAACGTTCTGGACATCAAAAAGGTGTTTCAACCGAAGATATCGTCAGTTTAGGGCTTACAACCGCGATGGAAGATCGCCGGAAGAAATTACTGAGGCTTGTAGGATATCAACTGAATGAGTGCATAAGATTTTACATGAAGATTTACGCATGAGAAAATTATGCCCGCGATAGATGCAGCGTTTGTTGACGATCGACCAAAAGCGCATACGGGTGGACATGTCACGTGAGACTCTTCAGCCGTTTCAAAAGAATCCTACCGAGTTTTTGCGCCGATTAATTACCGTCGACGAATCGTGGATTCATCATCATAGTCTGGAGACTAAACAACAGTCAATGCAGTGGACTGAACCACCTCCGCAGAAGGCGAAGGTCGTTTTTTCTGCCGGAAAATTGACGGCGATAGTTTTTTGGGACGGCCGTGGAGTAATTATGGTTGATTACCTTCAAAAAGGTAAAACCATTAATGGACCCTATTACGCTGCGTTGCTTTACCATTTGAAGACGCAACTCAAGAAGAAGCGACCACACTTGGCGAGGAAGAAAGTGTTGTTTCATCTACACAACGTGGGAGTCCACACATGCATGGTCGCAATGGCAAAATCGGACGAATTGAAGTTCGAATTGCCTCAATACAGCAAGATTCATGCTCGTAGATGCTTGATTGCCCGAAGAATATTGGGTAGAAATCGTTCTATTCATCGTACAGTCACAGTTATTCCATACGAAGCATACTTCGGAAGAAAACCAAGCGTAGGAACCTTCGAATACTACGATCGCTTTGAAAAAGGGATGAAAAGAATCGAAATTTCAACCAAAAGCGAAAGAATTTAGTATATATTCGTAGAATATTCGGATCAACAAAAAGCATATTGCTTGATCGATAAGGAAACTAACGACATATACAACAGTCGTGACGTATACTTTGTTGTAAAAATGGCAACTGGTGACGACGAAGGAAGCATTATATTGTATGAATTTTCTGATAAAAGGGAAATAGGGGAAGCAAAGTTAAAAGTGTCTACTTCGAAAAATGAAGAGGATAGTAGCACCAGCGAATTCGAAAATGAACAAGACACAACATTAATTTGAAAGTCAACAGAAAACTTGAAATCGATTCTCGAGGAAAAGCAAGAAGTTCAAGAAGAAAACTACGAAGGGGAACCTGAATGTACTTTATACCAGAATCTATCTCGAAAAACGTCATTTGTACTCCGAATGCAAAAAAGAAACGCGGAATGCCTAAGAAAAGGCTTACAAGCTTGAATGCGTTGATAGTTAATGAACCAGTGTTCTTGGAAGACGCTCTAGCACGTTCGGATGCAACAGACTGGAAACAAGCCATGCAGGAGGAATACAATGCATTAATTTAAAATAAAATCTGGGAACTTGTTATACGAAACAAACAAATGGATGTTATTGGATCCAAATGGGCTTATAAAATGAAAAGAAATTAAACGTGACGATTGAGAGGTATAATGCGCGCTTAGTAGCGAAAGGAAATGCGCAAGAATACGGTGTTGATTATTGCGAAACATATTCGCTGCTTACACGTCATTCAACAATCAGACTAATATTGGCACTATCTGTGAAATATGGCATAGAAGTACACCAACTTGATAATGCGGAAAACCGTATAAAGTCCAAATACAGAAATACCTAATTTGGATTTTAGCGATTTATTAAGTGGAAGAATAAAGTAGGCGTTAACGTAAGTGCGGGTCACGTTCATCGTCTATTTCAAATTGACATAATGACTACAGGGGCTGTGAATTCAGGAGGATATATGCGAAATCAATTGTTCCAGTTCTTGTATGCCCATTTTTTCTCACTTACCAATCTCTCCTTTCTTTCTTCCTATTTCCTTCCCACCTTCTTTCTTTGCCTTGTCTCTCCTGCATACAAGAGAAATTCTTGCTAAGCAATATGACTTTACTAATATATAAATACTATGACGACTAATTGAGAAGCCTAGATGTAAGTCTAGCGAACAACAACATAAGACAAACATACAAAGAAGTAAAAAGCCTAAAACCTGGCTATCAGCCCAAAACCACTCTCTAAAACACGGATTAAGGAAAGATAGGCATCATATTTTAAGAACCTCTTTAATCCTCCGCACAGCTCCAGAATAATTGAGCCTATAGTTGTTTCTGTAGTGCTTTCATTGGCCCTGCCAACTCTGGATGAAGTTTCGTTTCACTATCAAAGCCCAAAAAAACAATAAAGCGCCGAGCATCGATCAAATGCCAATGGAGCTTATAAAATGTGGTGGCAGTGGTGTTCAGAAAGCTATTTGCAAAGTTATCCGGCACATTTGGCAACAAAAACATATGCCAAAAGAGTCGAGCCAATTAATTATATTCCCTATCCACAAAAAAAGGTGACAATCCACAGTGCAAAGATTGTAGAGGCATATCACTTCTTTGTACGTGGTACAAGATATTTTCAAAGATGTTTAAAAATAAAATTGGATCATACTCTAACAGTATCATTGGGGAGTATCAAGGTGGCTTTAGAGCTGGTAGATCGACATTAGATCAATTGTTTACTGTCAACAAGGAACTTGAAAAATGCTGCGAATTCAACATAGATATACATCAGATTTTCGTTGACATTAAGCAAGCATACGGCAGTACTAATCGTAACGTACTGTACCAAATAATGCTTTGCTTTGATATCCCAGCCAAATCAGTCCATCTTACGAAAATGACAATGACCTTGACGACCTCCCAAGCCTGCATAAATAACCAACTCATCGACGCCTTTGACACAAATATCTGACTAAAGCAGGGAAACGGGCTGGCCTCATTGCTATTCAATTTGGACCTGGAATACGTGATCAGAAGGCTACCTATCCACACAAGAGGTACATTATTATACAAGTCGAGCCAAGAGGTAGCCTATGCGGACTATATCAGTATTTTTTCGCGGCCGTTAACTACCGGCAAAACTTTTCCTGGAACTCGACAGCGAAGCAAAACTAGTAGGGTTACAAATCAATGAAAATACAACAAAGCTCGTGGCGCTGTCAAGCAAAAATACCTCAAATTCCCAAAACATCGCATTTGGCGAATACAATATCGAAAATTTGGGTGAATTTGTGTATTTAGGCACCAAAAGAGACGAGAGCCGGTAATGAAAGAGAGGAAATACGCCGAAGAATACAGCTCACAAATAAAATATTTTATTCAGTTTTGACTATCTTGAAGACCAGCTGCATACACAGGAAACCAAGTACACAAGTCTGTGATAAGACCTGTGCTATGCTATGGGCGTGAAATATGAACCCTAACCCGAGCATCCTCAAACATATTGAACACCTTCGAGAAATGCGTCTTGAGGCAAATAATACGAGCGAAGCTAGATGAGAACAAATGACGAATTCGATACAACCATGAACTTTATAAAATTTTTGACGAGCCAGATGGCTCAACGATTGTAAAACTGCTGAAGCTGCAATGGGCTGGCCACATGATTTGTATGGACGGACAGCGGATACCCAAAAAGATTTTCGTTGGGAGAACTGAACTGGAAATCAAGGAAACGCTGGTCTGGCTCGTTTGACAAATCCAGTTTATCGCTGCTCGGGTTTCGAAATTGGAGGACACAGTCAATGGACCGAAACAGTTGGAGGCGCTTGTTGCAGGAAGCAAAGGCCCGCGAGGGGCTGTAACGCTACGAAGAAGTCTTTATTTCAGCACCACTGGGGGACTAAAGAATAGTTTTTATGAAATTTTATTCGTTTTTTAAATGGGCCATTTCTCGCCTGCGAAACAAACTCCGAAAATTATAAAAATATTACTTTGACCGTTTACCTTGCTGTAAATAGCTTTTATTTACTTAAAACATATAAGAGCTTTTGTTTTAAGTAAAGTAAATGCATATAATAAATTCAACATTATACTACGCATAGCAAACTTCCACAGCGAAACCGGTAACTGGTTGAACTTTTTCCATGGTAGCAATGAAGAATTAGCATTTTGGTCAAGTTCGCTAAATCAAATTTATGTTTAATAACGTTTTTCTCATCCATCAAAATAAAATATTACGTTAAATTCTCAAAACTTTTTTAGGTATTGTATTTATATATACTCCCTATCCAAATGAAGGACAAAAAGGGCCTATTAGAACGAACTGAATCAAAAACTAACATAAGGAACCTTTATGCTTCTAAAATGTGAATTTTTGGGGGCTCATATTTTTGAGAAGGGGCACAAAAAAGTAAATATGAATATCCAGCCTTGAAGGAAATTGAATAAGCTTTAATTATGTTCTGCAGCAGTTTTTCTCTACGCCGCACAGTTTCCGAGATATTTACCGAAAATTGAAGAATGAACATAAGTATACCTACATGTTTTAAAACACTGAGCTTTGTAATATGCTCATGGTTAAGAAAGCTAATATATTTTGTACAAATTCCAGCCGCAGAATATTGAAAACGAACAAGGAGATATATTCAAGTTGCTTTCAAGAATAGTAGTGACAATTTCACTTTAGAACGATTTTATAGTTTGAAAGAAATACTCAGAAAAGTTTGAATTTCAATTTTCAACATGATGTTTTCAATCGGTCTCTTTCAAAAATTCGCCTAATAAACTTTGAAAGTAGTCAGAATTGAATCCTTTTTGTTTAAGACCCTTCGTAGTTGATTTTGTGTAAACTGTCCCAATTCCGTCACTTGAGACTTATGGGATGGTCTAATGCCTACACTTTTCATGTCAAAAAGAATTGGTGATCACTTTGGCTATTAGAACTAGTGAAATCTGATATTGTAGACATCTTCCCCATAAGTGTATGTTACGATTTTCATCTCAATTTTAAAATAAAACATTATCTAACTGTTCACTCACCTCTTTCCAATTCGGCTCCGTTTTCGATAATATCGTCAAGTCAATCTTCAAATCATGGATACTACCGCATATCGTATCCTGATGTAGTTGACATGGTCGTATAGCGATCAATTGACCGGTACACTTCGAACACTGGACACACTTATCATTAATGGGATCCCACCAGTTATCGCTTTGGCAAGGTGATCCTTGGCACGAGGAACTTTTTGTTAGTAAAACTAATGCAAGAAAGGCGAGTAATATGTGATGATTGAACGTCGTCATCAACAGTGGTGGCATAATCTGCAAAGAACAAGAGAAAAACTTGTTTAGCACTAACTCATAACAAATTTTAAATTTCACAGACAAACAATCAAAGTTCTAAAAGTATAATTTTCCACCCACCGAAGCTATTTGATACTTTTCATCTCTGGGGGAGAACAGTTTATAGATCATTTCCAGTTAAACTCAAATTTAAAGCTCATCAACTCCCGAACCAGCACAGAAGCGAATGATAAACAATTCAGGTATTAACTCAAATTTACCTTTCACTTGAAAACTGCGCCGCAACATCAAAATCTTGTTATTCAGTCAAATGCGAATCGAAATCTGTTCATGTCTTTTTCAACACCTCCTGCGCCGTATCAAGTCGAGAACATCGATGAATGAACTAATCCAATCCTTGCCAAGCAATAGTACATTTTCGAAGTTCTACTGAAAAATGTTCACCGCATATGTACACGAATTGTCTACTCAATGTTAACACGCTCCCGTGCCTAATGCCAAAAAACAGCGGATGTTTTAGTTGGGAAAATTTTAAAGAAAATCCATTTTCGTATTAACGCGAATTTTCTATTTTATGTTTACATTTTCCTCATCAATTCTGCTCATTTAATGGTTAATTTTAACGTTGCCTGCTCAAATAAAAAATCATTATGAACATCACATACTCACATATGAGTATGATTGCATGCGAAACGAAAGGAGCACACGAAACGTTTTCGTTTTTGCATTAAATATGTTTACAATCATGATAGGTGTTTATTCGAATCTCAATTTTCCAATAGACGTTTCATTTTTTTTTTGCTAGTCCACCAGCGTAATGTATCGTTAAGTTAATTGAAAGTTTTCCAGAGGAGCGAAATTTATTGCATGTTAATCGTTTGATGTTTTTGTAAAGCTCAGCGGGGAATTTTGGCAAGTTGCATTGATACTTAGCTGCGTATTTTATTTAGAGTTTATTAGCGCCTATTTAAATTCCAACTTCCGTTTTTTGTGATCATTCTGGAGAATTTATTTACTATAAATTATGCGAACGTGTTGCAAAGATTGGTAATTGAAAAAGGCGTCTGCGGAGGATTGAAGATATTGATAATGCATCATTTGAATCACTGATCTGGAATTGGTTTTGGGGAAGCCAATCATTGAATTCCCATAAAATCAGCATCAGGTGGAAATTGTATATGCTGGCATATTTTTTTGGTCAAGAAAATTAATATTTATAATCAGCCTTAAATTCAATGTTTTCTGTTGGTTGAGATATTTAGCAAGGAAAACTGGGAGAATTCCAAAAAATAGAGCGCATCCATGATAATTGATGAGTTCTAAGGCGAAGTTTTTATCTACAAATCAAATGATGTTATACAGGCTCCTGTACAAAATATTTTTTTAGGAAATTTCTAATAGCGAAGAGTATTCCCCTGAATCAGCGACTCAGAAGTGACAAACCTGAACGGGAATGTAACCCTACTAAAGTTAAAGAGGATAGAAATAGGACGGTGAAAGATAGGTAAAATTATTGGGCCGTCACATATCATCCCAATACATTAGCAAGGATTTTAGTTATTTTGATTGAATTTTAACTTATTCCAAAACCTCTTGAGTCCGATGGAAAAATTTTACATGAAGTTGAAACAACCACATATCGACAAAGTGTAACGGGGTATCCATTTTACGCTTTGGAAAGTAAAGCAAAAGAAAACACATAAAATATTCAGCTAGAAACATTATACGTGAAATACAACATCATTCAAATGTCCTCCACGGGACCTCTTATAGGCCTCAATCCTTTTGAGGTAATTTTCAATGACTTTTCGGCACGTTTCCGGCAATATCTCAGCCATCACTTCACGAATATTGGTTTTCAATAGCTCAAATTTTTGCAAATTGGTTGCGTAAGCATGATTTTTCGCATAGCTCCATAAAAAGAAATACAACGGTGTTCAGTCGCAGGATCTTGCCGGCCAATTGACATGACTCAATCTCGAAATAACGCGTCCTGGAAATTTCTCTTGCAAAAGTGCTCGATTAGCCTGTGTTGTGTGGCTTGTGGCTCCGTCCTGTTGGAGCCACATGTTCTTCAGATCATAATCTTCAATTTCTCTCCAAAAATAATCGGGTAATATCCGTCCATAATGGTCAGAATTGACTGTAATGGCTCCTCTTTGATCATTTTCAAACAAATACGGGCCAATAACACCATCAGACCATAATGCACACCAAACGGTCTCTTTTCCGGATGCAAAGGCCTTTCTGCGATCACCTGAGGACCCATATGCGGCAATTCTGTTTATTTACGTAACCACTGAGCGAAAAATCGTTATCGATGGCTTGTTGTTCAATCACCCAATTCGCATATATTCTGCGCTGTGTATGGTCTTGAGGCTTAAGTTCTTGAGTGAGTTGGATTTTATATGAATGGATGGAGATGCAAATCCAAATGCAAAATCCGCCACAATGAGCCGTAAGACAAGCCCAAATGTTGAGCACGTCGAGTAATCGACAAATTCGGATCTTCCTCCACACTTTGAGCAACGACAGCGATATTTTCAGCAGAACGAATGTTGCGATGATGCACAGGCCTTGCAATATCAATAACTGATCCAATCTCTTTAAGTTTTCTCACTGTGTTCGAAATTGTTTGGTGTGTAGGTCGATTATGGCGACCGTAATCGGTTCGTAAAACCCTAAATGTTGATACAGCAGAATCACCATTTTTATAATAAAATTTAATAATTTTAACTCGTTCTATGACTGTTCAACGATCCATATTTTTAAATGGCAAGCCTTCAGCTAAAAAACACGCTTTGGATGACATTTGATTCTGACAGATGTCAAATGGCACGGTTATAATTTCCTACCACGAAATGGATAACCCTGTATTAAATTAAGATGTGACAATAAGTAAGTCATGAAATTCAAGCAAAAACAAGTTGAAGTAGCAGGAGAATGCTCTTTCCAGAATAGAACTGTAAAGAAATTATGAGTATTAAATCAAAAAATATCTTCTGAATATCAATAACTTGGCTCATATAGAGAGTCCTTCAATTTGGCAAGAAATATGAAATGTGGCTGTTATTCATTTGAATTAACCGCATTTTTTTGCAGTGCACACACATCAATGTCACGTATCACTTCTAAAGCTTTCTTGAAAATCCATTTGAAGTGTCTAGACCAGAAATGGGCAAACTTTTTAAGGGGAGGGCCAGATAAAATAAAAAATTATCTCGGCCGGCAGAAAAAAATTTAACGAAACATAAATATATTATACGTTAAAAATTTCATTTTTGATTTTTGCATCACGCACAACTTATATTATGTCTTTACTAAACTTTAAATTAATCATTTCACCCTTTTGACATCAACTTAATGTAAATCTATACGATAATTTTTTGCTCTACAGTGAGCTTTATTGCTCCGGGCAGGTATCGATCTCATTTTTCGGATATTATATGCTACAATATCAAAGAACTTAGAAAAAAGTTACAAAAATTGATTATTCTTGAGAAGAGTATGAAGGCGTATGTGAAAGATGAAGCTGTAACGGATCTTCTAAGAGTTGTTCATGATCTGGTAGAAATGGGGATGAGCTGATTTGCAACAGTGAATTTATTTATTCATTTATTCCATCTTACAGACTAAACGATTCAATAACGAAATGGAACGCAAAGAACAATTACAGCAATATTTAAATGAAAAAGAATAATAAAATGTCGACAATTAAAAGTTAAACTAGTAGTAAGTCTCTTAGTTTTTTCTTAAATGCTATGTAAAAAGAGGGGAAAGGACCAAGCTCGAGATTATTATGATTTCGTACGATTCTTAAGATTGGTGAATTGAAAGATAAATCAGTTCTAGCATATGGGATACCGAAATAAGAATTCATCCGAGATTAACGAGATGCTTTTCGGAAACGCAGCTCAGAAAAATTATTTAACGGGACTTGATGGTAGCAGAGTTTGTACAAAAAACATTGGTCTAAAGAAATTCGTCCGGATATTAGGGATGGAAGAGATAGGAAAGATAAACGACTTTCATAAGGTTGATAAGGCAAATTAAACTTAAGGAAAAGAAAACGCGTGAACTTTCTTTGGACAGTTTCTAAAGAAGACACTAGATAGGCATATCGGGGGGACCAGATAACAGAACAGTATTCAAGCAAAGGGCGAACAAGACAAACAAATAGACGGACAGAAGAAGAGATGCTATTTAATTTATGTACATGTCTAAGGATAAACCCAGAAACTCTAGACGCTTTAGTAATCACATTTAAAATACGTGCATCAAATTTGAGTTTTGGATCAAAAGTTACTCCAAGCTCTTTATGTATGAGCACTTCAGAGAGCAAAGCATCGTTTAATATATAATTAAAATCAATAGGAGAGTCCTCAAGAGAAAAAGTCATTTTATGACATTTAGTAGTGTTAAGACATAAATAGTTTGAAGCACACCATTTATTTAGAGCATTTAGATCATTTTGGAGGAGCTGAAAGTCTAAATGGGATTTGACTGTTCGAAATACTTTGAAGTCATCTGCATACAAAAGGCAAGAGGAATTAATTAGAGAGATGCCAAGAGCTTCAAGCTTACGACAAAGAAGTAAATGATTCATAGTGTCAAAGGCCTTGGAGAAATCTGTGCAGATTACATCAACTTGCAGTTGGTTATCCAAAATTCTTGCAATACTGTTTGTGAACTCCATTAAATTAGAGGTAGTGGAGTATCCTTTGAGAAAGCCATGCTGCTCTGGAGCAATATTAGGAGCTAATGAGTTTGAGAGTCGATTATGAACCAACCGTTCATGTAACTTTGGAAAGCAGGACAGTAAGGAAATAGGGCGATAATTGGAAACTGACGTAGGGTCACCACTTTTAAAATAGGCACAATATTAGCTGATTTCCAAGGATTTGGGAAAGTACCCATACTCAAACTAAAATTGAAGAGGAGAGATAAAGGAAAACTAAGCGATGAGGCTAACGACTTGACAAATATGTTTGGCAAACCATCCGGCCCAGGGCTGATATTAGGATCAAGAGCATTGATCAAAGCTTCGACTTCAGATGCATCTGTACAAATAAAGGAAAATTGGGAAGGGAGGATGAATAGGTAAGGCAACAGAATACACAGCTGCAGCGGGAGAAGAAAAAATTGAAGAGAAAAATTGGGCACATGAGTCAGTAACTTCTTGAGGAGAAGAAACCTCTGCACCATTCCAACGGACCTTACTAGGAATGGAAGAAGAGGATTTCAGCGGCCTTATACAAGACCAAAAAGGCTTTGTATTATTAGCCACAAGAGAGCTATCCAGACTGCTGAAATAAATCTTAAGAGCATATCTGATCTCTTTTTTGGCAATAGCACGCAGCCTGCTAAAATTACATCTTGCTTCAATAGTGCCGAGTGTTTTAAAGACACGATGTGTTCCTTATCTTTTGCTCGTAGGGCAGTAAGCACTCGCTTTTTAAACCAAGGCTTATAATTTGCTTTACGTTATGTCAGAAGAGGCGTATAACAGCGAATAATATTATAAATATATATTTAAAATTTATGCAAAGCAGCCTCACAATTTAGGCCTCTAACGAAATCTAGCCAGTTGACTGAAAGTAATTCTGTATTAATAGCTTCATAATTACCTTTAAAAAAGGTAAGTTTTGGAGTAGGATGAGGTTTGTTAAATTTAATTTCATCGACTATAAGATCTATAGATAAAGGAGGATGGTGCCGATCAGGAGGAACATACGGTTGTAAGGCTTGAGATACAGATAAGTAGCTAACTGGAACATTTGATAGAACAAGGTCAAGGAGACGACCAATAGGATTGCGGATATGGTTAAATTGAGAAAAGGAGCAATGAGGTAGGAAAGATGACAGGGTTATAGAAAAAGGGTCAACTGACGAGATTGAAGGAGTAGTATAATTTTTCCACTCTATGTGTGGTAAGTTAAAATCCCCGCAAACTAATATTTTGGCGTGAGGATGTCGCAAAACTAGATAAGAGGATAGATCATCAAAAAAGTCTCATAAACAGTTAAAGGTGAATTACAATGAATATAAATAGACAAAATCAAGAACTCTGTATTATGAGGGAGGGAAATTTTAATAATAACACATTCTAAAGTAGTAGAATAACAGAAATCAGAACAAGGAGAACTAGGTAGAGCTTTGCTAACTGCAACCAAACCTCCAGACACCATCAGCCTTATTAGTAGCAATCAGGTCACGGTCACATCAATATACAATATGATCAGGAAACATTTCACTGCTCGAAATGTTTCCATTCAGCCAGGTCTCGGAGAAGCAATAATGAAGCTAAATGGTGGTCAGTTCATCGGTTTCTAATGCCATTTTTAAGAAGCTTCATAGTAGAAAACTCCTGTTCACAGATATACGAAGATACGAAAATCGCAATTATCTTCTGAGCGTGAGATTTTAGATTTGAGAAACTTGATTTTGACAGGACCTCGTGGAACTCAATTTTAGAAATGTAATAGTTGCTTCAATTCAGTGTTACATTGCAACTGAATTATTTCTAGCTGCGATTCTGGTTTGACTGATTCGCAATCCACATTAAGTGGCATGCCAAATATGTCCAGATCCTGCTCTGTAACTTTAAAGTCTTAGAATCTTCATTCAAATTCTTCATGAAGACATTTTAGACTTTTCTCATTCTCCTAAGTTGTATTCCCTAACTGCAATAGTTTTTAGTCCTGAGAAATGAGTATAGTATTTCTTGATTAGTTGTTTGGAAAATAAACTCAATTTCTTTTTAAATCCCCTGATATGAACCCAAATGCAATGTATTAATAGATTTTATCCCTGGAGTTTAAGGTTCAATTTATTAGTGTGACAGAGGAGATCTGTAAAAATTGCAAAGTCCGAAAGCCCTACAATATCTTTCAAATATTAACACTCAAAACTCCGTGTTGCACTGAGTCACCTCACATTAGTCTAGTAAAGTACATCAGAATTTTCAGACTTCAATGAGTCAATAAACTCTCAAAATTGTCTATGATTGAGTGCTCATGAATGAATGTTACTAAAAAGCTTGTTTGTGGTTGGGAGGTGTATGTCATTTACACACTGAGTGTCAAACTCCTATTCTCGTAAGAAGGCGACTGGACTACCCACTAAACACCTCCTCTCTCAACCCGAGAACCTAGCCTGGAACCGTCTGACTTATTACTTTGGGCCAGGGATAGTTTTGTCACGCTGTGAGACCCTGGGGGATCCCTCTTCTAGCAGAAGGGGAGAGGGGAAGAAGAATTGCCAGATAAGCGATCCCCCAGCCCCAATGTCCCCGGCTGCTATGAGTTTTTTTTTATCTTTTAGGACTACCCGAACATAATATGCCCCTGGTTCCATTTGTCAACGCGACTATACTATCCGGGCTGAGTTCTCCCTGTAGAGGTTCCTTCATAGCTTGTCCCATTTCATGCACGCGAAAAATGTGTGGCAGACATCGTCTTCGTCTCCTGAGCAAAACCGACAATCGGGCGGCCGTGACTTACCAATCTTACGCACGTAAAGCTGAAAACACCCACGTCCACTCAAAAGCTGGGTCAGATAGAAGTCAGTCTCACCATGCCTTCAATTTAGCCACGGTTTCACATCCGGGATGAGGCGCGCAGTCCACTTACCGTTCGTGCAATTCACCCAAGACTGTTGAGTTAGCACTGTCTCTCCTCGCGGAAAACCGTCTCCTTCACGCCCTCGTTTCGATGCATATAAATAGCGTGGCACTCTCTAGAAGGCAGGGCAACAGGTTTTACAGCTGCAATAACTCTCACCGCCGAAGCAGAGACTGTCGGATATGCAACCTCCTCTTCTTTGTACCTGTGCCAAGTATTTTTGACATACCTCCTTCCTGATAGCGTCGCCCCATATTTCTGCTCCGCACAGTAGCACTGACCGTACAGCACTCATCAAGAGGCGGCTTCTTGATGGGTTGAATCCCCCTTCGTTGGCCATATGTCAACTCAGAGCCGATACTCCCGAAACAGTCTTCTCAGCCGTTGGCCTGATTTTCTCAGAGAAACTCATCTTCAAGTCGATCAGTAGCCCCAGGTACTTCACCGCTGGCTTCGATTCGATTAGTATGTCTCCAATACTGATCATCCTTACTCTAGGGATTCTCTTTTTTATCAAGATGACCACTTTGGTTTTCTCCAGTGCTAAACTGAGCCCGCGAGCAGTCATGCAGTCTCTAAGCCTAAGCTGCGCTTGTTCAACGTGCAAAGAGCGACCAGAGCCGCAACATCATCCATATAGCTGATCAAGCGCAACTCATCTGACATTTCCAGTCTCAGTAGCCCGTCCTAAGACACATCCCACAGGTCCGGACCGAGGATAGATCTCTGAGCAACACCCGATGTAACTTCCATTCTTCGCTGGTCCTAAGTCATATCGTTAAGTAGACTTCGGTCCTTCAGGTAGTCCCCCAAAAGCCGCATTAGATATTCTGGAACTTGAAAAGGATTTTCCAGCTTATTCAGAATATCCACCCATCTAGTGGAGTTGAAGGCGTTCCTAACGTCAAGTGTCACCAACAGAACGATCCGTCACTTGATGTGGCTATATGCCTCTGCCTTTTGGACAGCACTCACCACCTCTGCAATCGCATCAATGGTGGAACGTCCTGCTCTAAAGCCATACTGCTCAAGAGATATGTCTCTAGCAGCACGAATCGCGTCAGTGAGTCTTCCTTTGATAAGATTCTCTAACACTTTCCCAGCTGTGTTAAACATGCCTTAGAGGGGAGGGGGAGACAGACGGCGATCCGAAATTTTCCGCTACAAAATCTTCCTTTCCATATCATTAATAACAACTTCAAAAATGTTTTAATCGATATTAAAGTTGATTCATATAAGAAAATATTTGAATGCTTTAACAATAAAATATTTATAAACTAACAGAGTTCAGATTACATTCCTACAATTTTAACAGGATTATTTTGCATCAAATAATTCATACTATTGAGGATACATTATAATAATTTGACTTTCTTATTGCTCTACCTGATCTTGTAGTAACAGGATTTTGATGAGATTGACTTAATGATATTTTTACATGATTATTCAACTCTACATTGCTATAATTACTGGTTTTCAGTCGACCACCTGTTCAATGGGGGTTTTGTCGTGCCAGGATTTTCGACAAAGTATAGAAGTGTCGGAATTGGTTGTAATGATGCTCATAGTTGAGAGCTGATCTGCTAGTTCTTCCGTCCCCTGTGAATCTCCCTGCACCTACTTTGAGCACCTCGACGAACCTTTCGACGTCAATCCTCCCAATGTTTGACCCAATTATAGAAAGTGGAGAGCACGGACGTCAAGAGAAAACATCACTCATCTCAAGCAGTATACACTAATAATCACTGGCTAAGTATTCCTCTAATACTCTCTAATTGCTCTCTAGTAGTGTTTCCTCCATACTAAGAACTCCGAGGCAAATGCCACGTCCGGTATGGTTCCTTTGCAGCGATGACAGCAATAACTCAGCGGTTTTCCGGTGTTTAGTGCGACGAGCGCCACCGTAGCCGCAATTTCTAGGCTTCGTTTTCTCCGCGCTCTGTTGGAGGTATACCTCATTCGATTGCTTTAGCGTTCAAGTCTACCCCGACGAGGGCGTTGCCACCTGCGTTCAAGAAAGTGCCCTCCAAAGCATTCACCTTGGCTTGGAAAGATGATATCGATTCGTTCGGCGTTGCAGGATGCGGGTCATCGAAATTCTGATTTTGCCTTGGCTAGGGCTTTCTAAAAAACCCGGCGTTTCCCGGGTCCCAAGACGTGCTCAAGTTCTGGTTTTGGATCAGCATCCTTGCAAAGAATACAGTGTGCCTCCTTTGTATACTCTTTTCTTTTATGTCCCATTTCACCACATTTGTAACATAGGGAACTGCTATTGAGCACTTTGCATACTTGCACGGTGTGACCATAACCAAGGTATTTGAAACATCGAAGAGGTGCTGCTCTTTGCCATATACTGCAAACAACTCACCCTATTCTTACTTTGCCCTCATTCAGAAAAAGTTCGGTGTCCTTTTCGGTCATTAACAAGCTTAATAACAACACCAAGCACATGTTTAATGTTTTAAGCAGATTTACACAGAGCTTCTTGATATATGATACAATGAAGGAACACAACTTCGTTCCCAGGAAATAATTCCTGAAGTATGCCTATAAAACCAGATTTCCTCCCTGTCATATTCGGTGCTCCATCAGTAGTAATGTTACAAATATTCGTCAAAGGTACTTTGTCATGGAGTGTCATTTTTTAATAAAGCTACAACTTAATTGCAAATGAGTTACACAGCTTTATCCTTAATCGGTGTGTAAAAGTATTTCAAAGTCCACTCATCTTTAGAAACACGACATTCAGAATGCCATTGTGATGATCAAAAATGTCAAATACTACCAACCAACGAAACTACAGAAAAACAAGCCAGATACAAAGCCACAGAGGTAACTTGAAACTGACTACATGACTGTCCAAAGTACACTGACCTTGATAACAGACGAAACTATAATGGTAGCGCTCGACTCGTTCCGAACTTAGCCGAGCAGCGCACGTATTGTACTCCACGTCGCCATGCTACCGATCTACGGACTTTTACTACGGCATTACACCTATGCAAGATTTCGTGCAAACTCGGTTAATATTAGCTGCGGTAATACCGTACTTAAAACGCAATGAGAAGAAATCTTAATCTATTCTAGCTACGCAAAAAACACATTTTGTCCTATCCTGCATGTAATTGCAGGGGTTATTTGAAACCATGTCGCGGCACTAGATTGCCTGTCCTGAAAGGCTGCTCTTGGGCCGCGGGCCGTCCTTTGCTCATAATTGGTCTAGACCGTTTGGAAATGTGTATCTACTCAGTATTACATGTTTTTGTTGTTGAAATTAGAAAATTTTTCTTTAGCTATAACTTTATTGCCCAAACATCGATTATTGTGACATTTCCAGCATTCATGCAACTATCACTAAAACATCTGCATATCAGTTTTGGTAAATTTCACGGATTCCCTTTTTCAATTTTGCACTATTGTTAACAAAGTTGATTCAATTTTGATTTCTAAGGTATTTCCTAGTATTGTACGGATAATGGCCTAACCATTTGTATGATTTTTTTCGGTTCTTTGGTTCAAAGATGACCAAACACAAAGGAGGAAGGGGTTTCACATATTTTGACTCCCTTGTGCCCCTTATCTTTGAACAACTGCTCAAAACACCTGATGTTGAATGTTTTTTACAAAAACTTCCATTTAAACGACTATCTCTCCTGAAGAAACTGTTTAGGGTCACCTCCATGTATGTGAAGACCTCCTTAAAACCTTATAATTTTAAATTTATAATTTTCTTGCAAAGAGCGTCACTTTTGTCCTATCCTATCCCCTATTTGAAAAGGCGTAGTTGAGGCCATCTCTTAGTGGTATACTCTGAATAATGCTAAATAGCCTAGTACACTTTGACCCGGCAACGATCACTGGACTATGATTTAACTAATGAGTTTGAATTTACATTTCAGACTGGTGTATATGATATTTCTGACTAAGTTGCACAGCAGTTAGTTTAGACCAAGTTGCCGAGGTGACACTCATACGCGTGAGGTTCTAATATAACTACAAAACCATATTCGTTCCGGTAACCCAGTTTCACACCATTAAGTTGCTAGTGTAAGTTCAGTTGAGACGGAAACCATATTAGAGCTGGTCTTACCTTGAGTATCTGCGTCCATAAAGGCCGATGGTGACCCTCGCATTTTCTTCCCGCTCAGCATTGATAACCATGGAAGAAATAAGATACTAACAGAAATTTCGGCTTTGAAGAGGAACCCAATATCTATGATTTCTACTAACGAACGGATACTCCACTAACAATCCAACCGTCAAAAAATATAGCTTATCACATTTGGACATCGTGGCCAAATATTACACTCACCAATAAGACTGCAGAAAGCCACAAAATCGGCGGGACACCAAGCACAAAAAATGAGCCGGAGGTCCAACAATTATAATACTACGGATGCTGCAATGAGCCACGTGAATCATATGAATGAACAACGGATACCCGAAAAGGCATTTGTAGGGGGAACTGGAGGACGGAGACGTGAGGAAACCGAAGAAATGCTGATCTGACTCGGTCGATAAAGACAGTTTATCGCTGCTCGGATTTCGAAATCGGAGAACACGGTCGATGGACTAAGATAGTTGGAGGCGTTTTTCGGAGGAAGCGAAGGCCTGAGAAGGGCTGTAGAGCTACGACTTACAAGAAGAAGCACAAACAATTATAATGAATCGGCCCTACATCACTGCCGACTATTATTCAGTCGTTGACATTGAATGAAAAGACAAATGGCAGCAGACGTCACTACCACCCACATGACCATTAAGAGGCGACCAATACATACGCGATGCGGCAACGTATGACTTCCCATCCTACGTCAGTTTTGTCGAAGAGTGTCACGTCATACTTTTTGCGACGAGGAATGGCTCGCGCATTCCCGAAATCTGTTTAAATTTCACTATCGGAAACGCGTTGAATGTATTAGGCGGATCCCCATAGATAGTCGTAAAAGAAAAAAAAGACGGGCGAGGAAAGTAAACGCGTGGTGGTTTCGGTGGGAAAGTACGGAGAACGCAACAAGTGCTACGGGTGCTTGGCGTTGAGCCTGGAGATCCACCGTTATATTCTAGAGCCACGATTGGGGCTCACGTGAAGCGGTTAAGAAAAAGGAATTTGCTCATGGTGTTGCCGTCACATGGTTATTAATTTGATTATGTTAATTAGTCTAGATATGAGTGTTCAGCAGTAAGCATCCCCATTTAATATAGAATTAAGTTTTTGTAAGAAACGATTTTGAAAAAAAAATCTTGGGACAAATATTAACATGAATTGCTAAACAAAGCTAACATCTTTCCTTTCCAGCAAACCCGTACTTTTCTAGCAGGAAATGCGAGTGAGAGGTAAGTATGCCGCGAGTAGATAAGGTTCCAGTAATCTGCGAATGGTCGGTTTCATGTGCGGTTGGTATGCGGTGCCATAGCTTGTGTTGTGTGTTTTTATTAGAGTAGATTTTTCCGGTTTTGCATTCGAGTAGTATATTTTGGGCACCGCGTCGGTTATATTCGGGAGCGCATATTGTTTCAGCGGTTGTTTTTCATTCATTTCGTCCGGAATGAAGTATGGAATTTAAAGTAGAGTCGATGGAAGTTGTTTGTCGCATGTGAACCAGTAGCTGAGTTTTTGTATTTCAGACTCAGTTTGCTCACGTAAGCCCCGCGACCGAAACTCCTCTCCAAACTAGCCAGCAGCCACCTTGGAGTAGACCAAGAGTGTCCGGTTTTGCTGACCTGATGGGTCGGTTTGGATTTTCTTCAGGAAATCTCGAACGTTTGTAACGTGTGTGATAAAATCATTACAAATCAGACCCTAAAAAGACACATGACAGAGACGAATATCAAGGTAGAAAGAGAGCCACAGGAGTAAATGACTAGGACCCCACAGAAGCTTATGATTAACTGAATCAAACCCTTTTGAAAAGTCCAGGTAAATAGACTCCACTTTGAAACATTCTTCAGAGGCCTTTGCTACAAAATTCCAAAAGATTTGTCAAAGTAAATCGACCTTTAATGAAACGATGCTGCTCGGGAACTATGTAAAGCGGAACAGTATGGAACAAGTTGGCGTATACAATCCTCTCCAACAACTTAGAGAAGCAAGTCAAAGTAGAAATTGGATGATAATTAACAATGGAAGTATCATCACCTTTTTTGAAGATTGGAATGATGTAAGGACTTTCCAGCAATTTGGAAGGAGACGGTTTTTAAGGGTGACACTGAAAGGAAGGATAAAAGGACTCAAATTGAAAAGGAAAATATGTTAACAAAAAAAATGAGAGTTTCATCTGGACCAGAATTAACCGAGCTGTCAAGCTGAAGTAACATTGATTTTACTTCTTCGGAGGTACAAAAAATGAGAAAGGAGCAGGTGACTGCTCAACGAAGAACCTTGATACATTTGTGGAAATATTCGAAGGGTTAAAAAGAAAATAAAAACGCGTAGAAAAGAGCTCACAGATCCCCACAGGTGACGAAGGGAAGATGGCATTCTAGTGGACGATTTGAGAAAGTTGATATAAATATTTTTAGAAGGGTTTGGAACGATTTGAGCTTAAGGAGCATTCAATGCCACAGAAATAGAAAGACATAGTTAATATAATACTTTGAGACTGTAAAGATCTGCTTCGAAAAATTCGGTTGAAATTTGAAAGCCTTTCTTCTTCCCGCCTCGAATACTACAACTGAAACTGGGTGGGTTTGTTCTTATAGAAATTAACATGTATGCAAACCGTTCCTTGGACAAATATGCTGAATATACCAAAGTAGAGGTTCAATTCGATTAAAGTGCTGAAAACGAGCTCATTAGCAACATCAGAAGCCGATTTCAGGGGTACTAATTATAATAATAATAATCCATCGCACAACAATCCAAATTCGAACCTTGGCATAGAGATTTATTTTAGGGTATCTTATTCCATGACCATAACGGGATTCGAGGTGATATGGTCAAAATCACGCTCAACCATGTGATTATTACCTAATTTTTCAATTAGTACCCATCACAGCTGGGTGGGCTGATAGTCCGACAGCAGCATCAAAAGGTCAAACTCGATGCCGTGACCAAAGATTGAACTTGAGAGCTCCTGTGCAAGCGGAGTATGCCCTAACCCACAGCTCCAGACGGACCCAGAAGTACAGTAGACACAAGAATATATATTTTTTTGTGCTTCTTTATATTTAGATAATCTAATGATACGGAAAATTAAATGAACTTATTTAAGATCTGATGACTGAAGCATTATTTCAATCCAGATGTTAAAGTTCAGTAAAGTATAGAACGAATGAGTTTTAAAATAGAACGCTTTAATCTCTTCAAATGAGGCACAATTTCCAGATTATCTGCGAAACGTTTGGAAAAAAACGCAATACTCTTTTCTATCCTGTAATTCATATTTCTTCCTAATTTGAAACGGAAGGCATTAACCTATCAAATCACTTTCTCTGACATTTTTGGCATCGTAAATTAATCATTGATTAAAAATTTATGGCTATCACTGTGACTTCACCATTCACCATAACCATTGGCATCTAATTGTCCCACCGGCACTAAATTTCTTACATCCATATGAATCGGTAAATCCACCCACATATACTTATATCTACGAGTGCTAACTTATAAGAATGATGGTAGTTGCGCACTTGCATATGTGTAACTATTTCTTCAAGACTCCCATGCTGCACATTTCCGATTGAATAAATTATCAATTGCTCGTCGACCGCATGTAATTTTAATTAATAGTTTCTTCCTGTTATTCACCATCAAGTCCGCATTTGAGCTTCGAGACTCGATGGTGCGACCGCTGTCCAATGTTTTCGATAGATTTCGATCAGCCTGCCCTCTTAAAGAAGACGGAGAAGATAAGCGCGAGCATTAAGATTTGCAGAGAGCAGGGCAGCATTTGGGGGCGGCGCAAATCAAACGTCCCGCCAAATCAAAGCAACTCAAAAAACCGCGCAATTGCACTCAACAAAATTTATCTGTAGGCACTTACATACGAGTATACTTTTAATATTTAAATTTTCCAATACTTAAGTCAAAGTCATTAATGAGCTTCTTGTTTGCTGCTCCCCATTTCGTTGACTCGTACTGTCCATTAACGTCTCAATTGCAGGCGGAAGTGCTGCTTCGTATTGTTTTGTAATGGGGTGGGATGATGTCTTTGATACTTCGTACGTTTTCCTACTTCGATAAAATATGAATCTAATGAAAATATAAATTATCATTTTCCATAAGAGTACATGCTAGCATATAAATTTATTATCGCTCGAGCGAGTGGCCATTTGTGTTCGAGTTGGCAACAGTTGATGAAAAATCATTTCACAGCTATAAAATCAGTGGAAGTCATATTGCGAATTCCTCCGAACATTCCAATCAAATGATGGTGTTAATAATTTATTCCACTTGCCGGCTTCATCCGAAAAAACCGAAGAAAGATTTAATTATTAAATTAAGGTCACTGCAAAGTGGAATTTAATGAATTCAGTCGAAATGATCGATAAAATGTGGAAAATGGTAGATGTCGTCAGGATAATAAATTTTTGATTAATAAGGTGTTTATGGTTGAACGGAATGAATTCGGTTGGAATGTTTATGCAGAACGAATAAAATGAAGACAGAAGAGGACAAAATTAGTACTATAGTTTGAATGGAGAGTACATAATGAAGGGTATAACTGATTTTTTGCGAAGATGTGAAGGTATACTTATAAAAGTGGCACCCAATGACTATGAACCTGTCGAAAATTTGTTGAGTAGCAATGTTAATAGTTCCTTCATGAAAGTTATTGGCTTCTGAAGAAGAAATCAATGTACTTTATTTCTTCACTATTATGTTGTAACCACGCTGGCATTTCGTACAGAACACAAAACGTAATTATGACATCAAAGATTTCAATTCGAAATTTGAATCACGCCCATCGGAATAAGATCTCTCTGACACTTACTTTTCGTCTTCCGTACGAAGTGCAAGTGCATTTCTGTTACCTAAATCTATCTAGCTAATACAATAACCAAAAGCAAGGCTCGCTGCTGGCAAGACCTAGTGGACAATGCGAACAAGAATCCGTGGGGCCTTGGCTACAAGCTAGTTTTGCGGAAGCTTGGCGCCCTATGGAAGCTTTGCATTCATGATGCGGAAAAGATGGATGAGATAGTGCGGGGTCTCTTCCCCGCCCATCCCGTCCGTGTTGACGCTGTGCATGGTAAAACAGCAGTCGAGTGTCCACTCTTCACACAGCCGAAACTGGAAGAGCCAGTCCTCTCATTGAAAGCGAGGAAGGCTCCAGGTCCAGATGGTGTTCCGGCTGAGGTGTTGCAGCACATTCAACGCTTGTCTACGGGATGGGGTTTTCCCAGTACGATGGAAGCTGGCGAGGCTCGTGCTGATTAGCAAGGGAAAGGGAAATCCCGAATCGCCGTTTGCATACCGCCCGCTATGCATGCTAGACACGGCTGGGAAAGTGCTTGATAAGCTCACCAATGGAAGACTCACTGACGCGATTCGTGCTGCTGGGGACCTATCTCCTCGGCAGTACGGCTTTAGAGCAGGACGTTCTACGATCGATGCGATTGCAGAGGTGGTGAGCCCGGTCCAAAAGGCAGAGGCACATAGTCGCTGGTGACACTCGACGTCAACTCCGCTAGATGGGTGGATATTCCGGATACGCTGGAAAACCCTTTTCAAATTCCAGAATAGCTAATGCGGCTTTTGAGGGACCAACTAAAAGATCGAAGGCTGCTCTACGACACGACTCAGGGCCAACGAAAAATGGCGGTTGCATCAGGTGTTGCCCAGGGATCTATCTTTGATCCAGACATGTGGAACGTGTCTCACGACGGGGTACTGAGACTGGAGATGTCAGGTGAGTCGTGCTTGATCGGTAATGCGGATGATGTTACGGCTCTGGTCGCTGGACGCACCGTTGAACAAGCGTAACTTAGGCTAGGTATGCTAATGCGCCGAGTATGAGACTGGGTGACTGTTCGCGGGTTCAGTTTAGCACTGGAGAAAACCGAAGTCCCTAGAGTAAGGATGGCCAGTATTGGAGACATACTAATCGAATCGAAGGCAGCGGTCAAGTACCTGAGGCTACTGATCGACTCGAAGATGAGTTTCTCTGAGCAAATCAGGGCAACGGCTGAGAAGGCTGATTCAGGACTATCAGCTCTGAGTCGACTTATGGCCAACGTAGGGGGACCTAGTCCATCAAGAAGACGCCTCTTGATGAGTGCTGTAGGGTCAGTGCTACTGTATGGACCAGAAATATGGGGCGACGCTCTCAGTAAGGAGGTATACTAAAAACGCTTGGCACAGGTACAGAGAAGAGGAGCGCTGAGGATAGCATCTTCGTATCTGACAGTCTCTGATCCGGTGGTGAGATTTCAGTAGTTTCGGATTCGAATGATTTTTTTTGCTACTAACCCGAACCTTCAAAACGTTTTCACAAGCGATATCTTACTTTAAACTGATATGGATATACAGGCTACTAACGAAAACGCGCTCACAAATCCCAAAAAAATCACAAAATTTTCGAAAACAGCCAAAAAAACCACGGGAAAAACTTAACAAACGAGACATTCTTAGAGAGTACTCAGCTGCGACACTCTTTCCAAATTCAAACAATCAAATGTATAAAGACATCGTGAATGACAGTCCACCAGACTTAACAAAAAAAGAACATGCAACGTGTTCTCCATGACGACAAGGCAGATTTCACGTTCATTTATAGTTATAAGTCTCCAAAAAACCCAGCCCTCAAAATCTCACTGCAAATGAACCCAGACGATCGCAATATTGTACCAACTTCAACTTTATTTAACCGTGGAAAAAATAATACATCGCAACGTTTCAGTCTTATAGAGAAAATACCGCCAAAAACTATAGATCAGATTGTCAGAGTCTTTAGTTTAGAAATCAGAATAGGAATCTTGTTATAGAAGCATAAATGGCGCCAACATCATCATCCACCCCGTCAACCTTTCATGAAATTGATAAATTTTAATTTAAATAAAATTGATATCATTGAAATTTAAGCAAGAAATCAGAGAAACTTTGGCAAATTACTCAAATAACAATAAACATATTCGTGGGCAAAAAGCAAAAAAGTAAAAAGACCATCAAATTGGTACTTAAACATTTAATCAGGTTCAAAATACAAATAGCAATGAAAATACTAAAAAAAATGACTGCAGTTAATGCGTTGACACCAAAACACGCCAAATAATCGTGAACAAGTAACGTCAACGTTGATTTCACGCTAACAGGTGCAGAGTCAAAATAGCCCAAATCATGTTGGTAGCATTCTTGTATTATACCTTCTTGGGTATCCGTTGTTCGTCCATACGATTCATGTGGCCAGCCCATTGCAGCTTCCGCAGCCTTGCAATCGTTGAGACCTCCGGTTCGTCAAAAATTTCATACATTGATCCCCGTCTAGCCTCGCTCCGATTATTCACCGCAGGACCCGTCGCTCAAAGACGTTCAATATATTTTCGGATGCCTGAGTTAGGGTCCATGTTTCACACCCATAGCATAACACAGGTCTTATCACAGATTTGTATACTTGGAGCTTTGTTTCCGTGTGTATGCAGCTGTTCTTCAAGATCGTCAAATCTGAATAAAATACTTTATTTTCGAGCTGTATTCTTCGGCGTTTTTCGTCTCTTTCATTACCCATCTTCGTTATTTTGGCAGCTAAATACACAAATTTGCTCACATTTTCGATACCGTATTCGCCAAGCGTGATGTTATGTGTATTTAAGGTATTGTACCTCCACTGCGTCATGAGCTTTGTTTTATTCTCATTGATTTGTAGCCCTACTAGGTATGCTTCGCTGTTGAGTTTCAGGAAGCGTTCTTTGGCGGTTGTTAATGACTGTGACAAAATGTTGATGTCGTCCGCATATGCTACTACTTGGCTCGACTTGTATAATAATGCACCTCGTGCATTGATAGGTAGCTTCCTTATGACGTACCCTAGAGCCAAATTGAATAGCGATGGGGCCAGCCCATCCCCTTGCTTTAGTCCGATATTTGTGTCAAAGGAATCGGTGAGATAGATTTGGGAGCTCATCGACGACATTGTCATTTTGGTAAGACTGACTAATTGGCTGGGTTGCCAAAGCTTAAAGTCAACGAAAATTTTCTGTACGTTTCCGTTAAACTCCCAGCATTTTTCAAGTACCTGCTTGACTGTGAACAATTGGTCTATTGCCGATATACCTGCCTTAAAACCACCTTGATACTTCCCAATAATACTGTTGGCATATGATCCGATTTTACTTTCTAAGATTTTTGAAAATATTTAATATGCCGTACAAAGTAGTGATATGCCTCTATTTTTTTCGCCCTGTATCTTGTCACCTTTTTTTGTGGATAGGGAATATAATTAATTGGCTTCATTCTTTCGGCATATATTTTTGTTACCAAATGTGCTGGATGACTTTACAGATGCCGTTCTGAACACTTCTACCACCATATTTGATGAGCTCCACTGGAATCTCATCGATGCCCGGCGCTTTATTATTCTTTTGGGCTTTAATGGTGGAGCAAACTTCATCCAGAGTTGGTGGGGCCAATCTCCGCAGACATCTATAGGCTCCGATGCTCTTGAAATATTATGCGCATCTTTCCTTAGTCTTAGTTTTATTAGCGATAATATTACCGATGTCATCACGACAGAGTGTGGTTTTGGGCTGATAACCACGTTTCAGGCATTTCACTACTTTGTATGCTTGTCTTGTGTTGTTACACACTAGATCTGTATCTATGCTTCTCAATTGGTTGTCATAGTATTCTCTTTTTGTGATTCTTATTATCTTATTTACTACTCTTCTGAGATTTTCATAGTGTTCTCTCTTCGTCCTGGTTTTTCTATCTACGCATTCCTTATACGCCTGATTCTTTTTGTGTAACGTATTCTAGCACTCATCATCGAACCTGTGAAACTTTTTGCCATAGACGCCGTTTAAAGCCTTTCGATTTTTTTAAGCAGGCTGGTCTTCGAAGAATATGCCTTTGACATACGACATTGATAGGTTAATTTGATCAAGTAATGATCTGAGTTACAATTGGCTCCTCTGTATTTACGGACGTCAAGTATGCTCGAGGCTCGGATCAGATCTGGTGTTATGTGTTTCCATCCGGAGATACCCAGGTCATTTTATGAATTCGTTGATGTGGGATGCAAGTCGAACGTACGACTAGATTTCTGCTACATGTAAATTCAGCCAGGCGCTGGCCGTTGTCGCTTGTTTCATCGTGGAGGCTATATCCTCCAGTTGTTCCCCGATGAGATATCTCATTGCCAACCTTAGCGGTGAAATCACCCAGAATTATTTTAATGTCGTTTGTCGACTAGTATTTCTAGGTGATTGTAGAACCTTTCCTTCGTTTCTTTGTCCTTTTCTTTGGTCAGGGCATGTACGTTGATCAGCCAGATTTTGAAGGGTTTCGGTTTTATACGGATCACACACAACCGTTCATTAAACACCTTAAATTCAATAATGTGTGATTTGAACTCGCTATGCCCAATTAAAGCCAATCCGAAGTCTCGTTTTCCCACTTTTAAATATTTTGTGCGATCTCATGTCTTGAATATCATTTCCAATCCAGTTTGTCTCCTGGATTGCCAGTTTTTTTAATTCATACTGACTGGCCTGTTGTAAAGGGTCCTTAACAGCGCCACGGTAATTGAGTGACTTGAAATTTCAGGATCCAATGCCTTAGTCTTTTTTTCGTTTGGGAGGTCGCTGCCGTGAGTCATTTTAGCGTTTCCCAGAGACGGGGAACTAAGCCGTCGTCCAACCTCCATTCCAGTGGCATGGTTATTGCTTCCATTGCGTTATCAGGTGCGGAAGACTTGCCTTCACCCTCTTACGTCCCCCCAAAGGAGGCGAAAAAGTACCTAATAGCAGAGCTGTAGATATATTTACAGTTATAAGCATTTCTCGCCATTTAATGCCACATTATTGGGGAACCACTAAACCCTATGTGCGACCCCGAGAACTTTTAGGAATTATGGGAGCTGTGGGTTGGGGAAACAAGGAGTTCCCTCCTCCTTTCTCAAACGGGCTTGGAACCATCTAGGGCGGAGTCAATGCTACCATATGCCGAGGATAATATCTCGTTGTTCTGGAAATTTCAGCCGGAAATGATCCAAAACACTCATCTTGATCGGTCAACGCATGGTTCAAAAAAAATACAGACGTCCTTGAGTGGCCGAAACAATCCCCAGACCTAAATCCTATTGGGAAGCTCTGGAATGAACTTAAACAAGAAGTTTCAAAGTTGTTTTGTCAAAAGAAAACCCAATTATGGGAGAATATTCAAAAAATTTGCTACAATATTCCTGTAGAAACTTGTCGGAAGTTCATGTCGTCTATGCCCAGAAGAATTGAAGAAGTCATTAAAAATAATAGCGGGTATTCAGGGTCTTAGATGAGTCTTAACTAATTCTGTATAAAAATGAATGAAACTCTTGATGCCCTCGATACCACATTCAAAATATGTGCATCAAATTTGTGTAACAGATCAAACGTAACACCTTAGTCTTTAAACGTACTCACTGATAGGAGGGGAGCATCACCCAAAGTATAGTTAAAAACAGCGGGAGATGACTTAAGTGTAAAGGTCATTTTGTAGCATTTGGCAATATTGAGGCAAAGGAATTTACACCAGTTGCTTAAGGCAGTGAGGTCTTGTTGGAGGTAGAAGCAGTCCTGTAGGGATTTAATATCACGGAAAACTTTAAAACCGTCTGCAAAAACAAAACAAGGTGATCTGATTACAGACGGAAGGTCATTGATAAACAATAAAAACAGAAGGAGGCCAAGGATGGAGTCTTGTGAAAGGGAAGGGAAAAATGGCAAGGAGCTACTACCAAGAAGACACACACGAAATGCACGTAAGGACAGATAGGAAGACATCAACGAGAGATAAGACTTCAATTTATAGCATAAAAGGGAATTGTTCACAGTGTCAAAAGCTTTAGTAAAGTCAGTGAAGATGACATATACTTGACGTTGATTATTTGAAGCATTTGCAATATGATCGGCAAATTCAATTAAATTAGTGGTTGTTGATCAACCCTTGAGGCACCCATGTTGTTGGGGTGTTCACATTGGACTCAGTAAATCAGACGGTCAGTTGTGAACCAGGCACTACAGCAAATTTAGAAAGCAAGACAGTAGGCATATGGGACGATAATTAGTCACGGATGAGGGGTCATCACTTTGAAAATGGGGCAACGTTTGCATGTTTTCTATACGTGGGAAAGTTTCCAGAACAAACACTAAGATTAAAGAGATGGCTAAGGGAACACTTAAAGAGCATGCAAGCGATTTAACAAATATATTGGGGTAGTCCATCTGGACCTGGACCTATATTAGGATTCAGGGAATTGATAAAGGATTTAACTTCTATGTAATCCGTAGAAAGAGAATAAAGGAATGGAGGGTGATTTGTAAATTTGCTCTTGAAGGGACTAGTGCACGCAGACGCAAAGAAGGTAGAAGAGATGAACCGAGAAAGCAAATCCAAAATGGCTTGAGGAGATAAAGCCACAACATGGTCCCAATGAATAATATGAAGAATGCAATGCAAAGATCTGAAAGCTTTAATATAAGACCGGAAAGGCTTTACGTTATTGACAAACAAAGAGCTCTCCAGGTTATAAAAGTACGTTTTCAGTGCCAATTTTATTTCTTCTTTGCAGTAGTCCTTAACTGAGCAAACTTTAATTGAGTTTCCTGAGTACGAGTAGATTTAAAGCGGCGGAGTCCTATGTCTTTCTCTTTTAAAGCTCTTAGAACTCGCTGAGTTAGCTAAGTTGTATATTTGGCCTTACGACTACGTTTGAGTAATGTATACCGCCTAATTAAGTTATTAAGGCAAGCATAAAATTTGTTTGTGGCATCCTCACAGCCAAGATCTTCGAAAAAAAAGACCAATGAATCGATTGAAGGCACACGGACATAGCGTCAAAGTCAGCTTTGAAGAAGTTAACCTCAGGAGATGGATTATTTCTCTCAAACTTCATAGCTTTAATGCGAACATCAATAGACAATGATGGATGATGCAGGTCCATTGGTGCATAATGGGTACATGCGGGGGATATACACATGCAACTGGCTGATATATTGGAAAATACCAAGTCAAGCAGTCGGCCGTTTTAGTTCCGGATGAAGTTATACTGTAAAAAAGAACAATGAGACATAAAGGAAGATGCCGACATGGAAAAACTATCAGTTGATGTGATAGTCAAAGTATCATTAGTAATCCATTCTATACTCTCAAAATTAAAATCGCCACACGGTAGTATATAAGAATTTGGGTGATGTGTCAAAATGTAAGAAGAGAAATCATCAAAAAAAGTTTTATAAGTGACTAGGGAGGATTTACAGGATATGCTTGACTGTGAACAATTGGTCTATTGTGACTAGGGAGGATTTACAGGATATATACTCAGTAGGAACTAATAGAGAAGTGTTATGAGTGAGGGGAATTCTAACAATAACACATTCTAAAGAACGCGAGCAGGAAAAATCGACACAATGAGAGCTGGCAAGTGCATTGCTTACTGCAACTAATACTCGACGACCATCATAGATGTAGAGTATTACTGCAACTTATGTTTATCGGGTACATCTATTATTGTGGCCATTTGAAAATTAGTACAGGGTTATCCATTTCGTAGTTGGGAAAGTATAACTCTGCCATTTGTAAAAATTAAATGTCATCCAAAGCGTGTTTTTTTAGTTGAAGGTTTGCCATTTAGAAATATGGATCGTTCAACAGTCAAAGAACGAGTTAAAATTATTAAATTTTATTATAAAGATTGTGATTCTGCTGTATCAACATTTAGGGCTTTACAAGCCGATTACGGTCGACATAATTGAACTACACACCAAACAATTTCGAACACAGTGAGAAAATTTGAAGAGATTGGATCGGTTATTGATATTGCAAGGCCTGTGCATCATTGCAACATTCGTTCTGCTGAAAATATCGCTGTCGTTGCTCAAAGTGTGGAGGAAGATCCGAATTTGTCGATTCCTTGACGTGCTCAACATTTGGGTTTGTCTTACGGCTCATTGTCGCGGATTTTGCATTTGGATTTGCATTTCCATCCGCACAAAATCCAACTCACTCAAGAACTTAAGCCTCAAGACCATATACAGCGCAGAATGTATGCGAATTGGGTGATTGAACAACAAGCCGTTGATAACGATTTTTCGAACAAAATTTTCTTTAGTGATGAGGCTCATTTTCCGCTCAGTGGTTACGATTATTTTTGGAGAGAAATTAAAGATTATGATCTGAAGAACATGTGGCTCCAACAGGACGGAGCCACAAGCCACACAACACAGGCTAATCGAGCACTTTTGCAAGAGAAATTTCCAGGGCGCGTAATTTCGAGATTGAGTGATGTCAATTGGCCCGCAAGATCCTGCGACCTAACACCTTTGGATTTCTTTTTATGGAGCTCTGCAAAAGATCGTGTATTCGCGAACAATCCTCAAAATCTTGAGCAATTGAAGACCAATATTCGTGAAGTTATGGCCGAGATATTGCTGGAAATGTGCCGAAAAGTCATTGAAAATTACCTCAAAAGGATTGAGGCCTGGAAGAGGTCCCGTAAAAAACATTCGAATGATTTTGTATTTCATGTATAATGGCAAAGTTCAATCTTTATACTAAATAAAAAATGTTGTTTCCATCTGAATATTTTTTGTGATTTTTTAGCTTTACTTTCCCAAGCGTAAAATGGATAACCCCATGCACTATATATGCATACATTTATACCTATAGCTACCTTATTTGTTATACGAGGTGTGTTCAAAAAGTGAGGTGACTTTCCGGATTACGCGGGCAACGTACTTTCGATTATAGATTTTTTTATTTTTTCATGTTGGTACACTCGTCACGAACGTAGATTTACAGTTTCAGCTATACAATATGTTTAGTATTTTCTGAGAGGCATAACGGTTAGAAGTGTTTCGCGTGCTTGGCGATTTTGGTATCGAAAAGCAAGAATTTTTTGGCCAACAACAACACCACAATCATGCCTCAGCCACCATATTCACCGAATTTGGCCCATAGATATAGAGAGTACTGGATCCGCAACCGGTCGTGAGAGCCGAAGCAATTAGCAACCTTCGCTAAATTTGTGTGAAGTTGAGGTTTCAAGTGATATGCTTTTGTTTCAGCAGTCTATTCACGGCGAAAAAAGTTCACATTTAAAAAGACGCGTACAAAATCGGAACTTTAATTCATTGTTTTAATTAAAAATTTACGAAATTTCCATCCGCTTTGACACATGAGTTTTCTCGGCGATTTCGAGCTCTTTTCGATTTTCTTTTGCTTTGACGTTCGTGTTTTCCGTGAGAGTCTTTTGTTATTTGTACTCAAACTGTTTTCCGAATGATAAATGAAGGCGCGATCGTGTGCACGTGAAATGAAATAAATTCCGTTGTTGTGCGCGGGTGTCAGTGGGGGAAGCGGTTCTTCTGAAGAGAGAAAAGAAAAACCTGTCTGGAAACAAAGAGGAAGGAGAAGCAGAGGAAATCATATAGTTTCGAGAGCGTAAGTCATTTATAACTTATTTATGTGGCAAATTTGCTTCTCACATGGACGAGTACACAGATTCTCGTTGCTCGTCCATTTGTTTATATGTCTTTGATTTGGCCCCAATGTGACTTTTTCTTGTTCTCAAAACTGAAGAGACCTATGAATGGACGGAGATTTGCAACGGTTGAGGAGATAAAGACTGCACCGCTGGAGGAGCTCAAGGCTATACATATATATAAGTGCTTATGAGAAGTGCTTCGAGGATTGGAAAAATCGTTGGCACAAGTGTATTGATTACTTTGAAGGATACAACTTAAATATTGATGAATAAATAACTATTCTTTATTAAAAATATAAAGTCTCCTCACTTTTTGAACACACCTCGTATAGATAATAATTATCAATTACGTGAAGAAAAACAATCATCAGTATGATACAAAAAGCTAAAGCATTTAAAAATGGAAATAATATTATGAGCCTTTTCCTAGTAAAATCTTACAATCAACCTCGAAATTTTGGAATGCTTTAACTTTTTACCCTCTGAAGATAAATTAGTAAGAGTGATATCGTTTTAACACAATTTTAGTCTTCTATAACTTTGTTTTACACGAGGTTATTGTTCAATCAAAGGGGAAATAGTTACAGGGGAAAGTATAATGATAAATGAGACACCATTTTTTTTAGGAAATTTAACATTTTCGCCGGCTCATGTCTCGTAGACGTTAGAGTGTAGGCAGAGAGCTGTGTATTATTTTAAAGGAATCTAGTAAGCTCTAGTTTTTAGATGAGAAGTACCATTTTTGAGATATGCGACAAAAACTTAGAATTGGGACTTTTTACCCTCCCTCTATCCCCGTGACACCAAAAATTTTGAGGATTTTACTAGCCGCAACTTAGGACAGAATAATAGATGTGAACCCCCAAAACTCATAAAACGTAGAGGAAACATTGGATAATATGTTCTAGAATCAAAAAACCAGTTCGGCAAGTGAGTATCACCTTCTTCGAATGAAATGAGGGAGTCCCTGCAATATTACTTGTTAGCAAATAATGGGGCTTGTTATTTTGTGCAGTCTTTAAAATTGAGGTGGACAAACAGTAGGTGTGCACTGGTAAAAGTTTTATTTGAATCAATTTAAAGAATTATTTAGCTATAGAAGGTAAGATTTTGAGCAAATCAAACTAGTTGAAGATATGATTATAGCATTGTAACAATATTAGATGGACCGTGGACGTTACTGTAATACAGACGAGAGAAGACTTTTCCATCAGCTCTGAGATGATGGGGAAAACTACAAGTTTATTACCACATCATGTGGTCGGTCTGAAAATGTTGTTATAAATGCTCTTAAACTGGAAAAATCCATTGAGACGCGTGGAGCGCCCAAAAAAACAATCAATCATAAGGTAACATGAGCTAAACGGGCCCCATTCAAATCATGGAGGACAATTGCAAGCAAATTTGGGAAAGTCGTTTGATTACGAGCCGTTCGACAGCGATTGGTAAGCGCAAAATTATCCGGTAGGATTTCCTGAAACAACTTTGCGTGAGCTCATAAAACATAAAAGATTGACAAAAATGGCGCAATATCCTTAAGAGCAATGAAACAATGAAAAATTTATTTGGTAATTATTTGGTAACGATACGGAAAGAAATGTTCGTTGACCGCAAGGCAAACAATTTCATTCTAGGTTTACAATAAAAAGCGATGAAGCCAGAGGTGGCAACGTGATGGTATGGGATTGTTTTCCCTAACAAGATGGAGGTCCGATACGTCGAATTGATGGCATAATGGATAGATTCATGTACAAGAATTTGTTGAAGACCGCAATACTACCATCTTCTTCTTCTTCGTAGCACTACAGCCAGTCTCGTGCCTTCGCTTCTTGCAACAACCGCCTCTAACGGTCGCGGTCCATTGACCACGTCCTCCAAATTTGAAATCTGAGCAGCGATGAACTTTCTTCGTCGACTGAGTCAGACCAGCGTTTCCCCGGCTCCCCTATTGGTCTCCACGCTTCAGTTCTCCCAATGAATACCTTTTTGAGTATCCGGTGTTCGTCTATACGCATAGGCTACTACTTGGCTTGATTCCTACAGTAATGGACCTCTGTATCGACAGATAGCTTCCTTATGCATGCTCCAGAGCCAAATTGAATAGCGATGGGGACAGCTCAACTCTCTACTTTAGTCCGATATATGTGTCAAAGGCATCGGTGAGTTGTTTATTGATACGGACTTGGGAGGTCGTCCGCGTCATTGTCATTTTGGTAAGATGGACTGATTTGGCTAGGATACCAAAGCAAATCATTATTCGGTACAGTACGTTATGATCAATACTGTCGTATCCTTGGTTAAAGTCAACGAAAATTTGGCGCATGTCTATGTTGAGCTCCCAGCATTTTTCAAGTACTTTCTTGACAGTGAACAATTGGTCTACTGTCGATCTACCTGCTCTAAAACCACCTTGATACTCTCTATTAATACTCCTCGACAAAAATTTGGTGTTCGTCTATGTTGAACTCCCAGAGATTTTCAAGCATCTGAATGACAGTGAACAGTTGGTCTATCATCAATCTTCTCTCGGGCCTTCGCTTAGAGATAGTTAGAGTATCTCGTATTGATTTTTTCGGAAGTTGGTTTGGTCAGTACCGTGCTCCCGTGTGCTTCCTCAGCTATGATATGATCTGATTAAATCAGTACATATCACCACTGAGTGAACACTCGTAGTCAGTCCGAAAAATCCCCTGAACTAAATCACGCTGCTCCCAACGAGATTTAACCTGGGAACTTCGGCTTATGCGTCTCATCATCAATCTACCTGCTCTAAAATCACCTTAATAATCCCCAATAATACTGTTGGCGTATGATCTGATTTTATTTTCTAAGATCTTTGAAAATATTTTGTACGCCGTAAAAAGCAGTAGTTTGTCACCTTTTTGGTGGATAGGGAATATAATTGTTTGATTTCACCCTTTCGGCATATGTTATTGTTGCCAAATGTGCTGGATGACTTTGTGAATGGCTTCATGCATACTGCTGCCACCATAATTGATGAGCTCGACTGGAATCTCATCGATGCCCCTTATTATTCTTTGGGCTTGATAGTGGGACAAACCTCATCCAGAGTTGGTGGGGCCAATGGAAGCTCTTTGAGAATATATATAGGCTCCGATGTTCTGGAGCTGTGCGGAGGATTATGGCGGTTCGTGAAATATGATGCAAATCTTTACTTAATCTTGGTTTCATCAGCGATGATATTGTCGATGTTATTACAACAGAACGTGGTTTTGGGCTAATAAGCACGTTTCAGATTTTTCAACACTTTGTATGCTTATTTTGTGTTGTTGCTCGCTAGACTTACATCTCAATTGCTCGTCATAGTATATGTTTGCGCCAGGACTCTTTTGTATCGAACTTTGATTTTATTTTTTTTTTATAGACTTTAAAAATTTAACTCTATTTTACTTTCTTCTCGTACAGAGATACTGAACAACCAATAATTGAAACAAGAAACATTAGGACAAGAATATATAACGATCCAACCAACAATTGAACAATGTAACAACTTTTGTCCCAAAGCTTTGACAAATTAAAATATGAATGAAAACTGGGTTACTCGATTGATTAAAATAAAAATGTGGTATTCGAAAGTTAAAGTATTTTCGCTCTTGTGGCGATTTGATTTTGGTGCATTGAATTAAAATGATCGATCAATTGATAAATCAATCAAATGAATCGAATTAATTACGAATGGACTAATTATTACAGTGCTAATTAACCTTAAATACTATGTTGGTTGATTGAAGCGTTGATGTTGCCGGATCAGGCCATGATGGGCGCTCAGGGGTGTCAAGAACTCAACAGTATTTTCTTTTCTTAACTCTAATTATCTTATTTGATACTCTTCTGAGATTTTCATAACGTTCTCTCTTCGTCCTGGTTTTCCTACCTACGTATCCTTTGTACGCCTGATAATTTTTGTCTAACGCATCCTAGCACTCATCATCGAACCAATCATATCTCTGTCATCGTCTGTCACCCACGGCCCTAAAAGCCTCTTTCATTGCCATCCTGCGCTCGTGGCTTGTTTTCAGCGATGCGTCTGATAAGACGGGAGTCAGCTGGTTGTCGAGGGTCTCCGTGAAATTTTTTACGACAGACGCCGTTTGGAGCCTTTCGATGTTGAATTTTTGTAGCGAGCTGGTCTTTGTTGAAGACGCCTTTGACATACGACACTGATAGGTTAATTTGATCAAGTAATGATCTGAGGTACAATCGGCTCCTCGGTATGTACACACCTCAAGTATGTTCGATGCCCAACGCTGTTGGATCAGAACATGGTCGATTTGGTTTTGTGTATTGCAATCGGGAGACACCCAGGTCATTTTATGAATGGGTCGATGTGGGAATAAAGATGAGATATCATATGTTTCCTTCGTTTCTTCATTCTTTTCTTCGATCGAAGCGTGAACATTTATCAGCCAGATTTTGAAGAGTTTCGCTTTTATACGGATCGCACACAACCGTTCATTAACTGCCTTAAAATCAATAACGTGTGATTTGAACTCTCTATCCACAATAAATGCCACTCCGAATTCTGATTTTCCAGTAGGCTTCCCACTTTTGAATATTGTGTGCGATCTCATGTCTTGAATATCATTTCCAGTCCAGTTCGTTTCCTTGATTGCCAGTTTTTTTAATGTATATTGACTGGCCTGATGTAAAAGGCTTAAAAGTACCAGGGTAATTGGGTGATCTGACACTCATGGATCCAATTCCATAGTCCTTTTTCCCCTTCTGTAGGTTTCGGAAGATTGTAGGGTTTTCCAGCGATGAGGAGCAAGCCCCTCGCTCAACTTCCATTCCGGTGGCATATTTATTGCTTTGATTTTCGTTATCAGGCGCGGAAGACTCGCCTTCACCCAATTACGTCCTCACAAAGGAGGTGTAAGAAGGATTTAGGTGCAGAGCTGTAGATAGATTTACAGTTATTAGCATTTCTCGGCACTAAATGCCCCATTATTGGGGAACCAGTAAATCCAACATGCGACCCCGATAACATTTACAACAATTCAATCGGGGGGGGCTTAGGATGAGGAATTATAAAAGCTGTGGGTTGAGGAAATAAGGGGTTCCCTTCTCCTTTCTTAAACGGGCTTGGGACCGTCTACGTCGGAGTTAATGTGACCGAGGATAATATGCCGTTGTTATGGACATTTCAGCCGGAAAGTGATCCAAAACCCTCATCTAGATCGATCAATGCATGGTTCCAAGAAAATAACCTCTTTAGGTGATCAAGTCAATCCCTACATCTCAATCCGATTGAGAATCTCTGGAATGAACTTAGACAAGAAATTTCAAAAATGTTCTGCCAAAAGCAAACTCAATATTGGGAGAATATTCAAAAAGTTTGGTATAATATTCCTGTTCATATTGTCTATGCCCGGAAGAATTGAAGAAGTTTTTCAGAATAATAGCACGTATTCAGGGTCTTAGATGGGTCTTAGCAATTTCTATTTAAAAAGGGACCATAGCTATCAAAATTTCTATGTTAGTTACAATGTTTGTTGGGTACACCTATTATTCTGGCCATTTGAAAATCAATAGGATTTATGAATTAACTAAATGTTAAGTTTTTTAAAAGTTTGAGAAGTCTTTCGTTTTTCGTTACAAGGATGAAGTGTGTTTATTTTGAAAACGAACTTAATTTTTCAATGATAATAAAGAAAAGTATGAAAATTTAGCTTGTTTTAGAAAAAAACTACGCACACCTATTATTTTGTCCATCTGTGTCCATTGTGAACAGCTTTAAGAATTCGTTCAATGAGTAACATCAGTAATCGTAAAACAAATTGGCAACCGTTTTAAATGGGAATTTTCAATAAATTTCTTTAATTTTTCCCTATTTGAAGTACAGACAGGCTATTAACTCTTGATGAAAACTTAAATTTTATTGGTGATAAAATCATGGTGGTAGGTTTTTACGACTACAACAATAACAAATACCTTAGAAATTGAAATTCACTCAACTTTGTTAATAAGAATACATAGTAGGACTCCGAAACGTAATATTTTTCCCAGTAAATTCATATGGGTACCCTTAAATTCATTGGAATTCAGTTTTTCAGTATTCCGGTAAAACTTCTTTATACTCTGCTGGTTTCAATAAAATCGAATTATATTTACAAAATTTATAGCCGTTTGAAATTTATATTGCAATAAAAAAACAATTTTTTCCATTCAAGCTTTCCATAGAACCAGACACTACACTTTTGATTAGATTTTTGCGAAATTTTTAGGTGAAACGAATTACGAAAATGTCTTTAAGCTTCTATTCAGTCAATAATATTAATAATATTACAACAAAATGGCGGCTAAGATGGAGTAACAATAACTTTTCTTTCAAATCGAGTAGTTGTAGATGCCGTTAAAGTTTTAATTGAGTTCAAACATTATTGGTGTCTGCATATCGTAGATTCATTGCAAAACCCTTCTAACATGAGCGTAGTTCTGTCTACTTAACTTATTTTAATTGTTGTATGAAAAGTTGTTTTGATTTCCGCTCATAATTTTTTGGCTATATTGTTCTTGTTTGTGAGGAAACTCCAATTCAAACTGTTGAAATAAGAACAAAATTTTCCATTCTCTGTTGGCAACACCACCAAAGCCATCATTCATTCATAATAATTTACACAAGCCTGACTTTTCTAGAACTGCTATATGGGATAAGACGTATGCTAAAGTGCATATGGAAGCATAAAAATTCACTAAATTTTGACGAATAGAAATTTCTTGTTAACTTAATATTCTCAAAAATTGTTAAACTTGAAGCTAGTTTTTTTTATTTTTTCTTGAAAAGCCGTCGGGCATTGCTTTGTTGTGGGAACAGACGCGTTTCGAATTCTTTGAGTCATCTTCAGTGTCAGCGAGACATTGAAGATGACTCAAAGAAGTCGAAACGCGTCTGCTCACTCAACAAAGCAAGGCCCGACGGCTTTTAAAAAAAAGAGAATCGGCCTGCGGATATAAAATAAACACAATAATTAACTTGAAGCTAGTTATTTGAAATATATTTTCTAAACCGCTACCTGAAAATACAGCCACTTTTCTTGAAAAGTAAAGCTTCCAAAAAAGCGCCAGTTTGACGTATTGAATATCTAGTCAGATTGACCTTATTCAAAAATATAAACCAAAATTAAAAAAAATTCCTCACCTTGTTTTGCATCATCAACAGTTGATAGAAAGTATCCGTTTCATTTACAAGTATCTATGTAGTTCAATTTTATATCATAAAACGATATAAACTTACATAAATATTTACATAATTCTTAACCGATAAAATTACGTTGATGTTACGACACACGGCTCATCGAAATTCACTTCACACTTAACTCTTTCTATGTTTTTCTTTCAAGTATTTTAAAATATCTTTGAGTTCTCTTAATCACTGATTCATCTATTTTCCGATTATCTTCGACACTCGCTCTGATTTTCATGAAAAACATAGTCGACTTAGAAAAGTCTGGTCAATATATTTTATTCTAGGATCATTATTCAAGTATTGTTGGTAATACCGCATTATTGCGCTGATTTTCATAGGCATCTAGAACTAGCTGGGACGTAACTTTAATTTAATATTTCTTTAAGAATATTTAAAAATTAATTTAATCTCTAACACAAATATCCACTACCGTCTTCGTCGTCGTCGATCGCACTAACATTAGGTTTATTTTTTTCGTCATTCATATCTGCATTGCACTGTTGAAAACGGTAGAAACAAAGTCCGTAGATACCATATGGAAATGCACACGATAGGTGGAAGTTCAGTTACGAAAACGATTTAATTTCTCCGATTTAAAATGAAATGCGCGTTTCACCTTCTGAATTTCAAATTACACCAACACTACACACTGATTTCTTGCTTCACCTTTCTTCGTTACAACAACGTCTTGGGTTTGCTGAGGTTCTCTGTATTATTTTTTCTTTACTCGTTTTGTTTTTCCCTTCAATTTCAAATCGGAAGTGGGATGCACATTGAATTTAATTAGAAAATTTTCCTTCCCCTACGAACTTCACTATGATCACTGTCTTAAAGACGCTCCACCGAACGGCCGACGTCTTTTTATAAAACGCGACTCTTGATCGGCAAACGTCGATCGTCGTTAGACCACGATCGCGACTATGTCGATGGTGTTGTTCTTTTTGTTGTAGTGTTGTTGCTAATGTTGTTATTGTTGATGTCGCTGCTGCTAGTTTTATTTTCAGCACCCGTCGTTTCAATCTGAGATAATTGTTCTTGCCTAGCACTCCTCGCTGCTTCCTGAATACTTTTTCGAGCCAGGTCTTAGGGAAAACCAATTGATTTTCTTAGGGCGGAAGAGAACATCTACACTATATACATATGGAGATTCAGTCGATTCATGCACCCTCACAAGTCTCACATACATGAGCAAACTCTGCACACGTTTTTTTAAAATCGGTACAATCCTTATAGAGCAATTCGTTGTGCAACTTTATTGCAAAAGTTGCAGACCATTAGACCAGTCTATATTGAACCAATACTACGCGATCTACTTCCAAAGTTCAAGCAGCAACACTTTTTCCAGCAACGCCGCTTTCAAAAGTCCTTTTTGTTTATCTGTTTCCATTCGAGACTGTTCTTTACGACCCACGGAAATAACTTCATGGACAACTTACTCAACTCGATTTTATTAACTTCGCCTCTTAAGCTCCCCACACTGCAATTAGAGTCATTACGGCCGTTAGTGCTTCCCGAAATATTCATCTACACCTCTGTCCTGGATTGGAGCACTACCAAAAAAGCCCCCGCATGTTATGATACATGATAACTTCCGAGCAAGGCATGTAATTCAGAGCAGACCAGAAGACACGAAAAAATAACAAAAACTCAAAGGAACATCAACACAATGATCCCGAAATGTACTTTTTAATGTGCAAGATCCTAAAATAGAACACAAAAACACCGGAACCTCGAACTGAACTCGCGTCTTACTGGTTCTAAGGCAAATTTACTGCAAGACAAATCTCACCCCAACAAACGACCATCCATCTTTCAATGTGGATTTTCTCGACGAGCGGAATGAGTTCGGCACACGACTTCCATGTGTACACGCTTGTTTGCAGTTAGATCGAAATCTTTCTACGCAAGGCCTCAACGGTCGGCTAGAACAATTTCACTTCAGAACCGCGCGATTTGAGGATGAGTCTTAGCGCTAAACGATTCGAATGCATGATCCTTCGGCCACTGTCTTCAGTAGGTTCAGTATCGCGTACTACCAAGCCCGGGTGTAGGCGGATAAACACTGATCTTTCTGTCTGCATAGAACATGTCCAAGAACTAACGCAAAGCAATGGACGCCGCCTTGAACGTTCTCTGGGACTTCTTCTGCGCTTGAGCCCATCAGACAACTCGAACTCAAGAGCCTCCGCAATAGAACACACATCACATACGCCACTTTCGCCTAATGAACATCGAAAAGGGCCAGTGGCATGTGTAATGTACTAGCTCTCATATGTGAACTTAAATGATCGCCAATCAAGATCATCATCATCATCATCTTGTTCCTATCAAGATCTTTCGACGGCAATATGTGCTGCACCCATGTCTCAAGGAAGCCAATTGACTACCAAGTTAAGTTTAAATCTGATTTAGCCCGTAATGGCTTGCCGCTGAGAATTGTTCAATTAAAGAGTTAGCGAATTGCTGTGATTTGTGTATTACGCGCAGAGTAGTCTTCATCCCCCGTTATATGAGGAGCGTGCAAACACTTCACTTTGCTGCAATTTTCCACCTGAAGCTACATTGCCTTAAGTGCGTAGAAATAAACAAAACACTTGTGTAGTAAAGCCCACGCACTATTTTCAGATTTGTTTACCTCCAATCTTTCAAAATTTCGATTCATGTGGAGAATCTGTGTCAATTATGGAATTGAAAAAGAAGCAACGAGTCCAAAATTTCAATGCGTGCATATAAATTTGAGGGGATTCATACCACCAGCAACCTAATTTATTTGGCATTGGTAGGTACATTATGCGCTCCGAAGTCTGATTAATCTTAAATTTCTGCAACTATGACTTTGTCGTTAAGCAGTTGGTGCATGCGTCATTAAAGTCATATCAAAATGGGAGCATACATTAACTTCAACTGTCCAATACAAAATTCTGTAATGCCTTGACACAGCGTCTAAGTTTAAAGTCAACAACATGGGTAGACAAAACGATGCTCATGTCAGAAGGGTTTTGTACTCAATCTAAGATATGCAGACGCCAATAATGAATAAACTCACGATCAATTTTAACGACATCCGTAACAAAACGTACTTGCTTTAAACGATAAACTGTTGTTCCTTAATTTCAACCAGTTGCAACATTACAAATAACCATTAACTGACTGTAATCTTTAAGACATATTTTGTTATTCATTTCTATTATCCAATCAAAAGTGTAATGTCTAGTTTGATGGAAAGCCCAAGTGGTAGAAAATCCGCAAAATTTTTTTGTTACAATCGGAGAAAATTCGAATGGCTTGTAAGATTTTGTACAATTGTAAGGTTTGATACAATTGTCATACGATACTATATATTCCATCAGGGCTAGCGTGACATAAGAGGTTTGAGTGCAGCAGTCCTCAAGGCAGCACGCAGTGAGCAACGAAGCGAATCATTTAGTATTTTTACGGAATTGAAGGAAGCTGAGCGGACGCAAAGATTTATCGGTGCAAGGTTTGGTTGAATGTAACGAGTGATCGATTGCGAGGATTTTTCGAGGGCAAAGAGTAGTCCAGCGTGACGGGCCATCGAGCGAGTTACGTCACGGCCTATACTTACCAGCAACATCAAAGCTCATACTTACCTCAGCATAAATTCATCAGTATAAGCTCATTCATCATAAATACATTCAACCTAAATTCATAATTCTTAAAGAGATCAGTTTCCAAATTCTTGAATTTCAGTCTAGACACTTTGTAATCATTTTGTTCATCATTTTGTTCAATTCTCATATTCACTTGCACACGCTGCTTAGCCAGCATTAACTTAAATTCAAACTTTACAATTTTATGTTAATTTCAAGTCAGTCTTTAATCAAACCTTGTATAATCAACATCTTCAAGAATAATAAACCAACTTTAAATTTAAACTTTTTTTTTGAAATCAAATGTTAAGCTTAACATAATTAGCGCGACGAGTGGAATGCCAGGAGTGATCTGACTATTGTTAAAGTCCTGTCGCTTGAGCAGATATTGATACAAGGCTAGGTAAAATATATATATATATATATATATATATATATATATATATATATATATATATATATATATATATATATATATATATATATATATATATATATATGGAATAGTTTATTATCCTTTGCTATGTAGTGAAATAGTTGGTTAGATACAATGTCCGTAAAAGACTGCAGCGATGGTTTGCTGACTCAGCGAAAAAGAATGGTGAGATCCGCCTAGATTGACCTTGTCTGGGGACGCGTGAATGCGCTGGCAGGCTAGCGTTGCGGTGTCGTGGGGCGGGTTCTTTTCCCCAGGACAAGACCCTCTACAAAAATATTTTCCGCATCCACGAATTTTGGGGTGAAAGGAGTATCGACCGGAGTCGACAAAGGAGGTAACCTGCTAAGGGCTATTGAAGTGCTAGTTCAGAGGATAAATTCGACCGGACAAAAACGGACGGGCTGGCGGAGACATTTGAGTGAAAAACTTTGCATGACTCTTTCCATCAAATGAGGAATACAAACGTAACCAATTTATATTATAGCGCTATGCAATGGAATCACATAACCCTATATCATAAAAGGCACGCTAGCGGGAGGCCACTCTACCCGGGCAAGAGCCCCTGTCAACAAAAGAAAAAGCAAAGAGCGCGCCCGATGGCTAGCCCATATTAGAGGAGGAGCCTGCCATCGATGCCGGTCCTATACCCGGTCAGGTTGAGTGAAAGGGAAAGACTGAAATACAAATTTAAATCTCCATTTTTAATCGCCTAATCATATTATAACTCTATTTAGACCATATCGTACTTAAAAATATATAACCAAATAATTCCGAACAAACAAATTCTCATATGTACTTTATAAATGTCTAAAGTAAGAAGGCACGGGGACAGAGAAGAGGAGCACTGGGAATTGCATCTTCGTATCCAACAGTCTCCGACTCGGCCTTGAGAGTTATTGCAGGCGTGATATCTATCGCCCTCCTTGCTAGGGAGCGCCGCGCTATTTACCTTCGCCGTAACGAGGATGCGAGGGAGATAGTTGTCCGCGAAGAGACACAGCGCTCGCTCAACGATTGGCAGCATTCTTGGGTGAATTACGCGAAGAGAAGGCGGACTGCGCGCCTCATCCCGGATGTGAGACCGTGGCTAAATCGAAGGCATGGTGAGACTGACTTCTACCTGACCCAGCTTTTGAGCGGGTACGGGTGTTTTCATTCTTACCTGCACAAGATCGGTAAGTCACGGTCTCCCGATTGCCGGTTTTGCCCAGGAGAGGAGGGCAATGCCTGTCACACATTTTTTGCGTGTACAAAATGGGTCAGGCTGCGAAGGGAACTCTACAGGGAGACGGGAGAGCTCACCCCGGATAATATAGTTGCAGTTATGCTCGAATCGGTTGACAAATGGAACCAGGTGGCACATTATGCTCGGGCAGTCCTAAAATATAAAAGGGACTCACAGCAGCTGGGGGCGCTAGGGCTGGGAGATCGCTCTACTGGCAATTCCTCTTCCCCTCTCCCCTCCCGCTAGGAAAGGGACTCCCCAGCTTGAAGGCGCTCCACGGCGTTAAAAAACGAGACCTGGCCCGAAGTAATGTGTCAAACGGTTCCAGGCTGGGTTCTCAGGTTGACAGGGGAGGTGCATAAATAGCATAGCATGCTCTGTGCATAAATAGCATTGACCTCCCTACCACAAAAAAAAGTAAGAAGTCAATAAAGTTCTAGCAAAATATAACAGAGAGTAGGCTATATTATTTTCAATTGAATTTGCTTACTACGACTATTATTAAGAAAGATAAGTTGGATCGCGTAAATTATTGAATTTTAAAATAGAAGACAAATAAAATCATAGGATTTCAAAAGGGTCTACTAATATGCTTTAAGTTTCGTCCTATTTAGAACACATTTAAGTTGATTTTAGTTGATATTGGGATATTCAAATAAATAATTTGAAAATAATTTAAAGGTACGAATATGGTTCGTAATCTGGACTTACAAAAATACTGTGCTTATATCGCGTTTCCTTATTAAAAACCAATTTGTCGATTGCGCAAATCAAATAGCTACACATGCTGTACAATTACTTTTAATTTATTTAATTTGCAATAGTTTGCATGATTTTGTACATAAATATCACACTTTCACCGCCTCTTGTCCTTGTGTTTTCGTTTGCTTTCGGAATTGAATATGCATTGAATGAAATTGGCAAATGAAAAGGCAAGAACTTAATCGGTTTCTTCAAAACAGGATTTACTTAAGTTGAACTCTATCTTAGTCGAAAATCTGATTTTATTTAGATTGATTGTAGTGAATGCGTTTTTCAAAAATGTACAAATATATTTAAGAAAAAATTCGGATGTTGATTTGAAACAACACAAATTTAATAAAAAAAAAACAAACAGGTACTCACCAACATCCTCTCCGAGCGCTCGTTGACGATGTGGTGGTTGACGACAATCTTCTGAAATTCATTCTCTTAGACCACTAATTTAATTATTGTTCCTTTGTATTTTGCTATTTAATTCTTATGATTTCCTTTTTGTGTTATATATTTAAATTATGTTTAGTTTAAATCTTTAATTTTGGGCGTTCACACTTAATGATGGAAGTTAATGCAGGATTGCTAACAACAAGTCGACACTAATATTGCACTCTTCGTGAGACACGTGCGATCTAATTAAGTCGTGAAGGATGACAAGCTGACTAGTCGCTATTGTTGTGAAGTGGATTGCTGCAGGGTGATGAAATTATCAGTTGAAGCTGATCATTTGCATTCAGCAATGTAACTGTTTTGTCAATCATGAGTGACTAAATCTCTGTTGTTAAATTGCTTGTTTTATTAGACGTAAAATTTTTAAAGGCTCACCTTTACAGCCCCATCAAAAACAATGTAGGTAGCGAAGGTTGAAACTTGCACTCGAACTATTTCTACTGGTTTTAATGCTTTTAATGATTATATTATTTAGCAGACACAGGAGTTCTAACGTTTTCACTGAAAAATGCTCACACGCAAACGCAACGATATAAATTTAAAAGAAAAATCTTTTGAAGTCACTTGAACAATGAAGTGTGAATAGAAAAAGCGAGTTTTAATTTTAGTGACATTAACATCTGGACTTTTGATTCTTCTTCTTGTGTGCTCTTGATTCGATAAAACAATCAAATTTGCACACACTCAATTTAATTAACTGGTTTTTAGCACTTAAATGGTCGGCGCTGTAATTCCGGTTGCGTTTCATTCACTCCTAATAGCGTTCCATTTTATGATTAGCACTTTTCACTTTTCTGCATTTTTCTTTTGCCATTTCGCGCAGGAAACCGCAATCTTGAGTAATTTATGACCACGCGAATATGAAATGCAAAGATACGTGACGGCAAATGGACGAGATGCGTGGATGACAACAAACAGGTGTGATGAATTTTGATAGCATCTCTTTACATACAATGCACTGCTCTCGAACTGAATGGCGGTATCAAGTTATCTGAGCGTGTGATCTCAGCGTTGTAGTTTTTTCCCTCGCGCAAATAACAACGTATGGTACACGTACGTAGGCAGCAATTTATGATCGTACCTTTTCCCGATGCAAGTGACGCAGCCCGACCGAATTCCCTCACTTATGGATCGTGTCCAACAACTCGGCGTGTCGGAATAGTAAAAATTCTGAATGATTTTTGCACTACGAAAACACTCCGCGAATACGATGACGACGTCTATTGTCGTTATGTTTAAGTTTGCGATGGCTGCGCTGCAGTTATAGAATGCCAGCAAAAATGCTGACTAGACGATTCATTCATAAATGTAACGTTATACGTGCGGTATAAAGAAAACTCGTCTATCGAGTAACATGTTGTATCGCGCTTCAATTTCCTCGTAAAGTAATCATTTCGACAGCCGCGTGGAGAAGAAAAAACGAAACTACCACTTGTCTTCCAGGGTTAACTTTCTGAAATATCTACGGAATTTCCTTTTCCCGCCGTTTCAGCTTTCACTTCTTTTGTATCCTACTTTCAACACGTGTTTACCATCAATTTTTCTGTTTTATTACAGGAACTCATTTATTGGCTCAGGAATATATTTGCTCTGTTTATTTTCAGTATAAGTCGACACCATAACAACGAGCAATAAAAATAAACATCTTAGGGCATATTATTGATAATAGAAACTAAGGATATCGTTAATATACGACAATTGAACAAAAAAAACAATGAAAACACAGAGTCCACTTTCTCTTTTGATACACATCAATCCCGACAAGGTTTAGTCGTTATATTTAGAAAATTGGAGCGATTTCTTTTGTTTATCGACATTGCCTCGATTTTTTATTTGCACGGCATAGTAAAACACGAAACGTAATTCAGTAGCAAATCATGAACATTTACGATGCTAGCTCACGCCCGAAAGTTGTCAGGTTCGATGAGGAAAAATTCTGTCACTTTACCAATTTACAACGACTGCCGAATCTTTCATGGTGAAATTCTGCGCTAAGATTCCCGCCAAGCTGTCAAACAGGTAGATGGGACAACGTGCACGGTAATTATTCCTCCTATAGCGTTTTTTTGATCGCGGTTCTCGCGCGTCCTTGCCACGATCTTAAGTAGACTCCTCGATCCGTCCAAATCTTTCTTCATTTCCCTGTGTCGCAACGGCGAATTGAATCCCGGTGCTCGCTCAGCCCAGTTAGATTGCATTCAGCAATACAATACACGGGTGACGTGCACTAAATCAGTGCTCCCATGTCCGAAATTTGAATTCGCAGATTTGAATTTTTTTTAAATGAGCAGAAGTAAAGAAAAATGAAAAAGATTTTAAATAATAACAAAAGTTAAATATCATGAAGAATATAATTAACGGGAAACGTTTAACTTTTATATAAAGAAAAATAATGTAAAATTTACATTTAATAACAACAATAAAAAAATAATAATTTAATAATTTATAACGTGAATGGAATTAATGAATTTTTTTTTTCCAAATCTGCAACTAAAACTTCGGATAAATGTTAGGAAGATGTTCGGGCAGTTTGCTAGTGTGACTGCTTGATAACTACAGCTATTACAACATAAGCTCTGTGAGCTTAGACTTGACTCTACCACTGCTCAATGATCAGTCCTCTTCTGCCATGATCGGTGTTGCCATCTCAACATCTCTACCCGTTAAGATGGATAATACTATCCAATGTACAAGTCACGTCATGTCATAATCCTCATAGCGTTGTGGTAGTACTCCTTCATTGGTTCGCTGAGCTCAACGCGGTTGCGGATCTTCAGCACATTCGTCTCCCTGCATAGCTCCTTGGTCCACTGGTTGTTTGTTGGCAGGCTCTTCAGGTTCTGAAGTTGGTTGGAACCCAGTCACAACATCTCTAAGGGTTTGCGGGACAGGGATATCAAGACCATCAAGTAGAATGTTTTTTCCGTTATCGAGGAAAGCAAACCGCTTTTTGATTTGATTTGCATGGACGTGGACTTTGCGATCACCCGACAGACCCTACGTAAGCGCCAAGTAATTGACTGCACTGAACCTTTTCACAATAGTTTCGGATGACCATTTCCATTTGTCTTCGCCGAAATCGAATTCACTCCATTTGGCTCCATAGTACTGATTAAATTGCTGCTCCACATGCCTGTTACGCTTGCAAGAACGGTCATGCTCTGGTTTCAATGAATCCAACTTAGTCTTCATAGTACGACCGGTCATAATCTAGAAGGGTGATCTCATTCCAAGGGCTGCCGATGGTGTGTAACGATAGCATAGCAAGAACTTTCGCAAAATCTGATCTGCATTCCCTTCTTCTTCCAGCTTCTTTAATCCCGTTTTCATCGAGTCAAAAAATTTCTCAGCTTGACGGTTTGATTGAGGAAAAAAGGTGCCAGTCTGATCGATACCGTGATCGACACCGTTTTCTCTGCAAAAACTCTCAAACTCCTCTGAAACCAGCTGCAGACTGTTGTCAGAAACCAGTATATCGCAAAGTTCTTGCCGCGAAAAGGCTTCCTCCAATCGTTTGATTGTCTTTGATGTCGTTACAGATTGCATTTTGTATACCTCTGGTCAGTTGCTGAAGGCATCAATAATAATTAAGTACCAAAACCCATTTATGGGTCCCGCAAAATCGTTATGGATACGAGACCATGGTCCGTCCGGTATGGGCCATGATTGAAGTGAACACTTGCTCGGCAATTTGGAATTTATTGCGCAGCTTCCACACTTTTTGACCAGCCTGTCGATATCATCGTCAATAGGTGCCCAGTAAACTTTTCTTCATGCCAACAGTTTCATCCGAGCGACGCCTAGATAGCCTTGATGCGTCTCTTTCAATCTTGTCCCCCGATGTCAAGCTTGCACATGCGATGTCCATAAAAGATGCACCCTTGAATGCTAGTGAGCAATTCTCGTCGGAAAAAAATTTTGCAACGTCCGCATTATCGATCTGCTTTGAAGCTCGTGGCCACCCATTTTCGATGTAATCTGCAACTTTCCTTATTGTTTGGCATCTACTTCTTGTTTGAGAGTAGCATTCGTGCTGTGTCGATCGCAAAGCAGGATATAGAACAATTCTCTATCCTACCTATAACAATAACTTTGTTAGACTTCTCTTGTTTTGCTATGAGCCGCGAGATGAAGTCTGCATACGCAAAAGTTTCCGTATTAATGTACTTGATTTGGAAATTGTCAGCAAGCATCATTAGTGCGTATCTTTGTAGGCGACTGGCTGTGTAGACAGGTATACCTTTCTTTGCACCGAAAATCGCCAACAACGGCTGATGATCGGTCTGAAGCTCGAACTTGCGACCGTAATTATAACGATGAAACTTGAATAATGCAAATGTCAACGTCAAGGCTTCTCGATGAACTTGTGGGTAGTTCTTCTAGGCGCTTGTGAATGTTCACGCCACATGTATTATCGGTCGCCTAGTCCTATCCGGCATCTCATGCATAAGAACCGCACCCATACCGTAACTCGATGCGTCTGCAGCCACGCTAACTTTCTTCTTTGCGTACAAGTGGGTTAATGCAAGATCCAAGGAAAGTATATTCTTGAGCTTTTCGAACGATGCCGGCATTTCGTTCAGAGCTTCGATCTTCTTTTGACTCGGTCTCAAACCGTTTTCGTCGATTACGTGCCCCAGGAATTCCAATTTCTTTTGACCAGATAAGCACTTTTCGATCTTGAGGTGAAACCTGAAGCTTTGAATACGTCTCAATACTTTAAATAGATTTTTACGATGGTCAGCCTCATTAGCCCCTTCCGCGATAAAGTCGTCAATGAAGGGAAATGCACGCTTTGCCTCGCTAATCATTGTGTCGACTTGTTGCTGGAAAATGCTTGGAGCGGCTTTAATGCCAGATTGAAGGTAATTTACTCGGAAGAAGGGACAGTGTGTGTTGATCGTCATCATTTTCTTCGCTTCATCGTCACGTTTCACCTGCAGAAACGCATCCGAATGGTCAATCTTACTGAACACCCAATATTGGGACAGTTTCGAGAAGATATATTTGGGTGTTGGCAGTGGGTGCTGGTTCGGTTCAAGCCAGTCATTCAAACCCGTCAAATAATTGGCGCAAATTCTTACCCTGCCATCCTTATTTTTAACGGCAACGATATGTGCTGCATACTTTAAGTAATTGACAGGGTAGTTACCCCAAACAGTTGCGACCGCTTAAGTTCGTCGGCTATCGGCACTGCAGCAGCAAATTTCCGATTATTTCAAAAACTGGTTTGGCACCTTCCTTTAATGTGAGTGATGCCTTTATTTTATTGCATCGCCCCAATGCATTGTTGGAAAGAGACGGAAGTTTCTCTTTCACCTCCTCGTTTAGTGATGGTGCCTTCACTTGCCCAATTGTGCTGCAAAGTTTACCAATAATCATCTAGTCGCTTCCAAGCACATTCAAATTGAATGCCGAAACGTAGCAGATGCAGCTGCTCTTTCTACCTTGCAAATTTTAATCGTGTGTTGAACTTGCTTAGCGTCTTCACTGGATCTCCCGATGCGCTCACGGCTTGCTCCTTGAATACGGCTAACGTTGATGAACTTAAGAGCCTTCAATTCGCGTCAGAGATAACCGTCCAATCGGATCCCGAATCAAGTTGTAATTTCAGCTTTATATTCTCTTAGCAAACTTGCGCATCGAAGTAGCCATTGACTTAACTTTGAGGCTCTTACGTTCGTTGGAATCTTGCCAGCACCTGGGACGTCGTGCCAATGCTGACGTACAGTATCGTTTTTTCTGTCCGACTCTTCTAAAGTTGGAGCAATCTTTCTCTCGGAAAGGGCAGTCTCTGTGGAAATGGATATCGCCACACTTGCGGTACAAAATCTCGCTTTTACAGCGTCGGTGTACTGCATTCTTCTTGCTCCTTCTTCTGGTCGTAGCTTTTTCGCATTCTCCTTCATTTCCCATGAACTGTCAAAACCTCACTCTAAGATATGCTTTTCGAGTACAAAACCATGGACTTTTCAGCTTTTAAGTCACTCAGCCAGTTTGCAAAGTTGACACAATCGTGAAGTTTAAGCTTGGCACTCACTTTCTAGGTTATGGGGATTGCCTTTAATTCATACGTGAATTTGAATCTCGTCCCCTCTATTGTAGTCCTGTCTCTTCTGCAGATAATGATACAAAGCTAGTTAAAATATATATGGAATAGTTTATTATTCTTTGCTATTACAACATAAGCTCCGTAAGCTTAGACCTGACTCTACCACTCCTCGATGACAAGTGGCCAGTCGTCTTCTGCCATGATCGGTGCTGCCATCCCAACAGTTATAATAAGGGTCGTCGTTCCTTTTACTTTCCCGCCACAGTATTCCAAGTTATGTCTTAGAATTTGTGGTTATGGGGAAAAATAGCGAATATAGTGAGCGAAATCAAGCTTCATGTGTGTTCAAGCAGATTTAACTTAATTATAACATAAATCGTTAGAACGCTCAAAATAATTTCCAAGTGTTCAAATTTCAAACTCTTTGAGTCCCATTACATTTATGTTCTTGTCCTCACGTTGTTGTTTGCATAACAAAACTTCACAAATTCTAATGTAATATGAATCGAGGTTAAAACAAATTCCTTGTTTCAAAGTAGAGAGATGCATTCTTATCTAGAATGCATCTTGCAAATTCACAATTTGGGAAATGATATGCACATGCAATTGTTTTGACTATGATGAGGAATAAAATGAGAATTAAACGTTGGAATGAAATGTATAGAATTTTTCCACACTACAATGTTAGAACAAGCAAAATTTATGTATTTAAGAACAATTAAAGCGTCTTCAGTTTTTCAAATCAATAGGTACAGGACTTACTGCACTCTGCTGAGCTTTCAACATTGGTGACATTGGATTCAAAGTCAAGTTGTCTTTTCTGAGTTATCATTGGCATCACACCAGATACAGGATCAAGTGCAGCATAGCGGGCGTTCTACAGCACAGGATATGGAGGCTAGTAACTTCTATACTTTGGAACACTTGATATCAGCGTAGATATAGGATCTAGTTAACGTTTTTTGTCTTTCAACATTTTAGTTGCATTACTAGTTGGTAACCATTAGATAGAAGATCTAGCACAGGATCCAGTGAAACTATTCCTTATGACTCAAAAATTTTCACATGTTCATAAGGAACTTACGTGATCATAAGCAACTTAACATTTTGTTGACCCCGACGTGATGCTATCCTGAAACAACAGCTGGAGATCGGACTAGATATTGAAAGAATCCATCGCAACTTCAAAAAAGATCCAGAAGCAAGGAAGACAACGAGCTATTTGGATGCATGGGAAGAAGAAGTATCAGCACTCTTCAAGAAATTTCAAATCAACAATGAAATTCTGCTCAGGTAGCTTTTCCAAGAATAATTATTTTGAGCAAATCAAAGCCGTGGTTGACAAAGTCCTGGAAGCTATACAAAAGCAGCGAGGCTCAAATAGTGCAGCGTCTATCACAGAAGAACGTTCAACCGCTGATAGCAAAGGTGCCACCAATTCAACAAGATGCGAAAGCATCAGCTTGCTACTCTCCGACAGCTCCTGCAAAGAACGGAAGGAAGATTAGAGACGGAGCCACCCAGGGAATTCAAGCCAGCTCAGTTAATGGCCATCAAGAAGCATTGGGATGCAATCAGGGCTAAGCACTTGGAAATCCTGAAAAGCGGTGACAATCCAGAAAAATACAACCCAGAAGTCTTCGACACCACTGCAATTTGAGTTGAAAAGGTGCAATTTAGATTATTACAGGCAGTTTTAGGATCTGAGGGAACGAGCCAGACGGTAAAGCTTTCTTCAATTCAGCTTCCTAAATTCGATGGAAGCTATCTCGCCTGGCAAGGATTCCATGAGTTATATGTTCAACTAATCGACAAAAGTACACTGGGTCCGGCCCGAAAACTTTGGTTCCTGACAACCAATTTGACGGGTGAGGCAATGGTCTCATTCGTCATATGACAATATGTGATAGCAACTATGACCCTGCATGGAACCTTGTTAAAGAGTGATATGAAAACAAAACGCTCTTAGCGAATGCAGTGCTCAACAAATTGCTGTCACAATAATCTGTCAACGGTGAAGAGGCACAAGAATTGAAATCACTCCATGATCCTACACAGGAGTACATTAGGACATTGAGTGCTCTTAAGATTCCCATTCAGCATTAGGACGCAATCTTGGCCGTAATTCTAATCAAAAAGCTGGACAGAAACACTCATATTCTATTCGAACGAACGTTACAACATCCAAAGGAGATACCAGCACTGAAACAGTTTCTGAATTTCTTGGAATTGAGATTTCAAGTACTTGAAGCACTAGGTAGCAAGGGTTCCCGACCACAAATGAAACATGACAGTTCTAATAAGTTAGTAATGACAGTAACTGAAACAAAAAATGCAAGCTGCTCAATATGTACTTTAAGCCACAATCTAAAGAGATCTATTTTTGAAAAGATTTTCTTGCCAGATATGTTTGACACTATGTCTTGAATGTGTCGCATCGGGTAGTGGTCCGGACGGTTTGACGCCGGCATTTACCTTCCTTCTTCGGAACGACGTGTAGAGGCGCTACCCAAGGGCTGTTGGATAACCTGCAATAGCCAATCTGTGTCATATGTTCAAATTCCGCTCTTGCTATCGAGAATTTTTCTGGTGTGTCTTCGAGGGCGCTTCGCGACGGGTGGGCCATTGGCCATGATGTGATATAGCACTGAATACGTGACGGGTTTGTGATGTTCGGGTATTTGCTCAGTATTTCAAAGTACTTCACGTTGCTACTTAACGTGGACAAAGACGAGTGCTTTTGTACGTCGGTTCAGCCGCTGGTTGACAATTGTGTCTTAGGGCCAAACAAACAACGATTTTTTATGTCCACTAGCAGTCCGAAGTGTTGCAGGAAGTCTACACCAAGTATCGGTCGGGTAACCTTTGCCACCACAAATCTCCAGCAAAAATTTCTTCTAAGGACGAGTGAAACATTCAGTACACGCGTGCCGAATATTTGAATTTCACTGTCGTTGGCAGCAAAAAGTTTACAGCCGTTTCCGAACTGATTGACAATGGTCTGTGGGGCAGGGATGACGGAAACGCCTCCCGTATCGATGAGAAATTTAAGCTTGGTGCTGTGATCCTGATCATGCAGGCGTGAACGTTTTGTTGCGTCGGTATCTAGTTTTTTAGACTACTTTTAGTATGGAAAGCGTATGGTTTTTTACATTTTCCTGATGGTCCACCGAATTTACGATGAAATTAGCATATGTTATTTCGGCGTTTAGCGGGGCTAGGTGAACGAGCGGGACTGAAGCGTAAATTGCGAGTACGGCTGCGGCTTCTGTTAAACTGCAGTCTGTCTAGACGCGAACAAATGCTGGAAAGCTCACGTTTGATTTCATTCCCAATGGTAGTTTGACGTCTGTCGACTTCGAAAATGAAGTGTGTGGACCGATCGAGTGTTTCCAGTAACTTGTCAGCCATTTCGGCCAGCTGATCCAAATTCGTAGTTGACACATTTAAAATGTCTTGAACACGTGAAGGAAGCCGTTTTATCCATAAAAATTCGTCGGAAGGTTTTTGCCCGCCGTACTTTTCATTGAGCGAAGTAGATGGGATGGTTTGCTATCCCCAAGCTCCAAGCCTGTCAGCAATTCCTGGAAGTTCTCATGTTCAGATACAGCGTAGATGGATGTGATGCAATTTTTAAGCGTCCCGTATTTGTTAGTGATCAAACATCTGTTCGTCCGTTCTTATTTTTGCACATCTGAATTGTGCCTCAACTTGTTTAAACCGTCGGGGTGTGCCGCTTGCAATGATGGACTGGCTGCAGCATTGCCGAGAACGCTGCTGCTTGGGCTTTCTGTCATTGCGGTTTAACGACATCGGGTCACCAGTTTGTAGACGCTAAGTTGTTCCAAAAATGACCACATCAACGTTTTTATCTATTAATTAATGAGAACCTTTATTCGCCTGGAATATCCAAAAGTAACAATGATTCGATGTTGTCGCGACGCTGTCTTCTTTCAGAAAGAGACTCGTGCTTTTTCCTCGCTACGCTCGTTCTGCTTCTCTATTCGTTCGGCTTCGATACACTGTCTTCCAGTCTAGTGGAAAGATATGTTTTACTTTGTGGCCGGTTGCTACATCTGGCAGCCGGATAAGTTCGAAGCTGCGTCCGATCGCTACACCTCTTTGATTGTCCATTTTCAAGTTTATATTTAACCAACTTGTTGTTTACTAATGACGCTCACTTTTTGACTGAAGTAGTATAAAGTTTAATCTTTAAAATAGTATATAATAATATATATAAGCCACGCAATCACTACCACATAAAACATGCAGTTCATGTCATCTATGAGAAAAAGACGACATGAATTATCGAACAACCCAATAGATTAAATAAAAAAATTGCCCAAAAATTTATTCTATAATAAATAATCTTTATTCATATTGCATAGTATCTAACAATATATAAATTTTTCGAATGACAAAAATACAATAAATCAATCTAACTCTTTCTTAAAAAAGAACAACCTCCATTTAGACTCAAATCTCTTTCGAGAATAAATTTATTCAATTCAATAGATTGGTATTTTATGTTTTGAATTTTATTTTTTGTTCTTTTGTGTTTATTTCTATATGTCTTTATTGAACATTTTACTTTTTTGGTTCTTGTTAGTTCTTCATATCATTGCAATGTTATGTTAATAAAAATATATTTTCTTCTGCATTTTTCTTGCTTCCTTTACTTAAAAAATTAAAGAAATAAGAATTTGATAGCAAAATAAAATAAAATATCCGTTTTAAAAAAAGCTAATATAAAGATTAAGAATGAAAATACAAAATAGTTGAGTAGTAAGAATGTCCTGTAAATTGTTCACATTGTTAAAATAGTAATATTTAGTATCAGTGTTAGTATTTTAAGTAGAAATGCATTTCCAACACTTCGGTTTATAAATTTGTAGCATATATTTAAGTCTCTGTTTTGTCTTTTTTGGTATGTCTGAAGAAAATTACTGAGTGACAGTTGAGATATAACCGTATGATAGGAGAGATACTAAGAGTAAATACTATTTCAATAACGAATGTAACAACTTGAAAATAATGTCACGTAATCACGGATGTATGTACTTTACATTATTTCCAATTTGAATAACAAATTTATTATGTGTATCTAAATATGAACTATTCAATGTGACGTTTCCATTTTAAGTATGCTGATGTAGTAGGTCGACTGGATAAGGCAACGTGGTTCGAACAGCGCTAATTCAAGGCAACATCATTCTTTTCAAATGTTGAACTGGAAGTGCTGGTTTAACTGCTTAGCAAACCAACGATTTATCCACTGAAATTTAAAAAGAAATTACTTTGTGTTATTCGCAGATTAAACAATCGCGTTTGTTTTAATTTAGATGAGGTATGCACAAATGCAGTCTTTAATCTTAACTTACCTCTTCGTTGAAGATGTTCGAGTGTAGGGATTTTGAAGGATTTTCGGATGAGTTTCCATTACTCGTAACAACAAATTGTCCAAATAGTCTTCGAGTTCCTTTACTCTGGCTTTTTGTGCTGAGACATCGCCTTCTAAATTATTTGCAAGGAGCATCAGTTCCTGGAAATAAATTTAATTAAATAAGGTTATTATGTCTTCCATCCCATTCAGTTAAATGCCGCAAAAATAGGAAAACTTGTAACTACTTGAGATTATAAAAATTATAGATTATAGAAAGTGTATGATGTTTGTTTTATATTGGGGCAAGATGGCTGTTTCAGCCACTCTTTAGCGCTCAGACATTGGTCCATTGTACTCGACAACTCCATCTATCAGATTTAACTCGTTATTTTATAGTAAAGAAGTAGATCCGATAGGTTTCATCCGTGAGAATATTTCGGCTCATTGCTGTGACACCAAATATCTGCACCCTGGAATAGGCAGAGGCCAGACATTCACATACCTAGTACATGTTTGTCTCATCCTCTTCTAAGCACCGTTGGCAGAAAGGGTCTTCAGCAATACCTATTCTTCGAATCAGACCAACCAAAGTGCTACACTCTTTTCTACTTAATTTAAGTAGAAAATCTGTTAACCTCTGTTTTGGATGTTTTACTAAGAATTTATTAAATCTACAGCCGTCACATCCGCGCCAAAATTCCACCGACTGAGTCTTCACCCAGCAGTTTGTCTTGTGAATGGTATGAGAGCTGGGGACTCCTATACTGGATTCCGGGCTGTAGGAGAAGGTCACGAAGCCCTCCTTCGCTTAAACGTTAGATTTCTGGAACCCAGAAAAGCCTGAGCAAATTGTGTCTTCCAATAGAGTTTAGTTCATTCAAGCATTCATAGAAAATTTTCAATGCTACTTTTCATCCCGAGAGGGCAAGCAGTCACGCCTGGCTATCACTGCAAATATAGATTTGCCTCCCATTCGATCTACTGTCCTTGATCCATGAAAGCACGTCTAGTATAGCAAACACTTCTGCCTGAAACACAGAAGTCAGTATTCCTAGTAGTCTCGATTTCTGGACGTCTTGATTTAAGAACCACCCTGCTCCAGTTTCTTCTTTAGTCCTAGAGCCCTCCGAGTAGAAGGTCATATCTGCCTCACCGAATAGCAACTCCGAATATGACCATTCCCTGCCCGGGATTCTGACATGAAACCTGCTATGAAAATTCTGTACAGCACTCATCTTGTCGGTTGGCATAACTAACATATCTCAGCAACGTATTCCGTCAACAGTTTGAAGATGCTGTTATGACCTGCTGAAGAAGTCTCAGGACAGATTTCAGGGCCTCTTCTTTCATGAACAATTCAAAGGGAGGCAAGTTTAGTACGGCGTTCAAGGCCTTACCTGGTGTTGTGCTAAAAGCCCCAATAATTCCCAGACATACTATTCTTTCCAGTCTGGCCAAGCAAGAAGACGACGCCCAAGAGCGGTTTACTTAATGCCACCAGTCTACAGATGCATAGCAAATCAGTGGCCTGATATTTGATGTATCCAGGAATAAAGTCTGCTTGGGCATCAAGCCCCTCGACTTGCCAAAAGCATTTCTGCATTGGCCAAACAGGCGGCTGGCTTGCTTAGTCTTTGCAAGAATATGCTCCTTCCAAAGAATTTTTCTATATAAGGCGACCTCAAAATATTTGAGATCTGATTGCAGCTGGATAGTGACACCATCCAGACGGGGTAGACTTAGACCGTCTGCTTTCCTTTTCCTCGTGAAGAGAACCAAAATAGTTTTGCGCGGATTATCTGAATGCCGATTGTCCTAAAAGCACTTGCAGCGTGTCCAGAGCATTTTGCATATCCCTGCAAAGAGCCCTAAGATGCTTGCCTGTAGCAAGCAGGACTTTGTCATCCGCATTTGCTTGCGAATAGACTTCATACTCCCAAGTACGAGAGTGGTGACCAATATTCTCCATAGCAATGGTGAAAGGACACCACTTTTTGAGTATTTCTTGTTCGCCTTGACTGCAACACATTGTCCACCCTTTGTCGTTGCACAGAGCAGTCTGTGCTCGAGCATGTGGCTGATCTAGTTCACATATCTGACTCCACTCATGATCTGCCTCACACAAGGAGTTGTACGGAGCGCGATCGAGGGCTCCCTCAATATCAATAAACACCCCTAGCGCATATCCTTTCCCATTCATCATCTCCTCAATTTTCGCCACTGGGGAATGAATAGCTGTTTTACAGGATTTTTCCTGTTGATGTACGTGTTGTGTAATGCGGAGAGGATTGCTTCTCAGTATCGCAAGTCTTATGTGTTGGTCTGCAAACTTTTCCAGTACCTTCAGCGAAAACGAAGTATAGTAAGACTGATAGGACGGATGCTTTTAGGCTCAGAGTAATCAGTTTTTTCGAGTTTCAGAACAAACGTAACTCTGACTATCTGCCCAGGTGTGGGATGTATGCTAGCGCTAGGCCTAATTTTAAGATCTTCCTCAGATACAGCACATACTTGTTGGATTCCCCTGTGATCATAGCAGGAACAATACCATCAAAGTCCGATGATTTGAATTTATCGAAGGAGTCCAGCTCATGTAGGATTCCGTTCAATGTAACTTGTTAAATTCCAACTTCTTCTTCCTGCTTTTTTTCCTTGCGGTGACATGAAAAATTTTTGTTTTTTTTTAGTAACTCCATTCCCTATCACTCTCTCCATCACTTTTTTTTTCGTCGCAAAACGCTTAAGTGTGCCCCCCAGACAATGTTCAATACATCGGTATAACGGGGGCAAACAAAATAACGTGAATTAATCCTTTCCTGAATATCTAGTCTAATTTGTGATCAGCTTTCATAGATAAAAAAATCATATAATACGACGCATTAACAAAAAAACTCTGAGTAACTGTCTCCAAGTATCTCGCCAATAGGGTCAAAAATTCCCTAAGATCCTGAGTTGAAAAAATCTTCAGGTGGACGCTTTAATCAGTGTTCCTTAAATGATCCCAAGTCTTTTCTTAGATACCAAAAGTGAGTTTGCTTCCTTCACCATCTCTGGAAGGTTGCGTCATTGGCATCGTTCTGTCCAAAGGTATTACGAATTGGTTTGCAATCCTCGCATTATATGGGGATTCGTTTGGGATACGTTAATTAACGGTGTTTGATTTGATCCATTAGTTTTCAAATATTTGAAGATACATTTAGCTTTCTCCATAATAATGATTTCGTTGATTGGTAAAACAATCTAGGTTGATTGGAAGATTTAGAATATTTTTATATGCTTTGGTCAGCAGCCTGGATATAATATTAAGATTAAGCTTTGCCGATTGACTCCAAATAACTACTTCATAATGTAATTTTGTCACCACAAATGCATTTAGAACAAGTTTCTTGATGTGCATTGAAAAATCCTCATATCTTCTTAACAAGACTATTATTGGAACTTATTACCTCCTTAAGCTATTTATGTGGGGCAACCAGGTCAAACGATGATCGATGAAAAGACCAATATATTTCATTTCTAACACTCTTTGCAATTTTTCTCCGTTAATACATATTTAGGTCACATCTATGTCTTCTTTGTTCTTTTGCTTAAAAACACTATATTTTATCTTTGCAGTGTTCAAAGCTAGTTTGTTTCCGATTGACCGACCACTCGTGGAAATTTCCTAGATCCTCGTTGATAGTGTTTTTAATGGCAGTTTTTTCTCGTCCTGAGTAAAGTAGAACTGTGTCGTCAGCATATAATGTATGTTAGTCCACATGTATTTGGATTATTTGTATATAGCAGGAACGAAATTGGACCAAGTATTGAGCCTTGGGGACTCCTGATTTCGTAGGTGCTCGGTCGCTCAAGACATTGTTGATTAAAGTTATCTCAGATCTTCCCTCCAAGTAACTTTTAAGCAATTAGTTAGAACTAGCTTGAATACTATATGATTTAAGTTTACGAAGTAAAAGGTCATGATCAACTGTATCAAATGCTTTTTTCAAAACCACAAAAATTGTGATAACATAATCACCTCTGTCAAGTTCTACATTAATGAAACGTGTGACAAAAACTAACGCATCTAAAGTACCCTTGTTCTTTTGAAATCCAAACTGCTGTTGGTTTAAGATAGAGTTTTCAAGTAAGAATAATATTTTAAAGTAGAGCCCCGATTATCCGCGGAATTAAGTGACAAGGGTACCGCGGATAACAAAAATCGCGGATAACCAGACATAAGATTAAAAATTAGGTGCAAACACGAAAAAAAAATATCTTAACATAGAAACTATGTTTTATTGTACAAAAAACACAAAACATTCAAACATACATACTATGTAATTCAGTTCAGCATAAACCTTTTCTCTGTGACTAACATAAAGACTAATGTGTTCTATTAAACCTTTTTAAAAAAATCAGTCACTAGTTTTTGCTTCTCACTTTGGGAAGACTTTTTCTTTATTAGAAATTGTACTTTACTTAACATTAGTTTTTCTGCCAGCTGTGTATCGTCTTGTCCCTCTAAATATTTAAGCAACCCGTCTACGTGCTGGAGTGCAGTTTCGTGTGTCATCCGCCCAAGTGTCTCGTCTTCTTCTTGACTTTCATTTTGTTTTATTCATTTTCGTGCACTCCCATCGCTTTGTTTGATATCTCTAAGTCGGTCAGTCTTTCGAAGCCCGGCTCCGCCGCATCGCATTCCAGCCATTCTTCTGTATTATTTTCATCGACATTCTTACCTCCCGGAACATATGTCACGAAGTCAACAAGTGTAGATGTCGGCATGTTTTCTTTGGCAAGTTTTTCTTGTTAAGATATTTACGTACTTCAGGCACAAAAACATTTTCAAACCATTCTTGAAAAATCTGCTGGTTCATCCAACCTTTTTTTTTGGTTGAAATAATCAACCGGTAAATTTTTCTGCTCGAGTGCCCTTAAAAGACCTCGGTTTTTTAGATTTACCGATTGTAAGAAGCCTTAATCTGTGAATACCCGCAGCGTTGCTGCATGGCATGATTGTAATTCTTTCTTTGCTGCTTTTGTGACCTGCCGCTTTCTGTTCACTTTCAAATTCTAATGTAAGAGTAGGAAGACACTTCCAAAAAAGTCCTGATTCATCCGCGTTATAAATTTGGTCATATGGCAGACCCTCAGATAACACAAACCCTTCAAAATCTCGTTGTAAATCATCAGCTGCTTGTTGATCACCAATCAGTTTCTCTCCGTGTAGTGCAATCTCTCTGATTCCATGACGTTTTTTAAATTGATGTAAGCAACCGAACGAAATCTAAAAATATTTTTGCCTTAGCTGTAATGATAGGACCAGATACAGGAGTGCCCTCGCTTCGCAACTGAGCGACCCACTCTGTTAATGCTGAGTCTAGAGTCTAGTTTTCATCCCAGAAGCACTTTCCGATGCTGATGCAAATGCCAACAGTTTGTCTTTTTGCTTCAGTACGTCTCACACGTTTGTTTCACCGATCCCGTAATTCAAAAACATCTGATTCCTTGAAGCGCCATTTTCCATTTTCGAAATCATTTCAAGTTTTTCTGCAATAGTTAACACAACATTCTTTCGTTTTTCAGCCATTATGTTACCAGCGCTAATAGAAAATTTCAGAAACTGTCGAAACAAACAAAACTTTTGCACTGCACTGAAAAAGCAGCTAATACACAACTAATCACCCAGGCGCATCGTTTTCGTAGCAACAGAGCAGCGCTAGCGGTAAGATGACTTCTGCTTCATGCGCGAGCATTCAAGACATCTACGGACAATAAAATTTTCATTTTAGACTCTACTGTATCTTAGTAAACCCCATCAGAAGCGCAACCGGGCGATAATTATTTGGACCTAGATGATCGGCACCCTTAAATACTGGAACTATTTTTGCACGTTTTTCCCCTTGCATAAATGACAAGTGCGTTTATAAAATTTGCCATAAGCTCGGCTATGTCCTCCTCCGTCCTACTAACTTCATACATCGTGATGTTATCGATGACTGGCGCGGTTTTTTTTCTTCAAGTCGTAGATTACATTTAACATTTAGTATTTATTTGTTTGATGAATGTGAAAGATGGATTTTTATTGAGATATTTGTCTTTTTCAATTTTTTTTTTGTGAACAGGCATCGATTTCCTTGGTGATTTTTCCACCAATTGCCGAAAAAAATTGTTTAACGAATACGCTGTGTCACGTGAGTACAATATATTAGTGGACCCATCAAGATTCAGTTGAAAGTTTGGTAATATACGAGTAGTCCGCGATGAAGAGTTATATTTTACCTAATTTATTATTTTTTATATTTCATAGGAGTTGTCAGCCGCTGTTTCCATTCTTCTTGAGAAGTAAGAGAATTTGGCCGCTTTCACAAGTCGCTTCGATTTTTTTTTCGCTTGCATATAAACATACTTGAGAACTTCGTTTCCATTGTTCTCCCTGTAGTTCATGTACGGCTTCCTTTTCTTAATACTTGCCTCAATTACTTCTTTTGTTAACCAAGTACGTCGTCATTTGATTTTTTTCTCAATTAGTAGAGCTTTGCTTAGAAACTGCGAACATATTTTTCAGTTTCATAAGGTTATCGGGTTTCCGTTTCTTCAGTAATTATTACAGGTTTGATTAAAAGAGCTCCTTATCTAAATATCTAAACGTTTTGTTTACAGGCCAGTTTTTGATCATTGGTCATGATATGATCCTTGTAAATTCTTGATTCTAGTGATTCTGTAATTACATCAATGTTCATGTCAGCTACTGTGGTTAAATTTTTTCAGGCCAGTATAATGTATCCAGTACTGTCGAGAAGCATTGAGACGATTAGGAGTGTAGTATGTCCTTAATTTATTTTTTTTTTTTGTCTGCACGGCTTACTTAAATTATTATATTGTTACATTTGTCAGGCGTCACTCTCTTTGTGATCAAATTGATTGTATTTTTTATGTATGCTATATATTGCTGTACCTCCACCTCTTCCAGGCCTGCAGAATACCGCATTATATCCTTCAATATTATAAAATAGCGCTTCTTCCGGGTAAATCCATACTTCAGTGAGAATAATCAAATATACATATGTCAGGATTTTGCTGCCGATAATCTGAATATCAGTCAGTTTTTGTTTTAAGCTTCTTATATCCTCGTATAAGAGTATTAAATTTGTTCCGCTTGATTGATTTGTAAGATTAACAATCATCATCGAAGTTGTAGTCGGTGCTCCTTCTGACGATCAAAATCGTAAGTCGTAATTCCGGACACTGTCGATTCGCCTCTGTGAGAATGATCAGCATTTTTATTGTTTCCAATACAGTTGCAGCACTTCTCATGCGTGCTTTTGCAGTCCTTAAGCTCATGCTTTCCTCCACATTTCACAAAGATTTACCTCCCTTCACATTTCGATGTATTGTGGATGTATTTTTGGCATTTAAAACACCTCGTTTCATTATAGTCTTCCTATCCCGCTCCCCTATATTGGGTTTTCATGATTGGATTTCATTCCTTAGTTCCTCATTTGTAAATTAGTTTTCTAGACCATTGATGATAGGTCTAGTTTGTCACAATCTAGTCTCCGTGATCTCATATTCATCTTTCATTGAATCCGTTGCTCAATTATAGAGCGATGTTGCATCTTTATTGATAGACGTTTTACTAACCGCCACACCATTGCGAATCGGCCGCATTAGTTGAAAAGGGGAATTTTACATTTCGCGGCCTGATCTTCGATTTAAAATCGATCATTATTTTTTCAGAGGAAGAGTGATTTTTAGGCTTAATTATCATCCCTCTTTGAGACGTCGCATTTATCCGATGTTCCATTAAAAGAGAATTAGAATTTTTTGAAATTTCCGAATATGAAGGTTTGCACGCGGTAGTAAACTTATTGATTGAAAAGCTAACATTTGTCTCTTTGTAGTGAATAAGGAAATTTCAAGGTCCGTAAAGGACTGCAGCGATGGTCTGCTGCCTCGGCAGAAGAAGGTGTCAGTATCTGCCGAGAATGCCCTTGTCTGGGGACGCGTGAATGCGCTGGCAGGCTAGCATTGCGGTGTTGTGGGGCGGGTTTTGTCCCTGGTGCAGTTGCCTACGATTTTTGCGACTTCGGTCGCCTTGTTTTTTTATCGACCCCAGAAATTCGTGAATGCGAAATTCTTTGTAGTGGGTCCTTTTGCTGGGGGAATGAACCCGCCCCACGACACCGCAATGCTAACCTGCCAGCGCATTCACGCGTCCCCAGACAAGGGCATTCTCGGCAGATACTGACACCTTCTTCTGCCGAGGCAGCAGACCATCGCTGCAGTCCTTCACGGACTTAGAAATAACCTTATTTACTACATCTAGTTCTGCCATCTGATTTTGCAGTTCCTACATTTGTCATCGTTTGATTTTTGTTGTTGAATATTGCATGCAGCATACATCCATATAACATCATCGATTAATTCAATTATTTTCATGTCTTTCTTCAGACATTTTAATGCACTTCTAGTGAAACCACTTGAGGCAGATCGCATCACAGATTATTGCCACGTGACTTTCCTCCACGGGTTTTCTACTTTTCCCGCAATTGTACTTGGGTGGTTGATTAACCATTTGTTCCCGAAGGATGATCTGATTATACCAAAAGTGGGTCTTCATCAGAACTGCCAGTGAGTCCAGATTCAACTTCGTAAAGGTGCCATGATGATTTTAATTGAGTTTTTTCTTGAGTTCTTATTGAGAACATTGTAAAATTTTGCAGTATCTTGCATTCCCACAGTCTCCTCACAAAACTTCATATAAGAGAGATTCTCATGCCATGCATGTTTAATCCATAGATATGTTTGTTATTAACCGATGGCTCTTGAAAAATTGTGAAGTTTTGTGATAATTTTGTCTGTAGCATCGCGTGCCGTCTACATATTAAAGGTGAGGCGGCAATGGCGTACTGCAAGTTAATCTGAATAAAGGATAAATTCAGAATCCTACCCAAGTTCTCTCTTCATCCGTTATCATTTAGGAAAGGTGACAAGTCTCCATGCGGGCGGATCAAGACGTAACCCCGGGACAGACCTCGAAAGATTTGCACTGGCCTGATCCATCCCGAACAGCAGGGCAATTTTCAAGTTATCCGCCTGTACACTGCCGCCTTGCTTACAGGAATTGATCTTCCAGCCTCGAGTAGATACTTCTGGGTTCTGCGTCATGAGACGGACCATAATGTATATAGTTCATTCATGAGTGGCTAAAGATATACAAAAGTTCGATACAAAAACATTCTGGTAGGAACGTGCTCATGTTTGCTAACCTTGTGTTTGTGTTCGCTAGCCAACAGCTGAAAATTACCATAAAGTCCTTATTATTCCCATACAACGGATTGGTCTAGATTTTCATTACCAAGAAGAATAAATTGATGACAACATTTTTACACAGAGGTTATATGCGTCGTATGGTTTTTTTATTTTTTCTCTGGGAGTTGATCATGTTAAAGGACACATGATTTTATAAGTTAAAGGCGTTATTGTGCATCTTTTATAATAATGCATAAGCATTGCATGACACACACACACAACGAAATGATGTTTGAGTTAATATTGAAATTCACCCCCAAGTGTGAAGTCATAACGGTGATGGAATAAGTGGCGGAATGGAGGTTTATAAAAATTTTAGTTTTTTTACTATGCAATATTGCAGTGGATTCGGTTAGGGCAGACTAATATATCTGCGCTTCGCACCCATGATTTAAATTCCACGCAAGTATGAAAGAAAGTTACTTCCTTGGCACCCGAAATAAATTATTCAATTATTATTTTACTCCTGACCTTCTCCTCTAATGAAGGCTTTGTCGTTATATCAAGAACCTTCGAAGTAATACAATACGATGATTGATGCATTTTTTAGGAATGTCAACATCTGTCAAAATCACATTCTGGTGATCCTCTCCTTTCGATCGGACTTATATTTCCCAGAAGAGAGTACTATACAGGACCGCGGTCTGTTTTCTTTGTGATCTTATTCGTTTTGTGTTAGTGAGGAGTTCCGCGTAATAAAAGTCAGGACAAAAGACTGATTAGTAAAAATCTTGAATTTTAACCAGTCATAGGTGGAATGTACGGAATAGAAAAGTTTCATAATAATGACCCTGTTGATTCACCCAATATAACGCACAGATCTTGTGATAACGCCGTTTTCCGACTGAAAATGTCTTCATTAGTTCATTAACAAAGTGGTTTTTATTTAAGTGCGATTTTTTCGTTTGTCGGATTTCAGAGTGATTGACCAACAAGAGCAAAGATTTGCTGTAAAATTTTATGTTAAACTTGGAAAGTCTGCAATGAAACATTTACTATGCCCAATCGACTTACGGTCATGTTACTATAAGCCGTACTGCATGTTTCAACTGGCATGAACGTTTTAAGGGAGGTCGATAGTTTAATGAAGAGATCTGACAAATGAAAAACTTGCAATTCACTAAAAACCGCATAGCTAATCAACAAATAAGCCCGCTACAAAAATTTGACATCAAAAGGCTCCAAACGGGGTCTGTGGCCAAACAGTTCACGGAGACCCTCGACAACCAACTGGCTCCCATCTTATCAGACGCATCGTTAAAGACAAGCAACGAGCTCTGGGTGGAAGTGAAAGCGGCTATTAAGACCGTGACAGCACAGACGATCGAACATCAAGCCCGGCGCAAGAGAAATTTCGATTGGTTCGATGATGAGTGCCAGAATGCGTTAGACAAAAAGAATTAGGCGTACAAAGATTACGTAGGTAGGAAAACCAGGACGAAGAGAGAACACTATGAACATCTGAGAAGAGTAGCGAATAAGATAATTAGAATTAAGAAAAGAAAATACTACGACGACCAATTGAGAAGTATAGATGTAAGTTTAGCGAGCAACAACACAAGACAAGCATACAAAGTAGTGAAAAGCCTAAAACGTGTTATCAGCCCAAAACCACGCTCTGTCGTGATGACATCGGCAATATCCAACCAAGATTAAGGAAAGATGGGCATCATATTTCAAGAACCTTCTAAATCCTCCGCACAGCTCCAGAACATCGGAGCCTATAGATGTTTGCGGAGAGCTTCCATTGGCCCCACCAACTCTGGACGAAGTTTGTTCCATCATCAAAGCCCAAAAGAATAATAAAGCGCCGGGCATCGATGAGATTCCAGTGGAGCTCATCAAATATGGTGGAAGGAGTGGAACCAATCAATTATATTCCCTATCCACAAAAAAGGGGACAAGTTACAGTGCGAAAATTATAGAGGCATATCACTACTTTGTACGGTGTACAAAATATTAGATCTTAGAAAATAAAATCGGATCATACGCCAACAGTATTATTGGGGAGTATCAAGGTGGTTTTAGAGCGGGTAGATCGACAATAGACCAATTGTTCACAGTCAAGCAGGTACTTGGAAAATGCTGGGATTTTCGTTTCCTTGACTTTAAGCAAGCATACGACAGTATTGATCGTAACGTACTGTACCAAATAATGCTTTGCTTTGGCATCCCAGCCAAGTTGGTCCGTATTACGAAAATGATAATGACGTCAACGACCTCCCAAGTCCGCATCCCAACTCACCGATGCCTTTGACACAAATATTGGACTAAAACAGGGAGATGGGCTGGCCCCATTGCTATTCAATTTGGCTCTGGAGTACTTCATATGGAAGCTACTTGTCGATACACGAGGTACATTACTATACAAGTCGAGCCAAGTAGTAGCCTATGGGGACGATATCAATATTTTGTCACGGTCATTAACGAGTGCCAAAGAACTCTTCCTGAAACTCGGCAGCGAAAAAAACTAGTAAGGCTACTAATCAATGAGAATAAAACAAAGCTCATGAGACAGTCGAGGAAAAATACCTCAAATGCACAAAATATCAAACTTGGCGAATACAATATCCAAAATGTGAGCAAATTTGTGTATTTAGGCGCCAAAATAACGAGAGCCGCTTCTGAAAGAGACAAAATAAAATATTTTATTCAGTTTTGACGATCTTGAAGACCAGCTGCATACACAGGGAAAGAAAGCTCCAAGTATACAAATCTGTGATAAGACCTGTGTTATGCTATGGTTGTGAAACATGGACCCTAACCCAAGCATCTGCAAATATATTGAACACCTTTGAGCGACGGGTCCTGAAGCGAAGCTAGACGGGGACCAATGGCGAATTCGATACAACCATTAGGTGTATGAAATTTTTCACGAGCTGGAGGTCTCAACGATTGTAAGACTGCGGAAGCTGCAATGGGCTGGTCACATGAATCGTATGGACGAACAACGGATACACAAAAAGATATTCGTTAGGAGAACTGAAGGCCGGAGACCAGTGGGGAAACCGAGGAAACACTGGTCTGGCACGGTCGACGAAGACAGTTCATTGCTGCTCGGATTTCGAAATTTGAGAATGCGGTCGATGGATCTACAATGGAAAAACTTTTTTATCATCAGCGGATTTCCTGTAACCATATACAAGCCCATATTTTGCTTTGTAAAGTTTTCTACGCCATGTTTAGGGTTTTTACTCACAAGCTCTATTGTCATCGCGATCTGGATGCCCGTCTATCCATTCGTCTGTCTGTAAGCCACAGCAGTTTTACTCCGAAACGTTCTTACATTTCTCCATGAAAGCGTTTGGGAACGCGTATACATACTCAAATCGATATTTGATCATTGAAGATCATTAGAATGGAAATTCGTCCCAAGTGAACTTGAAACTGGAAAGTTGAAAGTTTGGGCGCTTGAACAGCCATTCGAATTTTCTGTCATCACAACAACGTACCTTGTTTTTGAAATATATGGATTTTCTATCGAACTAGACACCACGATGTTCTTCGAATCATCTCAAAATTTTCAGGTAAAATTAATATCCTATCCTATTCAGTAAAAAATATGATTAATACTGCAACAAATGGTGACCGCTTCAAGAGGATGAATAATGGATTTTTTAAACAAAGTCTCGATTCATTAATGAAGTTTTGCTTGAGTGCATTGACTATGGGTATGTGCATATCGTAGGTTGAGTACAAAACCGTTCTGAAAGGAGCAAACTTCCGCCTACCCAGTTTGTTTAACATTCGATTTAGGTCTATATAGTTTACTATGGTTTTTGAGTCTTCATTCACCAAAGACAACTTCAATGTAAAATATAGATTTGACAGTCGACAAAAAGCCTACCAATTTGGTAGAAATAAAAAAACGAATAAACTGTCTTCTTCGACAGAGTCAGACCAGCGTTTCCTTGGTTTCCCCACTGGTCTCCGGCCTTCAGTTCTCGCAACGAATACCTTTTTCGGTATCCGTTGTTCGTCCATACGATTCACGTGGCAGATTCCGCAGTTTTACAATCGTTGAGACCTTCGGCTTGTCAAAAATTTCATACAGTTCATGGTTGTATCGAATTCGCCATTGGTTCCGGTCCAGCTTCGCTCCGATTATTCGCCTCAGGACCCGTGTTTCGAACGCGTATAAAATGTTTGCGGGTACCCAAAAAGGTAATCGTTGGGAGAACTCAAGGCCGGAGACTAGTGGGGAAACCGAGGAAACGCTGGTCTGACGCTGTCGACGAAGCCAGTTCATCGCTACTCGGATTTTGGAATTGCGGTCAATGGGCCGAGACAGTTGGAGGCGCTATTTGCAGGAAGCGAAGGCCCGAGAGGGGCTGTAGTGCTAAGAAGAAGAAGAAGAAGAAGAAGAAAAAAACGAATTTTTTCCCAGATTCTTGACAACAAAAGTAGAGATAATTTTGATTGTAGTTAATCAGGTTTCTCAGAGTAGAGTAAATTAATTTTTCGGGAATCTGTTCCCGCCTTTCAGTATATTATAATTTTTGTGTTGATTATGTTTCCATGAGGGAATACACGCAATGTGATACAACTCCTTGATTATATGTAACGATTGCAAAATGCTTGGCATATTTATAGAACCATAATTGGATTGAGAGATATTGCAGTTTATTTCAGAAGTGTTTTCTTAGTCTTGCTTTGAATTTGTAAAACGGCACCTCCATCACGTTTGGTTAAGACGAGTTTCAAAACTAATTCATTTCAATGTCGTACTTTAAAAAGCAGCATTTCCAATTAAAAATCCGTCTCTAAAATACACATACAATTTTTTAATTTTGCCTCCATTGCTTTGAGCATAATAATAGTTCATTTCACGTTATTATATGAGCTAGTCATTTTTAATTTAACCGTTCTACATTATTTTAACATTAACAAATAAATAACTGTAACCAAGCCATAATCAACATTATTCAATCGTTTAATTGACGAGATTATCTTCCACTTAAAATTGTTAAAAAAAATTCATTGTAAACCTAATTTATAGCAATGCATGACGGAGAAAGTAAAAGCATCAATTTTAGTCAACAATGATACAAAATTTGCTTCCAGAATTTTGTTAAACGTATACAAATATTGCAATTTGAACAAAATTAAAAAGTAGCATTTCACCAATTCGCCAACTCTAATAATTTACCATTGACCTCCTTTAAATCACTGTTCACTTTCCATTTAGCTTGAGTATTTCTCTTGTTTTTTTCATGTTCACATACTCATTAAGCGAAATCTTCGGAAATAAGTTGATATAATTAGCATTTTTTTGTTGGTATATACTCATCGTAAGTTTGCGTTCATACAATTCAACTGCAAATTTCCACCATACCGGAAAAGCTTAAACGTATAACATTGAATTGTAAATTCTTCTTTGATGCTCATTTGCATGAGTTGCACAAAACACAATAAAAATTGTTAATTGAGCAGTTTTAACCATGTTATAACTCCTCGAGTTAAACTAGATTTTTGACTTTGAGCAAAATATTTGAGTATCTGCTCCGATACCTTCAACGGTGAATAAGAAATCAGTATTCTTACCTCGCGTGATTTTCCTTCATACTTTTTCAGTATTGCAGGTGAGATTTCGGGCTCTTCGCTCTTTCCTTTCATGAAGTTATTTTCATGCCCAATGATAATTCTTTCGCTGACATGCTTTTGAGGGCTAGTCTCATCATTATTGTCGGATTTTTCTGAAAATAAATAGGACATATTAGGACAGTTCAAAGTAGTACCTTGCAGTTTCGTCCAAAATTTTTAAGCGAAAGATTGGGAAGACAAAGTAAATTCAGTAATCAATTTAATTGCTCTTTAATTAAAACAAATCGAAACAATTTCAAGGTTCTAGCAATTAATCAAATTAACAACCGTACAAACAATGAGTCTGAATGTTTAACGACAACTCTCACGGCCAAAGGTTTTTTTTTGCATTCCTTCCACATATTCAATAAGAAATTTCATATTCACTCCAATAAATAAAACGCGAAATCATACGCAATCGTACGCTTAAAGACTGCTCGGAAACGATCAAAACACTATAGAATAATAATTACCTCGCCGGAAGTATTTCAATTTCTCTCTGAAGCGTTTCTTTTCGGACTTGTCATTGTGATGTTCTTTTCCGAACAGATCGCTCTTCTCCACCAATGATGTAGACGTTTGGCTGCGAGGCATTGGTTTCGGTAATGCCGTCTGTTCGGCATCAGGTTCTGCTGTTTCGCATATATTACTAAGCTGGGGTGAAGATGGAGCTGACTTAATTGGGCTTTTTTTAGGCGTAAAGGTAAGTGTTTCTACGGACTTTGGAGGTGACTGTGCTACCTGTGGAGTTTCTTCTGCAGTCTCTGTAGTTTCAACCACTTCTTCTTTTGTTATTGTTGGTAACCGTGAGCTCTCCCATGATCGACGCTTTGAAGAATCACTTGTACTTATGTCTAAATGCTTTCCGTATAATTTTGCTTCCCATTCGTCTAGTTTTGGTGAGTCGTTTGCAGTACGTGGTGGCTTCAAGGGCGGAAGCGTTTTCGATCGTAGGCTAACATCTTCTTTTGGAGACGGGAATTGAGGCACTGGGGAAGACTGTGAGTTTTGATTTCCTACTGAGCTACGAATGTTCAATGAGCTTCCAGAGCTCTTATGCGACAAGTTATCGAATACAAATTCATCTTCATCTTCACTAATGACACCTGGATCTGCGTCACCAACGGTCTGTCCAAATCTTCTTTGTCCCTCATGGCTGTTTGGTGTTCCAATGCTAGCCTGGCTACTTGTGTATGAATGTGCATCAATATCTTTATCTTTCTTCGATTTGCCACTTATGTGCATCTTTGACCCAAGAGATTTTGCAAATTTTTTCAACCCTTTACGTTTTTCCAATGTTCCAATACTTAACAAGCTTCCACCCACTGACGAGGCCAATTGACCTATTGACGATTTATGTTTTTCTTTCTTGCTCAGATCTGTTAAGGAGCCAGACTTGACAACAAATTGTATTCGCACTTCCAGCTCGCCACGATCTTTATCTTTCTTCTCCTTTCCCGGTTTACTTTCCAATTTGAACCATTTGGAACGTGGGCGATCATAAACATCCATTTCGTTCAATGGAAGTGTCACTTGACCTAAAAATTCATCCAGTCCCAAATTGTTGCGATGCAAACAGGTAAGAACAAGTTCTGCTCGATTTCCACGGTCAGGTATGGTCCTACAATAAAGATAAATTAAAAAGTTAAATAAGCATTTATGCATTTATACACAGTGGGTATCATGGTTGAAAATTATGCAAATATGCGAAGGTCAGCGAGTCAATGTCTCAATAAACATATGCATTGACATAGTTGGTTTTTATTGTGGTTTAAAATGTTATGGTGGTGACATCTAAATATAAATTTAATATTGGGAATAGCTGAATAGGATGGAACTATTTAATGTAGGCGCAGATTAACTATGCTATTACAACAGTTAAAACGAGGTTTCCATATTGAAATTATTTCAAGTTTATTGACCTACAGTAACGTTGGAACTAAAAATCGATTTGATGCAATTAAATTACATTTATATGAGAAATGAAACTCGAAACAAATTGTGTGTGGACAGGCAGAAGATATATATTTTAGAAGATTTTGTAATCAAACGTTGAATTGAATATATTAATTCATAAATAAAATTAACTACTATAATATACGTGGTCAATGGACCGAGACAGTTGGAGGCGCTATTTGCAGGAAGCGAAGGCCCGAGAGGGGCTGTAGTGCTAAGAAGAAGAAGAAGATTATTTTGCTTTCACTGGACGATTCGAATATCTCTATAAACATATTATCCATGGGAGCACCGAAAGAAATTTGATGAAATTCTAATGAAATCCATAATGAATATGTCAATTAGAAATGATCTGATTCCTATGAAGTAATTGCTACTTATAAGTTCTGTTCTATTGTACTCGTTTATTATTTAGGTAGGTTTCGAAAATTTCACAGGGAAAAATAATGTTTCATGATCGGTTATGGGTTCGTTTGGAATTTTTGGAATTTAAAACCAAATATTTAATCTATAACTAATCTAAACAATGTATTTCTAAACACTCACTCAGAAATAAATCGGTATCGAAAAAACAACCGTCAAATGTAAACGTAGTCAATATTAACTATGTTGACAGTAATACGCTTAATCACACACTTAAACGCATTACTGTCAACAATTTTTTGGTGGGGAGAAAATTCTATGGCATTATCCTACACTTGGATCCATCAGTCCCAAATAGAGTTGACTTCACTTATCGCTTAATACAGGTATAGTGGACACGTATCTAACATTAGACTTCGTCGTAGTAATAGTAGTAAGAAAGAAGGAGGGCTTCCCGTAACCCCCTGAACCAAGTTGCAAACAGGAAATGGCTGTCATTAGCAAGAATGCCCTTGCAACGCAATCACAACGACTAAGGAACATGGAGATACCATTTCCTTTTGCGCGACGGCAATAACCTTCGAGTAAAGGAAAAATTAGCCTGCCCGTGTTGAAGGGGAGAAACACCAATAATCAAGGTGCCTTGCGAAATAAAGGTAAGGTTTACTAGAATATACCATTTCTGCCTCTAGGGCAACCGGGAGGAGGGGGTTGACCCACTAAAGAAAGGACTCAGTGGAGCTATAGTGTGGTACCTGTAGTACGTAATTTAATTTAACTAGCGTGATAAAATAAAATAAAAAATAAAATATTTGGTAATTGTTACTTTTGCTTAACCATTCGTTGGATGTAAGTTCATACTAATATTCTTATTCTTCGTAGCACTACAGCGCCTCTCGAGCCTACGCTTCCTGCAAATAGCGCCTCCAACTTTCTCAGTCCATTGACCGCGTCCTCCAATTTTGAAGTCCGAGCAGCAATGAACTGTCTTCGTTGACCTAATGAGACCAGCGTTTCGTCGGTTACCCCACTGGTCTCCGCCCTTCAGTTCTTCCAACGAATACCTTTTTGGGTATCCGTTGTTCGTTCATACGATTCATGTGTCCAGCCCATTGCAGCTTCCGCAGTCTTATCGTTGAGACTTCTGGCTCGTCGAAAATTTCATACAGCGCACGGTTGTATCGAATTCGGCATTGGTCTCCGTCTAGCTTCGCACCAATTATTCGCTTCAGGACCCGTCGTTCAAAGGCGTTCAATATATTTGCAGATGCTTACTCGTAGGTTAGGGTCCATGTTTTACAGTCATAGCATAACACAGGTCTTATCACAGATTTGTATACTGTGAGCTTTGTTTTCCTGTATATGCAGCTGTTCTTTCATTATCGTCAAAACTGAATAAAATATTTTATTTGTGAGCTGTATTCTTCGGCGTATTTCGTCTCTTTCATTAGCAGTTCTCGTTATTTTGGCGCCTAAATACACAAATTCGCTCACATTTTCAGTATTGTATTCGCCAAATGTCATATTTTGTGCATTTGAGGTATTTTTCCTCGACTGCGTCATGAGCTTTGTTTTATTCTCATTGATTTGTAGCCCTTCTACTTTTGCTTCGCTGTCGAGTTTCAGGAAGAGTTCTTTGGCAGTCGTTAATGACCGTGACAAAATCTTGATTTCGTCCGCATAGGGTACTGCTTGGCTCGATTTGTACAGTAATGTACCTCATGTATCGATAGGTAGCTTCCTTATGACTTACTCTAGACGTACTTCCTTATGACGTTGTCCGATCTTTGTGTCAAAAGCATCGGTGAGTTGGTTATTGATGCGAACTTGGGAGGTCGTCGACGTCATTGTCATTTTGGTAAGACGGACTAATTTGGCTGGCATGCCAAAACAAAGAATTATTTGGTACAGTAAGTTACGATCAATACTGTCGTGAGCTTGTTCAAAGTCAACGAAAATTTGGTTGCTTGGATTGGTAAGTCACGGTCCCCCGATTGCCGGTTTTGCTCACGAGGGGAAGACAATGTCTGCCTCACATTTTTTACGTGCACTGAATGGAACAGGCTATGAAGGGACCTCTACAGGGAGACGGGAGAGACCTCGTACAATATAGTTGCGGTGATGCTCGAATCGGTTGACAAATGGATCCAGGTGGTACATTATGCTCGGGCAGTCCCAAAAGATAAAAGGGACTCACAGCAGCCGGAGGCGTTAGGGCTGGAGGATCGCTTGTTTGGCAATTTCTCTACCCCTCTCCCCTTTCGCTAGAAGAGGGATCCCGCAGCCTGAAGGCGTCTCACGACGTAACAAAAAGAGACCAGGCCCGAAGTAATGCGTCAAGCGGTTCCAGGCTAGGTTCTCGGGTTGACAGGGGAGGTGTTTAGTTGGTAGTTCAGTCGGCTTCTTGCGACCATGGGAGTCCCACACTCTGTGCGTAAATGACGTTCACCTAGCACAATTGAAGGATTTTATTAAACGAGAAGGGGAATATCGCTAATACTTACGTATTTTTTATTGGGCAGAACAGATAATTGGATATAAACCCCGGCGCAAAAGGAATGATTGGTTTGATGATAAGTGACAGGAAGCACTGGACAAAAGAAATCAAGTGTAAAAGTAATATCTAGGTCGGAAAACCAGAACGAACAGGGAACATTAGGAAAATCTTAGAAGAGCAGCGAGTAAGATAATTGTTGGGTTGTTCGATAATTAATGTCGTTTTTTTTCATGTTTTTCAAAGTAAATTTATTTATATTAAGAACAAACATTGATCAATTATATTTTGACCATTTGGTTTCATGACCTTTTGCCATCTTTCGGTAAGTTGAAAAATTCAACGTTCGAAGAAGCCTTGGTTTTTAGAATGGTACAACTCATTTTTAACAGCCTGATCAGAAACGAAAGTTTTACTATTCAAATGGTTTTGAAGGCGGCGAAACAAATGACTGTCTGATGATGCAAGTTAGGGCCATAGGGTGGATGCGGCATCAGTTCCCAATTGAGCTTCACTAATTTTTGACAGGTTATCAAAGAGGTGTGGGGTCTGGTGTTATGATGGAACATCATGCCTTTGCAATTGGCCAGTTCAGGGCGTTTTTTCTTGATTTCTTCGTTCGGTTTTGATAGTTGACGACAGTAGACATTCGAATCAGTAGTTTGGTTTCTTGGTAGCAGCTCAAAGTAGACTTTATCCTTGTAATCCCACCACACAGAAACATAATCTTCTTTTGGTGAATATTGGCTTGGATGTCGCTTGTGGGGGCCCATATTGCTTGATCCATGATCGTTTTCGGACTACGTTATCGTAAACAATCCAATTTTCGTCACTCGTTATGATTCTTTTTACAAATCGGTCGTTTTGGTTACGATTCAGCAAAGAGTCGCATATGTTTGGTGAGGTGAATTTTCTTTAATTCGTGAGGAACCCAAACATCAACTTTGTTTACGTAACCAAGCTGTTGTAGGTGCAAGTAAACGGTTGAATTCGATATGTCGAGCTTCTCTGCTATCTTCGAGTTGTCATACGCCGGTTAGTCGCATATGTTTGGTGAGGTGAATTTTCTTTAATTCGTGAGGAACCCAAACATCAACTTTGTTTACGTAACCAAGCTGTTGTAGGTGCAAGTAAACGGTTGAATTCGATATGTCGAGCTTCTCTGCTATCTCTCGAGTTGTCATACGCCGGTTAGTTTCGATTAACGCCTTTATTTTGTCGTCATTAGTAGTGATTGAGCGACCAGTATGTGGTGCATTTTGCACATTAAAATTTCCAGAACGAAAGCGAGCAAACCAACGCTGGCACTGACGTTCAGTAGGACAGTCCTCATCATAAACTTCACACAATTTCTTTCGAGCTTGCACCGCATTTTTGCCCATTAGGAAGTAAAACAATAAAATATGACGATAATACTCTCTTTGATTGTCCATTTTCAGGTTTATTTTTAACCAACTTGTTGTTAACTAATAACGCTCAGTATTTGAGTGAACATAGTCTAGAGTCTAAGGTTTAAAATAGTATACGAGTATTATAATATAAGCGGCACAATCACTACTACATGAAATATGCAGTTCACGTCATCTATGAGAAAACAAGTTGGAGTAGCAGGAGAGTGCTCCGGCCAGAAGGGTTTTGTAAAACAATTAGTAATTCAAACAATATATTCTGCGTATCAAAACTTCACTAATATACAAATTCCATAAATTGAGTTCGACAAATTATTATGGTTATTATTTTGTTAAATTCGCCGCCATTTTGCTTCAAGTGTTTTGATCCCGCCGCTTAGTTAGCCTTGATAAAACATCAATACTATAAACCATTTCTAAAATTTTAATCAAAATTCCTACACATTTGCAGTGTCTAGATCCGTTGCAAACGTGTATCTCCCTAGTATCACGTGTTAATATTGATGTAATTGTTGTTCGATTATTGTGAAATCTTCAGAACACATACAATTGCTATCAAAAAACTTAAATTGTAGCTTTTAGGGAATTTAAGGGTCCCATTATGATTTTATAGGCAAAAATGTAAAATTTATGCAATGTGCTATTATTAACAAAATTGATCGAATTTTGCAGATTTTTCGGGTCAAAAAAAAGGGGGGGGGGGGTAGCCACAAAATTTTCGTACATTTACTCTTGCCCTTGTCATTTCAAGACCTGTTTTAAAAATTTCTCACCAAGACCTTTCATTTGATACCCATATTGCCTACATGCGATGACTTTTTTTCAGGGGCCACTCCCCTATATGGGGAGACCCCCCCTTAAGCACCTTATAAATTTCTTTTTGTGGTGAAATTTTGAAGAGGACGTCACTTTGCATCTACTTACAAAATCTTATGTTACTAGCTTATGTAGTTTGCGAGAAAAAGTGGTGTGACACACGGACGGACGGACGGCGATTTTAGTAGGGTTTTGCAAAATGATTTTACAAAACCCTCAAATCAACATGACTTATCGAGCAACCCAATAGAATGAAGAAAAAAAATGTTGTCGACGTAACTTAGATAAACAAGGAGAACAGTCTACAACTTTCATTTTATTTTTATAAACAGAAAACAACAAACCAATTCAATGGTCAACAAATTATAAAACACCTAATTAGTTAAAATAATGTTAGAATTGGCCCCAAAGCTATTCATGTTTGCCACATAATACTTGTGATAATCTTTGGGCAATGTCATTTTTATATGTTGAAGATCTTCAAACTTTCGGGTTATGATGCTTCTCCTTGGATGGTGAAGATTCTTTAATTGACTTAATTGTAAAGCCGACTTAATTGTAAAGTTTATAAAATATATCTCCTTGCGAGGTATACCTCAGAGCTATAATGTCAGTTACTTTTGCATCTCCTTTACCACAACCAGGGCGTATACTTTTATAAAATTGGACATACCTGAATGTCAATGATTTAAAAAATCGTAACTTAAATACGACACATCATAAGAAGATGAGTTTTTTCTCGCTGCTCTGCAAACTTCTATATATTTGGCAGGAACGTTAATATTTTTATTTATTAAGGCTCTCACTATAGCAGAGTGGACAGAGTCTGCCTCCATATATGTATACCCAGTTTCAACAAATGTTTACTCTATTATCAATTTGTACTTAATCGCCATATTTAACAAAGCATTAGACATAACGCAATTACGATTTTGGTAAGTGCACCCATCGCTATACAAAACAATTTTTATGCGATCTTCAGTTCTGGCATTTGATATTACTTTCTCGTCCTCCTTCTGCCTCGTTCCATAAGTAGCAATAACCCTTTTTATCAATTAAGTTATAAAAAGCAAGATTGTGAACTTTTAGTTCTGTAGTATAAACTACTAATTAGGGACTTTGGAACCGTCAAGACCGCCTGAAGATCAACTGTGAATTTTCTCCTTCTCCTTATCTTTGACTTTTTCATTTCTTACTTCAGTTGACGTAGTGTGTATTCTTCCTCTAATAATTGGCCAACTGCATATCGTGCGCATTTCTCACACTGATCTTTTTTGGGAGCAAATAAGCTTAGATTTTTTAAATCAAATGTATTATAAAAAGTTGTCGCAGATAATGATTTTACATTACGTTGAGCACACCAATTATTAACATAAAATTCGTAAAGTTTTTGTTTTGAAGATCATCCGAGCAAAAGATACTTTTTTTGCGTGGCAATAATGAGATTCAATGACCGGTAAAGACTCAAAAAACAAATTAAGTTCTAATCGTTCATTGTCAAGACGAAACCTGTTAGTATTCTGTGCAGAAGCCTCTGAATTCTCCGTTAGTTTAGTTATCCAATTCAAAACAGAATGACGACCTAAGAAAAGGGTATTCAAGAATGAAGTTCTACATACTTTCATTGTCTCGTTTCTGACTTTCAAGTATTATTGCAACGTTTGTCCTCTTCTAGATTCCGTCGAAATTTTCCGATTGTATATTCTTTTAATCGAAACTCTTCTGATCAAGTCTTCACGTAAACTTTTTCTGACCCCAGTCTGTTCTCCAAAATTCATTGAATATTTTCTTCCTATCTTCTGCAGACACAAGCGAGTCTTACTGCTTTGCTGACATTTGCATCTTCCTTTCATCGCCCGCAATTCTTTAACAATTCCATATTTCCACTCATCACCATCCTTTTTTTACCATAATACAGGATTTTCCAATAAGAGGTGTTATTTTGATATTAAAAGGAAAATGCCATTTTTTAATATAAATGATCGGATGTTTATTTCACTATAAAAAGGAAGGTATGTTGTTAATAGTGGAAAATAACATCAGGCAAATGACCATCACGACCACGCTTACAGGACCATATCCTTTTCATGAAATTTTCCATAACCAAATCACAAAATGGCTGCCCTATGTCCTCGATGGCCTCACAAATTCCATCTTTGAGGTCTTGAATCAACCCTGGGCTGTTGATGCAGACCTACTCTTTCACGTGGGCCCCAAGGAAGAAGTCGCAAGGTGTTAAATCACAAGATATCGGTGGCCAATTGTGATCACGTCTTCGAGAGATAACACGGGCCGGAAACTTTTCCCATAGAAGATCAATGGTTTCGTTGCTTGTGTGGCACGTAGCGCCGTCTTGTTGAAAGTAAACGTTGTCCAGATCAATACCATGCAATTCCGGCCATAAAAAATCATTAATCATCTCTCGATAGCGCAATCCATTCACCGTCACTGTTGCTCCAGCCTCATTTTCGAAAAAGTAAGGTCCAATAACTCCGCCGGACCATTAACCGCACCAAACAGTCCCACATTGAGGATAGAGAGGTTTTTCAACAATAACTCTTGGGTTTTCCGAGCCCCAAATGCGACAATTTTCTTGCTGACGAAGCCACCGAGGTGGAAATGGGCCTCATCACTGAAGATGAATTTTCGATGGAATTCCGGATCATTTTCGTGCATTTCAAGGATCCAATTAGCAAAGACACGACGTTGTTGATGATCGACCAGCTTGAGTTCTTGTGTTAAGTGAACTTTATAAGCCTTAAGACCCAAATCTTCATGCAAAATACGGTGTAATGACGTTTGTGGAATGCCTAATTCCAAAGAACGACGCGAAATAGACAAACCTGGGTTTTCTTCAACACTTTCGGCTACAGCAGCGATATTCTCGGCTATTCTTGAGTGAAGTGCACGGGTTTTATTCTTCACATCACTAAGTTGTCCCAACCGCTCGAATTTTTCCACCAATTTCTGTATTGCGGTGCTTCACGACGACCCAAAAATGTTCCAGTTTTACGAACCGTCACTGCCAAATTTTCACCATTTTTATAGTGAATTTTAATAGTTTAAGTGCGTTGTTCAAGCGTGTATTGTTTCATTTTTATTAATGGCGTAGTTTCTACCTGTCAAATGTCTTCAAAATTGACATCTACCGAAATAGTGGGCTATTCAAAATAACACCTCTTATTGGAAAACCCTTTATTTCAGCCCTTGTTTCCGTAGTCGTTGATTTTTTTTCTATAAACCAAGCCTACTTCTCTAAAAGGACTCGCTTTCTTCGCTATTTAAATTTCGTTGGTAAATCGTTTGAACTGTCAGAATCACTATTGAAGCCATACGGAACCAGAATCATCGGATATAAGGTCTTCAACAATCGGATCTATCAGACCTAAGAAAATATAGCAGTCATCATTGTTGGTTTCGACTGTCAAATCATTTTCTTTGTTTTCGGTGCTGAGTGGCTCGAACATATCCATTATTTCAATATTCCTGTGATGTTGCAATGCTATGCGAAAATAAGGTTGCGCAATATTTTGTGTTACACAAATCCGTCAAAATACGATTATTACCAAAGTCAAGTAATAATGTTTGAAAATAAGGAAACAAAAAAATTGTACTGAAATGTTTTAGATTTGACTTTTTCACTCAAAATTATTTAATTGAGAAATTGATTGTACAATATAGATTTTAGACAAAGAACTTCGTACCTACTTAGATTGTCGTTTTAAACTTAACAAAATGTGATAACTCAACAGTTCTTGGTTTCCTTGCAGCTAAAAAATAAAAACCAAATAAGCTCTTCCGTGAAACTGAAAAGTTTATTTAACAACAACAATTTTCTTTACATTGTTTCACTTCTACGGATATATTTTTCTGCAATAAATTAAAACGCTTTTATTTATAACTTGGCTCTAATGAGACTTCTGCTCTTGTCAGGAGGTTATAACTCTGTGCGAACTTAGCACTTTTTCATTTTACTCATTTGCAACGTTTTACGGTAGAAAACGGGAAAACAGGTTTCTTCTTGGTAGGTGTCATCTCATTACCTTTTGTATAGTATCAAAATATGAAAATGATATCAAATGGTCTTAGCACTTTTTCATTTAAAACTGACGATATGCTTCAAACTAGTTCAACTTAATACTCAAAAATAAAATCAAACCAAAAAGGTGTACTAGCTAATGCCAATCTTCCCACAGTAAACACTAAACAGCAACCGGCTGATTTATATGAGGCACGAACTAGTCCTTAAAGACCTGAAAAACACTTGGTCGAGTGGCAAATGGTGGTACTCATTTACAATCAAGAGATCGAAAGATAAACACCGCTAAGATGCAATGATTATCACACGCGGACTTCTTACTGAAAGTCAAAGTTCATTTCCGCATCGCCCGCATCATACGGGCACCGAAGAATTGTTTACTGATCAAACTCAGAACCAGCTAAACTGAGTATGGTGATTGAATCAGCAAATTCAAAAACAATTCTCCAATACGTAGCCATTTAAAACCGCAGTCATATTGTCAGGGTCTGAAAAGATTAAGTTATATCGTCATCCATTAGAGCATTATAGTCCCGCACAGGCGTTGGATTTTCCAAAACAGCGCTTCCAATTGTCTCTGGCCGTCAGAAAGAGGGCAGTGATAAACTTTCTTCATTAGCTGAGGCGGACCAGGGTTTCTCAGCTTTCTCACTGGTCTCCGTTTCTCAGTTTTACCAACGAACGGACGAGTGGTGCAGAGGGGCACAATAAATCTGTCAAAGGTTTAAGTGCAGGACACCCATTTCACACAATCTAAAATTGTGTAGAGACTCCACTCCGTCCCCATGAGTCCTTCTATCTACTTCAACGAACTAAAGAACATTTACAGAATAGCTAATAATAACGGATACAAACAACGTGACATTGACAAACTTATTACATGGTACAAACAAAAACAGGAACGCAAAACGACTGAAATGCACAATAACGTGGATTTCGTTAACATACGTAGGAAAAGAGACACACAAACAACAAACTTCTTAAAGAAAAACAAATCGCAAACTGCATACAAAACTAACAACAGCATTGGAAACATACTGAAACCAAAACTGAATGACACATCAATACGAGTATAGGAGAATAGCGGCGTATGCAAACTAAAGTGCAAGGACTGCGATATGGTTAAATAGGAAGGACAACGCGAAAACGAACGACAAGATACAAATAGCACTTACGAACATTCTTGCACAACAAGTCAGACTCCAACTACGCAACGCACTAACAAAACCACACAAACGATCCTGATGCTATGACAAACTCGATGACATTGTCACACAAATAAAGCAAAGAGCCGAGACTTGACATCGCAGAAAAACTTGAAATATATAAACATGAAAAGACAGACGGTAACATTATCAACGAACAATTTTCTCAGTACTAGACCACAACCTCCCACGAAAACGAAACCGAGACGAACCAGAACAAATGAATATCCAACAACCCAATAAACGAAAACCTAATATCGCTCTACCTGGCCTAACTGCTCAAACCACCTTTAAAAAGTAGGGATGGGAAACCCCGCACCGATTTAACCGAAAACCGGTTTTGTTTTATTCGAAGAACCGGTTTCTTTCGGAGGTTTTTTCTTCTGGTTTAAACTGGTTTTTTTTCAAGTTCAGGAACCGGATAAAAAACTGGACACAAATAAAACTAGCAGAAGAATGCTCCTGCCAGCAGGGTATTGTAAAATTACTAGAAAATCTAATTAACATATGGTTATTATGTATTTTGATTTGTCATCATTTCGTTTTCAGGGTGCTGACGTTTATGTTTGAGTTGTCATGATGACATATAAATGTTCGAAATTATTTCTAAAATTTTCTTCAAAATCCTTACACATCTGTAGAGTTTGGGTCTTTTCCGAACTTGTACCGGGTGGGCACACATGTTATTTTGACCCTGACAGCTGTTTCCCGCTCAAAATTATGTTAGTGAGTTAGTACTAACCTTCCGCGGAACGAAATGAATCGATTTACGCTTGAACAAGGTTGGGAAATATTGAAATCGAACTGGATGCCGATTTTTTTTCAAAAAATCATCTTTTCTGATGAGGCACATTTTCATCTCGGTGGCTATGTGAACAAACAAAACTGCCGCATCTGGGGCTCGGAAAACTCACACGTGATTATCGAGAACCCAATGCAACCACAGCGAGTGACAGTGTGGTGTGGATTCTGGAGTGGTGGAATCATTGGACCGTTGGAAATGGTGTTTCGGTCAACAGGGAGCGCTCCAGATGCACGATAATCGACTTTTTGTGGACGGAGATTGAGGATTTAGACTTGACTGACCTTTGGTTTCAACAGGATGGCGCGCCATGCCATACAGTTCATCATACAATCGATCTTTTGTGCACAAAATTCGGAAATCATGTAATCAGCCGACTTGGCGATGTTAATTAGCCGCCTCGAAGCTGCGATTCGACACCGTTGGACTTCTTTGTATGGGGCGCTGTGTAAGATCGATATTATGCGGAAAATCTTCAAACGATTCAAGCCCTGAAATTGAATATTCCACAAACCATTGCTTAGATAGGGCCCGAAACCATCAATAATATCTTGGCAAATTGGGCTGAGGGGATTGCCTACTGTCACCCCAGCCGTGGCAGCCATATGAATGAAATTGTATTTTTTCTGCGAGTAAAGCCAAAATCAAAGAAAAAATTTGATTTTTGTTCATTTCATTGCATTTTTAAACATAAACTTGTATTTGGCCCGCCCTATATTTAAACGGTATCACGTGTAGTTATTGTTTATGGTTAGATGCTTATGAAACTTTCAGAAAACATGCAAATTTAAGGATCACCTTTCGATTTGATAGATGAAAACGTAAAATTCGTAAAATGTACTATTATTAACAAATTTGATGGAGTTTTGACTCCTGAGGTATTCGTTGCTCTTGAATCATAAATACATACTTTTATAATTTTTTCAGATTTTTCTGTCCAAGATGTCTCGATGAGACACAAATTTTTTGTACATTTCCTCTCCCCCTGCACCCCTGAAGTGTAAAGCGTCAGTTTAAGACCTATTTCTCATCAACAACTTTGATTTGATACCCATATTGACTACCTTTGGTAAAGATTTTTTTTAAGGATCTCCCCCCTATATGGGGAGATCTTTATAAAAAATCTTTTAGGCTGCATTTTTCTAGAGGGCATCACTTTTGACCCACTCACAAAATTTCATGTTTCTAGCTTTTTTGGTTTGCGAGAAAACTTGCTGTAACACACGGACGGACGGGCGGACAGACGGACAGTAGGGCATTGTAAAAAAAAAACTAGCAAACTAAATTTCAATGTTTGATTGGTTCTTGGTGTTGGTTGTTTATTTTTCGTTTCAATGCGGATGACCGTTGAGTTCAAAGTAAAGCTCACGGTAATTGCAACATGCTTGGGTACTGAACTGAGCGAGCTTTCATCTTTATACTGTAAATGAATGAGTTAGCTAAACAGTAAGCTGTCGGCTCAAAATCATCTGTCTCTTGTTTTTAACACAAAGATGAAGTATCCCTCAGTTCATTTTGAATTAGGTAATGTAAGTAAAAATACCGAAAACCCGATTTTTTCTAAAAGTTATTAATGGACATAAAAATTATACATTTGATTTTGATCAGAATCTTTTAATCTAATAAATTTGCTAAGAAAAAAAACGAAAAGCCGGTTGTTTCCAAAACTGGTTTTTTACTGTAAAAAACCGCCCGGTTAAACCGAAGGTGAGAAAACCGAAGAGCCGGTTTTTCACCAAAAACCACCAACCCTAATATAGTCATTTTCGTCCACACTAAAGGATGTTTGGAAATAGCACTGAAGACTACTCAAAGTAGTCGAAACGCGTCTGCTCTCTCAAACAATTTAGGTAGACAGACCTACGCTCATGTCAGAAGGGTTTTGTACCCAACTTCTCCGAAATGCAGTCACCAGCACCAAATGAACTCAAAAAACATGTCAAAGTGATGTGCATGTTTTGTTGTCATTGTTTCTCTATTTTTAACGCCCGGCATTTTGGTTGCAAACTAACAAAAATCACTCAAATCATAAATTCCCTATAATATCTATGTTATTGATCTTATTTGAACATCGTGTATGTCCCTTCCCTGTGCCTCCCTCGACACAAAATATGAAAGTTTAAGACCTGTTTTGCAAAACTCTTATCAAAACCTTTCATTTGATACCCATGTCGGCTACCTTGGACGAAATTTTTTTTTTTTTTTTGGGTGACTCCCCTCCATGGGGAGAAGCCCCTTAAATAGCTTATAAAATTTGTTTGTAGTTAAACTTTGAAGAGAACTCCGCTTTACACCTACATACAAAATTTTATGTTTCTAGCTTAAGTAGTTTGCGAGAAAAATTGCTGTGACACACGGACGGACAGACAGACAGGATGCAATTTTAGTAGGATTTTTTTAAATTATTTTAAAATAACCTAAAAAGCAAGGGCCGACAGAATCGGCCTGCGGATACCAAATAAAGAAAATAATTGACTACTTTTGTTGAATCTGAACTTATCCCAAAATCTACAGGAATTAGTTGTAACCGTTTCATGAGGTTGAGGCGACCACATATCGGCTAAATATGGTATGTCGTACTGTGGCAGCAGTTCTTGCAAGCAGAACACTTTTCAAGCAATTGTAGTTGAATCAAAGTTAATAAATTCAGTGAGGGAAACCGTATTTGGAATTTTCCAGCAATCTTAAGAATACATAAGATATTTGGCGGTCAAAACTAGAATTAATCGAGAATAACAAGTAACCGCTAACAGGTTTCCAGAATCAAGGATCATCATAATGAGTATGCCTGTGGCATTAACGTTTATTTTTTTAACGTTGATAATTTTTTTTTTTTTTATTTTGCACATGGTTTATAAATAATTGCAATAAAATCTTCGCAAGTATGCTCATTTATCTTTAATACTGAGCCTGTTTTTTACCACTTCTAGCTCAGTAATTAACTGGATTTATTTGACCTGAATAAATGTCAACCATCAACCAGCTATTTAGTTTCCATTAAAATATGTTACAATTTGATAGTGAAAATTTATCTTTAACGACAGTCATATACGTACAATTCACATTCCTCGTGCCAGTCAACTGTTGGTGATGCTTTATCTTTAACCGATGTCTGGTATTTTTCCTTTCCCAAACCGATTGTGACAAAACAATTATTTGTGCCATTTTTCCCTTTGGTCAGAAGTCCTTTCGCTCGTTGAACTGTAAATAGAAATTGCATAAGCTGATTAAAAAATGTTTCACTTTCGGCAGATTGTTGTGTTTTAAATACAATCAGAATTAAGTTATTATCAAACAAAAACCATAATGAATAGCATAGCATTGAAGTCGATTGATAACGATATTAATTAATTTACGAATATTCTTCAGGGTGATTCATACATTTCGAATCATTATTTAATGTCCACTGACGATTATTATCAACCGTATTTTTTTCTGTAGCAATGATAAGAAGTTATTTAGGTCTAACGTAATATGAGAATAAGTAATGTCGTTGAGTTCACATTTACGCCCACTTAAATCGTTTTTATTTTTCATATTATCGCGACTAGATTTTTTAAGAATAATAATAAATAGCATCTGGCGTAAATAATTGCAGTAACGTAGAAAATCGTGAAAAAGTTTAATTTTAATTGAATAATGCACACTTGTTACCAAGTAGTGTTCACTACCGAAGACGTGGATACGTGGCATAATATATACTATATACCACAATATAAAAATCTAAACTTCACCGCTACATTATCAATAGATTGGTAATTCCTTATTTATCAGATGATTCTAATTAATCAGTTGAATTTATCTTGAGCTTCACTTCTATAATTGAATAAAAAGAATGCAGATTTGAGCAAACGAAAAAGTGTTAGCAAAACCAAAATATTTTGGCTTAAATGTATCCAAATAAAATATTCAACAATTCAGACTTCTAGGTTTCTGAAAACAATATGATAACTAATTAATTGCAAAATCTATGTTTTCTTAATTTATTTATATATTCGAAACTATTTTGAGTTTGTAATTATGGTATACTAATTTCTAGGTCAGAACAACTTATATTCATGCATAACGTGATCGGTTGCCTATTCAAAAAATTATAATCAAATGAATCGAGTAGAGTAGATTTCATAATGTCTTTAGAAACTGCTTAAAATTCGCATGAAACTCATAAATAAATTAAAATTCTTTATACACTCGAAAATTGTATCCAAACAGAAAATGAATTTATTTCGATTTTCTTGTTGTCCTCATAAAGCAACATTATCTTCTTTTTTTTAAAATCTACCAATCTAGTAATTTAAGTATATAATATCGGATTTTTTTCTCATTTCACTATCAAATTTCATTTAACGTTTATTATGTGAAATTAGTTTGCTTTGATTTTTATCTGTTGTAAATATTCGGTCAATTGTAGTTTGTATTAAATTCACTTGATGTTCGTAAATTCGAGCATCTTATTTTATCCCATCAAATCAATGCATCCGTTCAACTGCGTGGGCATGTGTTCGAGATATTAATGAGTTTAGGTGTTTATTAGCTCGAGTTGAACAACAAGATTCCGTCACTTACGATGTTTTCTTGGGTTTTCGCGGAGATGTCAACAGATTTAAATTTTCGATGGCCCATTAGAATTTCACAGAACCAATATATTTTTAAGTTTGTGAGTCTCAACGATGGCTGATAATTATTATTGGTTTTGGACATTCTAGAACCAAAGTTTGGTGACCCCGACGCGATTGATTTACGCAGAATTTTTATGCGATAGAGCAATTAGCCTCCAATGTATGTATGTAGACTTAGGGAGAAGACATCCAGTTACTCATCACAATCGCAATACTTAAGCGTATTTCAAAAAGCGCCAAGGATAAAAAGATTCACAATGTTGATCCTACCAATTTAATTGAATAAAATATATATTTAACTATTTAAGTATAAAATATTATTAATTCTGGATTATATATTTTAGTTTTATTTTAAGTTAACACGACATTATATATCTTTTCTTTAAAACGCGTAAATTTCTCAATACTTATATACCTGGAAATACTTGTCCCTACCCTATGCCCTTTTCTATTCATTGCCGGGACAGATGTTCTATAGTATTCAAGGCCACTCTCTCCACTTTGTATGAGTCAAGATTATTCGTTAGTTTGAAATTGTACCGTTGCAAATCAAGTTACTTACTTTAATTAAATATAAATAATTAATAGTTAGTACATAAATAATAGGCATTGTTTAATAATTATAATTTCCAAGTAAATAATTGACTTTATAACGTACTGATAACCATAACTCACGCTTGACCTTGCATTAGGCCGTATATGACTGTACGATGTGCACTCTTCGCGCTCTACCTTCAAAACGGTTGGTCGTATGAAAAAAAAGTTTAAACAAAAGTTGTAGGGAATTTTATAGCCTACAACTTTTATAATAAATGCAAATCTCATTTAACCGATAGGAAGCCAGATATTCGCGAAAAACCGATTTTTGTGACCTTTGACCTTGAATATCTTGAGACGCGAACACGATAACGATTGTGACTTTTGAGACAACATTTAGAATGACAAAACAAAGGTTCATACCAATTTGCAGCTTATTATCTTTCATTCCGAGGTGAAAGCCCTAATATGACTGGGCTATCATAGATGTTCTCTAGATCCACGCGGGAATTAAGGAGCCTATGAACATTATGATTCGTCATAGCACACGGAATCTGGAGATATCCAAGCAAAATTAGAAAATAGTATTTTATAAACAACGTGGTAATGGATATGCAGAAATTTTGGTTGAAATGAATCAAACCAGTTGAAATTGATCAAGCCAGTTCTAATTGATCAAGCAGTCTTGAGATCTACCTTGGAATCATATCTCTACCTATCCTTTTGAGGAATAACATTCCCTAAATGAGGACTTAGGAAGGCAGCACATTGGGTAGGAATCTCAAGTTACACTTTACCCAAGCGAACTTGCAGCACACCATACCCATTTAAGCTTTGATATGTAATTGGCACGCTATATAGCAGAGCAATATTTCAAAACACATCACAATTTATCAGCAACCATCTGCGATGGACAAAAGCGCATCTATTGCTTGAACATGAATTGCGCAAAAATATTCTACGCTCGACAATCGAACCCATTATACCATTCCAATAAATATGAATACTTCTCTATTAAGGTAATTCACGCACACAGACGGAAGATATCCTGACATTACTCCATCAGGAGTCGGAGCGAACAGGAACAGTGAAATGGAGGAATTGCGGAAGCCGGCAGTTCGATAGTGTCGAACGAGTCGGAGGAAAGTGATGCCAACTCTGTGGGCACAACCGCTACAACGCTAGGCCATCGTGCCATGGAAGAGCGGTTTGCGGAATTCAGGAGGAACAGAGAAACAACAGTAGGATGCTGGAGCCGAAAGTCGCATCTTACGAGATGCGGTTCGAAGGAATAAGTCGCGAAAACAGAACTTGCGACCAAGTGAAGACGAGTGGAGGATTAAGTGGGCTACCCGCGGCGTCCTGTAGACGAGCTAGCCGACGGGAGTTTATCAAGAACAACGAGGAATGAAACAGCAGAGAGGAAAGGACCAACAGCAACAGAGAAGTCAACAGCAGCAGCGAAGCCGCCAACGATAGCGAATCAAACAAAAAGAAGATGGCCCCAATTGTCATCTTGGAGGAATATCCAGGTATTAAGACCATTAAAATTTTTTTTTAATAACAACAAATGATTGTTTTTTGAACCCACATAATTGCTAACACCAGCGAAGATTACGAGGCAATTAAGACTTTCTTAGCCAACTCGAATCAAGTTTTTTTTTATTTTACGCCCTCAGACAAAAAGTGCAAGGCGCTAGTAATTCGTGGCGTCCATGCCACACATGTCCCTAAAGACATTCTTAAGGATTTGAAGAGGCAAGGTGTCGAAGAAGTCAAATCAGTTCGACGCTACGAAACCAGCGCCTCCGCCAGTAACAAGCGCAGCCTCAATCTCTGGCTAGCCATTTTAAAACCTTCCTTCAAGGAGGCCAGTTTGAAACCCATTAGAGCGATCCTTCACTCTATCGTGCAATTTGAAGCGGTCGGCAACCGCGAGATTTTGCAGCGCAAGCACTGCTAAAGAATTGGACACGCTGCATCAATCTGCAGCCTAAAATATAGGTGTGTAAAATGGCACTAAGCCCGTAAGCCGAAGGTCTCTGGTTCAAGTTTCGTTGGCGTTAACAAGATTTAGTTCGAGTGATTCTTTGGACGGACTGTTCAGTTATGATACGCACTGGTTTCAAATCAGAACGTATCGCAGTTGGGAGGACGGACACACGGCTAAAAAAGCGTCATAATGATCATATCACCTTGTGGAGTGCCGATACATTCGATCATGACCATGAGATACTCTAACTATCTCTAAGCGAAGACCCGAAAGGGGTGTTGTGCTACGGAAAAAAATGCATCCTGTCGCATGGTCCGGGAAACTGCCAAAAGTAGAAGGAGGACAAACCAAAATGCGGGAACTGTGGTGGTGACGATCACCCCGTAATCTACCGCAACTGTTTGGTTTTTGAACAGGCACTTGCCAAAAAGTGCTTAAAGTGGTACCCACAAGCACTCTGCTCTTGCCACGTGCTCCGGCCGTGAAGAGAACCCCCGAAGTGACATTCGCGAGTCTCTTCCAAAAAACTTTAATCACATTCCCCAGCTAACTTCGTGGCAAAGGAAGTAAACCACATTGGCAAAAAAATGAAGGAATTTCGTGCCATCCAAAATCAAGACCAGAAGAGACTTCTGCTTTTACAGTTGATTTCGGGCCCCAATGGTTTTTAGGGTCCATCCAGTTGAACGTAAACTCCATATGTGGTACTGCCAAGCGGTCTGAGCTACAGTATTTTTTGCACGGACACAAGCCTAGCATCCTTTTTCTTTCTGAGACGAAAATCGCAGCATGTCATAACCCTACGTTCCGCCACTTTTATCTGCATAGATCTGACCGCCCCAACTTAAGAGATGGTGGCACTAGGATTCTGGTACACAACTCCATCGGTTCCACTCAACTCATGCTACCCAATCAGCTACATATAATTGAAAATACAATTATTACTTAATTACTGTGCTTGTCTACGCCTCCATTTATTGCCCAAACCAATCCTAAGATACTTCCGAACTTCGACAGCTAGTGACGTTCATGAAGCGTCAGCGCACCAACAAAAGAATCCATATCATCATTGGTTGAGATCTTAATGCTTGACACTCTAGCTTTCTCGACGCCAATACCAATTCAAATGGTATCCAACTACACAATTGGCGGGATCACGAAACTGGTTCTCCTAAAATAACCATCCTTACCCCAGCACTTCCCACCTTTCACAGATCTTCCTCATACCTCGATCTCTTCATCGTAAGCGACAACACTAACGTGAAGTTTAACCCAAATACCTAGCCTTTTCTCGAAACGATTCCGGGGATCAGTGAGCATGACGCCGTTCTACTAATGGTAGAGTCGCATAAACGCCCTCCCCCACCCATAAGCTGGTTCCCGACTTTAGTAAAGTCAACTGGGAACAACCTGATGAGTCTTGGGTACAATAATATGATCTCAATGCCACCAGAGATTATAAGTGACATCCAGAGGAAAAAGTCTCTCCGAAGACGACTCTTCCATCGTAGATACGACTCGAGGTTCAGATATCTGCACGATGAAATCCGAGAGCACAGTGCTAAGATCCATTTAAAGATCAATGCACTCATTCAAGAGCACCTGATGGTGAAACTGACGAAACCCGCCTCAAACACATTCGGAGAGCTTCGTAAGACTGCAAACAACTCAAAGCAGTTCCTATCCCAGAACGTAGTCCATTTTACCACAGCCTATTCCCTTTCGAAAGGAATTTCAAATCCTCAAACGGAAAATAAGATGCATTCTTTCATCTCAAATCTCTTCAATCAGCCAACCTTCGCTCAAAAGAAAAAACAGGCTAATGAATTGTTTCAACTTTCTCTTGACTATACAACTGCATCGGAGCAACATCTGCTTCACGACAGGAAAACAAGTTAAGTCGCAGATCCTATCACGACCTAACAAAAAATCTTGTGGTGAAGACGCCATTTCTTGCATCTTCCAGAAAAAGTTGCAGTGATGCAGTCAGTGCTCTTCAACCAATCCCAATCTTCAAGGGATCTATTTATCTAGAATACCTTGAAATCATCAGCATACAGAAGACAAGAAGAGGAAATTACAGAGGGAAAATCATTGATAAACAGTACGAAAAGAAAAGGTCCGAGGGTTGACCCTTGAGGGACGCCAGATGTAGGATTGAATGGAAAGGAGATTGTGTCATAAAGATTAACACGAGATGAACGAGAGGATAGATAGGATGAAATCCAAGAATGTAGGGAACCGTATATGCCGAGCAAAGCTAAATTTTGACAGAGAAGAACATGGTTCACGTAGTCAAAAGCTTTGAAGAAGACCGTGTATATAGTATCAACTTGAAGCTGTTTATCTAGAGCTCTTGCAATATAATCTTCAAACTCAGCCAAGTTCGAGGAAGTTGAACGAACCTTCAAGAATCCATGTTGCTGTGGTTTGACAATTGACCTCAATGTCTAAAGAAGCCTGTTTTGTACAAATCGGTCCAGGCTCAATTTCGCTTACTTTTGAAACGTGTCCTTCAATGTTTTATGTGTTGGATGGTCGAAGCCATCCGGCTTCTCTATCATTTCCAGTAAACAGTCTTTTCTTATTTACCATAAGTACTTTTCAACCATCGGAGCTATTCGCAACAAGATCTGTGCACCAGTGCACTTAAATGTATAAACTTACATTTAATTTATGTATAGATTTACATTAAATTTATGTAAAAAGTTTAGCAAATACAAGTACTCACATGAGAAAATTAACCTGAATATATGAGGGCGGTTCAAATATGATCAAGACAAATGCTCTGACACGTTTATTTACTATCGAAAAAATTTACAAAAATTTACAGTTTTTCTAGGTACTCCCCTTACAAGTTACGCATTTTGTCCACCTTTCCGGAAGCTTTTTCATGCCGGTATCGAAGAATTTCTTGGGCAACTCGGACAGCCATGTGTGCACGAACTCTACCTCGTCGTCGGTGTTGAATCTTTGACCTCCGTGGGCTTCTTTCAGTAGTCCAAACATGTGGTAGTCGCAGGGTGATACATCCGGACTGTAGGGGGGTGTTTCAGTACCTCCCACTCCAATTCTGATTTGTATCGAGCGTGAGGGCGCGCGTTATCCTGTAGAAGAATCGCACTTCGTGCTGGAATGCTCCTCCGTTTCGAGCATTTTTTGCGATATTGAAGGTGTTCGTGGATGATAGGCTCTACACTATCATACTGATGCCGAGTTCAGCCGAAATGTCTCGAAATTCATCCTACGATTCTCCAAAATGAGTTGCCCTACGCGGCAAATGTTGTCCGGTGTGATGCTGGTTCGCGGTGGACGATCATGCGGCTCATTCTCGACGGTTTTTCGACCATCCTTGAATGCTTTGGCCAATTTAAAAACAGCAGTCCTACTCAGGCACTCACTACCTAACTGATTTCGAAAACGCAGAAAAATTTCCGTGTTTTTAAGCCTTCCCACAATAAAAAACAAATGACAGTACGTTGCGCAACGGCAGTCGGCACTTGACGTTCACTTATGGTCATAGCACGCGCTTGAAACATGCACTCCCGACGAAAACTATGCCACACTGTTCGTAAGGGACCCAGTTATCACATACTCAAGCCACGACCTTCAAATCATATATGCGCGCCATCTACAGCGTTTGTCTCCATCATATTTGAACCACCCTCGTAATTCGTAATTATAAAAACATATTGAGTTTGCATGAGTAGAATGAGTTGGTATAATTCTCCCACCTGTAAGTATGGCGGTCGGCATCACCCGTGTGTGTCTAAAGTGTGATGGTTTGATGAGACTTTATATAGTTCACATGTCGAACCCACCTTCCAACATTTTTCTTCTTTAATAATATTTCAGAAAAATTATTAAGTAACGCAAATTAAAAAATAATAAAAGTAAAACGTTTAACTAAAAACTTATTTAAAAAATTATATTTAAGATCCTCACAAAAATGCCTTTCATTTGATATGTCATCTGGTACACTTTGCAAAATTTTTTTTCATCCCCCTCCCCCTCCCGATAAAGCGACCCTACTTTCGAAAAATCTTATACAGGGTGGGCCAGAAAGAATTGCGAATTTGAAAAAATCATTAAAAAAAAACTGAGTACAATTCACATACAAATTTTTATTTCTATAAAAATTGACATCTGGGAAATTCATTTCTTAAAAATAACGTCATCCAGGTGTGCACCATCCCGCTGCAAACATTCTTCGAATCTGACCCTCAAATGGGTAAAAACTCGCTGGCACATTGCACGGGGAATAGCTGCCATTTCTCCCGGATATTGGTCTTCAACTGGTTAATCGTGGCTGGGTTATTGGTGTAGACTCTACTTTTTAGGTATCCCTACAAAAAAAAGTCCGGTGGCGTCAGATCCGGACTTCTAGGAGGCCATGCAATGTCACCTCGGCGCGATATCAGTTTCCCAGCAAACATCTCGTTTACGACCGCCAAAGAGGCATTACTGTATGGCATGTCGCGCCATCTTGTTGAAACCATGTCACACGATTATAGGCTTCAAATTGTTGCAGTTGTGGAAAGAAAAAATCCCTTAACGTGGCTATGTATCGGTCAGAATTTACAGTGACAGATTGGCCTTGTTTTTTCGAAGAAGTAGGGTCCGATAATTCCGTTCTTGTTGACCTTGGGCGTCCTGCAGGCTTCTGTTTGAGAGTCGAACCAGTCTCTTCGAACTTTCTGACCCACGATCGAATCACACTTTCTTTCGGACACTGATTTAGGTCATGTAATCCAAACTCACGCCGAAATAAACAATAGCGCACGAATTGTGATTTTTAATAATGTTTAACGCAGAATGCACGTTGCGCTCCGGTGAAGTGATCCATCGCGACTAAATTTCCGAGAACCGAGCTACTTAACCCTACCACCCGCGCAGTCCCCTCTCTAAAGCTTCAAACGCAAGAGTGTTTTTAAAATCGTACGCCTTTCTGGCCCACCTTGTACATACTATACGTGTTTGGGTCATTGAAATTTATATGCGTACGAGATTTGAACTCAATCGATGCAGTAGGTTCAAAGCAAATTGACTGTGACAGAGGGATTGACACACGAGTGAGCCAATAAGGGCTTCGTTTTTCCATTCGGCTCTACGGAATCCTTAAAATGATTATTGTTCCAAAAAACAAAAGATTTTTATGAACCATAATGAAAATTTATCAACAAAACTAAACCAATTTTTCCCAAAATTAGCGGCCAACAGCCAACTCAACAGTTCTGTGAAATATAACAGTTAGGAGGATATAACGTGAGTGAGAAATTGTCGAAAAATAGATAGTTCCATAATCTCCGAGAATTTTCCGTAATGATTTCATGAGGTTGAAACAATCTCATAGCTCAGCCGTAGGCGGTCCCAAGCCCGTTTGAGAAAGGAGGAAGGAACCCTCTTGTTTCCCCAACCCACTGCTTCCATGATTCCCAATCCCAAACCCCCCAATTAAATGGTAGTAAATGCTCTCGGGGTCGCACATTGGGTTCACTGTTTCCCCAAATAATGGGACATTAAATAACGAGAAATGCTAATAACTGTAAATACATCTACAGCTCTGCTTTTAAATCTTAATTATACCTCCTCTGTGGAGAAGTAAAAAGGTGAAGGCGAATCTTCCGTGCCTGATAACGGAATCGAAGTAATACCCATGCCGCCGAAATGGAGGTTGGGCGACGGGCTAACTCCCCGTCCTGAAAAACCCTAATATGTTTCGAATCCTGCAGATAGGCTTCGGAATGGATTGGACTCACGGCAGCGACCTCGCAAACGGAAAAAGGACTATCGTTGGATCCTGGAATATCAGATCACTCAATTACCCTGGCGCTGTTAAGGACCTTTTACAACAGGCAGGTCAATATCAATTAAAAATACTGGCAATCGAGGAAACGAACTGGAGTCGAAACGACATATATGAAATGAGATCGCACACAATATTCAAAGGTGGGAAGTCTACTGGAAAACAAGAATTCGGAGTTGTATTTATTGTGGATAGGGAGTTAAGACAGTCAATGAACGGTTGTGTGCAATCCGTATAAAAGCGAAATTTTCAAAATCTGGCTGATAAATGTTCACGCCCCGACCGAAGAAAAGGACGAAAAAACAAAGGAAATGTTCTACAATTACCTGGAAAGACTAGTCGACTCATTGCCTACAAACGACAGAAAAATAATTCTGGGTGATTTCAACGCTAAGATTGGCAATGAGCTATCTCATCAGCGAACGACTAAAGGATATAGCCTCCACGATGAAACAAACGACAGCGGCCAGCACCTGATTGACTTTGCATGTAGCAGAAATCTAGTCATACGTTCGACTTGCTTCCCACATCGACACATTCATAAAATAACCTGAGTATCACCGGATGGCAACACACAAAACCAGATCGACCATGTTCTGATCCAACAACGATGGTCCTCGAGCATACTTGACGTCAGTAATACCGAGGCGCCAATTGTAACTCAAATCATTACTTGATGAACTAATCTATCAATGTCGTATGTCAAAGGCATATTCGGCGAAGACCAGCCCGCTACGAAAATTTGACATTGAAAGGCTCCAAACGGCGTCTGTGGCCAAAAATTTCACGGAGACCCTCGATAAACAGTTGGCTCCAATCTTATTAGACGCATCGTTAAAGACGAGCAACGAGCTCAGGATGGAAGTAAAAGCGGCTATTAGGACTGTGGCAGAACAGACGATCGGTCATCAAGCCCGGCTCAAGACGAATGATTGGTTCGATGATGAGTGCCAGAATGCGTTAGATAAAGAGAATCAGGCGTACAAAGAAAACGTAGGTACGAAAACCAGGACGAAGAGAGAGCACTAAGAAAACCTCAGAAGAGTAGCGAATAAGATAATTAGAATTAAGAAAAGAAAATACTATGACGACCAATTGAGAAGTAAAGATGTAAGTTTAGCGAGCAGCTATACAAGACAAGCATACAAACAAGCATACAAAGTAGTGAAAAGCCTGAAACGTGGTTATCAACCCAAAACCACGCTCTGTCGTGATGACATCGGCAATATCACCGCCGATGCAACCAAGATTAAGGAAAGATGGGCATCAGATTTTAAGAACCTCCTCAATCCTCCGCATAGCTCCAGAACATCGGAGCCTATAGATGTCTGCGGAGAGCTTCCATTGGATGAAGTTTATCCCATCATCTAAGCCCAAAAGAATAATAAAGCGACAGGCATCGATGAGATTCCAGTGGAGCTCATTAAATATGGTGTCAGCAGTGTTGATAAAGCTATTCAAAAAGTCATTCAGCACATTTGGCAACAAGAACATATGCCGAAAGAGTGGAGCCAATCAATTATATTCCCTATCCACAAAAAAGGTGACAAGCTACAGTGCGAAAATTATAAAGGCATATCACTACCTTGTACGGCGTACAAAATATTTTCAAAGATCTTAGAAAATAAAATCGAATCATACGCCAACAGTGTTATTGGGGAGTATCAAGGTAGTTTTAGAGCAGGTAGATCGACAATAGACTAATTGATCACTGTCAAGTAGATACTTGAAAAATGCTGGGAGTTTAACATAGACGTCCACTAAATTTTCGTCGACTTTAAGCAAGCATACGACAGTATTGATCGTAATGTACTATACCAAATAATGCTTTGCTTTCGCATCCAAGCCAAATTAGTCCGTCTTACCAAAATGACAATGACAGCGACAACTTCCCAAGTCCGTATCAATAACCAACTCACCGATGCCTTTGACACAAATATTGGATTAATGTAGGGAGATGGGCTGGCCTCATTGCTATTCAATTTGGCTCTGGTGTGCGTCATAAGGTACATTACTATAAAAGTGGAGCCAAGTAGTGGCCTATGCGGACGACACCAACATTTTGTCACGGTCAATAACGACTACCAAAGAACTCTTCCTGAAACTCGATAGCGAAGCAAAACTTGTAGGGCTACAAATCAATGAGAATTAAACAAAGCTCATGACGCAATCGAGGAAAAATGCCTCAAATACACAAAATATCACACTTGGCGAATACAGTATCGAAAATATGAGCGAATTTGTGTATTTAGGTGCCAAAATAACGAGAACCGGTAATGAAAGAGATGAAATACGCCGAAGAATACAGCTCGCAAATAAAATATTTTATTCAGTTTTGGCGATCTTGAAGACCAGCTGCATACACAGGAAAACAAAGCTCCAAGTATACAAATCCGTGATAAGACCTGTCACCCCTAACCACTGGGGTGCGGTCCCGACTTTGCTCACGACAGACGGGCGTGGGCGCCGACTCACTGTTTTGGCCTAGGCCCCACACTTGACCCCCCAGTGAGTAAGGCGGTTTGCCGAAGCTCGTTAAACGAACTCACCTTCCACTAAGAACACGCACAAAATATCACTACTCGGGGTGGACCCTATCTCCTCCAACCAACGCTTCGCTACTCAAACACGACCGAAAAATCAACCACATTGACGTACACCCGCGCGCAATATTTCCCCAAGATAACCCGTTATACTTCCTGGAAAAAAAAAAACAAATTCTATATTTTCGAAGTGAATTTACTAAGAAATAATGCCCCTTTCCTTGATGTGAAATAAAGTTTATCAACAAAATAATGAATGAAATAAAGTTTATCAACAAAATAATGAAAAAACAAATCTTAACAATTTATTTTGACTAAGCTCTGTCACCTAACCTAGCTAACAGGGAGGCCCCTTTTAGAACTCCTGTCGTCGACGGCACGGCGAAAAAGATCCTGCACTGACTCCACGCACTCGTGCAATGGCCAATTGATGGTAGTTATCCTTCTCCCGGTGGTGATTGACGTCGACAACAATTTTGCTTAGTTCTGTTTTTTTTTCCTTTTTTTTCTCCTTTTTTCCTTCCCATTTCTTTTAGACTTCCGCACCCCTTTTTTAGCAAACACTTTTTTTGCCTCCGCCACTACACGTTCCGATTACAAAAGAGAGCTTTTCGTTTGTCCGTCGCCCTTTTATTAACTCGTTCCCAACGGAGCACCGCTAATTCCGGAGTGAACTTTATAATTCTCCTTTTCTTGCAGAATTTTTACTCGGTTCGTGCGATCGGGCAATTCCATCGCAATTTTCACCACACTTCAACTGTTGTTTCCGAAATTCGGAGTCGTAGATATTTTTTTCGGAATTGTCACTGTGACGGACATTTGACGTGTTCCAAGTATAGTCGTAATGCTGTTTGTTTATGTTTGGTGCGATGTGAGTGCTGGCGGTTACCAGGATTTTGAGTGAATCACTGAGGATTATCAGATAAGTAGTACTTTTATATTTTATCCCTTGGACAAGACACTATGTGTGCCTTTTTTCTTCTTTTCTAGGTATCTAGATCTCATGGTGAATGTAAGCTTCGACATTCAGCGGCGTTGTTTGATCCATTGTAGTCTTGCGGGTGTTGCGTCTTTTGGGGCTGGATATCCTTGGCATTGCCTAAAAACGATAGCTCCGAGTAGCTATCGGAATCATCACATTCAAAAAAGCAACTCTGACAATCTAAGCGACGACAATTATCACAAAGTGTTCATGAAAGTCCTAACAGTTCAGCAGCCTCTTTATACAATTCCGTACTTGACTTTTGATTGCTACTATCATCTACGCTTTTGTTACGTCCTCCATTGTTTTTATTGTTATTACTACTGTTGTTATTGTTACTCTGGCTGATGGTGTGGTTAGTGTTGTTGATCATCACGCTATTGTTCCTCATCCGACTGTTCCTTTCGCAGTTCGTTGTAGTCAGATTTCCTACACTTGTCGACTTTTTCCACTTCTCTTCCTCAAGATACTTCCAGAACTTTGTCTTCTTAGGAATTATCGCCGACTTTAAGTTGGACGCTTTCTTTGATGATGACGATATTGTCGTGGTCATCCCCGTCGCCACCGCAGCCGGTGACGTCACATTTGAAGATTTCGCGAATGGAATTTGCTTCTGCTGCGTTTCGCAGGGTGAGAGGTGATGAAGATGTTGGTAATGGGGATTGGGGATATGATTTTGAAGTAAATGGTCGCTATGTTCGTTGGGACTATAGTGAAACAGTTTAGGAATAGTTCGAGTGGATACTGACGCCGTCGTTGTCGTCGAGGATGTCCTTTCCGTAACCGATATGTGCGGCGCTTCAGCAATGTGGTTACTATTCACTAGAGTAGCAGAGGAGTTTCCGCAAAGGTTATTGCTGTAGTTATTGTTCGTATAGTTTTGCGGTGCGTTTCGTAGTAAAGTAGGTGGCCCGAGGGCTCCGTTTCTTGGCTCGCAGAATGTATTGTTGATAGTGGATGCTCCGAAGAGGTTAAGGCGGCCGAATTCCCCGTAAGCGTCATTCGTATTTAGCACGTCAATAGCATTATTTTTGCATTCAAACAGCATGTCATCCATGTCACTGGCATTCATAAATGGGGTCTCACTAAATTTTTTGCTGCTGTTGCTGCGTTTGATGCAGACCCGATGGCACCTGGGACGCACGATGACGCAAATCTGAGCTACACCACGTTGTTATGCATAAGGATTGGACGTCTTCAACCAATCTCCAACTTCTCAAAGCACCTAATACTACCCCTGCTCTTTGCATCCATTGACGCTGAAATCTGCTTTGTAACTTCTTCTATTGCACGATGATAATCATCGCTATCTTTGACCGGCTTATCATCACCACTTCTAGCGACATTCCTGATATTTCACCCGTTGAAGTTTCAACTGGAGTTTCGAATATGCAATTGAGTTTTGAATCCATTAACACTTTTGATTGGACTTCCTTCCACAATTTATCGAAGTTTGTGACACCCTCAGCAACAACAAGACTTTGTACCATAAATTTGTGTTTATTGTATTGGGAATCATATTCACCGCCGGTTCTTCCACCACCAACACGTTGGTTTGGTCCGCCTCCGCCGCCGCCTTGAAAGTTACGATTCATGTTGCCACCGGGATTATTAGGTTTATTTGCATGATCAAAGTGTTCTCCTGTTGCCTGCGATGAATTTCCTCATCTTGTCGATTCCTACGATGATTTCTGCCTCACGCATTCTTTTGACTCGTTCTTTCTGTGGTTGTGGATGATGTCGCTGTGGAGCAACCGTGCACATTCGGGAGTGGTATCGTGAACTTCGTCGAGCCTAACTAATCTAAGTTGAGCTGCATTAATCTAACTTGAGGAAATTAAAATCTACTCTACTGTAGCTATTAACATTAGAATTTATTCTTATTTCTAACTTTACTAGAACTATGGTAAAGTTTCCTATTCCAGTTTGGCTCGAGGATGCATCCTTCGTACCACATTTCCCGGTTGTGGTGTTGAAGTGGTGGTTAAGTTAGCCACCTCAAATTCCCCGTAACAGCCCTGTGTTATGCTACGGGTGTGAAACATGGACCCTAACCCAAGCATCCGCAAATATATTGAACGGGTCCTGAGGCGAATAACAGGAGCGCAGCTAGGCGGGGACCAATGACGAATTTAATACAATGATGAGCTGTATAAAATTTTTGACGAGGCGGAGGTCTCAACGATTGTAAGACTACTGAAGCTGTGATGGACGTATGGACGAACAACGGATACCCAAAAAGGTATTCGTTGGGAGAAAGGAAGGCCGAAGACCAGTGGGGAAACCGTGGAAACGCTGGTCTGACTCGGTTGACGAAGACAGTTCATCGCGGCTGGGATTCCGAAATTGGAGGAGACAGTTGGAGGCGCTATTTGCAGGAAGTGAAGGCCCGAGAGGGGCTGTAGTGCTACCAAGAAGAAGAAGAAACAACCTCATATCGACGTGGCACATTGAGGGGGGAAGCATTTATCTTTTGATTGATCTTCTATGCGTGCATGATTATATATTAACATATTAAGATATTTATTATATATTTGTATATCATTGCCAAATTTTCTACAATTAATTTTGAAAATATAGTGATGTCACCTCCGTTTTGAATAGCGTTTTGCTAGTTCACATATATATTATTTATTATTCTTTAAATTATGTATTGAAAATCTGACATATTCAATTAATTTTTAAAAAAATCTACTCATTTCAACCGATATAGTTTACTTGATTCCAATAACTGCTTCTACCGTTTCTATCTTTTACAAACCTAACCCAAATTCATCTGAAAATGCACGCATTAAATGCCTCTTGATTATTTCATTATGAATCCACTGTTTGGAAGTTTTAAATGTTATAAAAGCATCGTAAAGTTGCATTGACTCGTGCTTGCTCGCTCAACCAAACTGAATGCAACAAATAATAGCGTGAAACTTAATTTTACAGAATATTTTTCCATTAAATTGCGTGCGTACTTAAAAGTTACCGAATCAAAATCAACTGCATCTACTGCTATACTTCAAATCGACTTTATTTGTAGATATTTTTTCTAATCTGCTCAAGGTGATTAAGAATTTTGTGCAAATGAAAGTTGAAAAGCGCCCAAACGGCTCCAACCAGCTAACCAAAACTTCTCTACAATTCGTTACACTATAACCATCATCAGCTGGTTGGAAATGAAGCAATAAATGAAAAGCAACCGAAAAAATGCAGAAATGTTGATCCATTAACCAAAATTTCACTTGCATTGTTTAACTCTTCTTGCGTGGCCTAGTCAGGAGTTATGTCGCTATATTTTCTGAACAATTGCAAGCAAAACATATCCAGCAGGTTATTATTGTCAATCTCGTGTTGGTGATATTTGCGGATTGCACTTGTAATTACAATAGATGTGGATATTAATTCTGCGATTCTGCTGAGAGTGGAGTTGTGGTCACGGGTCATTAATTGACGTCAGCGAGTAGACCGACTAAATAGAGAATCAAAACAATAAACTCATCTTTAATCAATGCTGAGTGCTCGCTCAGTGAATCAATAAACTGTTCATGATCATTTGAGATATAATTAAATTAAGAGATCAAATGGGTTCAGAGTTGGAATTCAACACAATCCAAAGATTGTGCATTGAACGAGTATATCGGCTGTTCCAAGGCTAAGTGTTTCGATTGCGTTTGCTGTTTTATTCGATATCTCATGGTGACGATGCTGTTTCTGAGTGCCCGATTGATAAATTATTCGGAACATTTGGTAATGGATGCCAGATTTAATGGGATGTTAAAGAGGCCATTTGTTTATTACTATGATGGTGTAAATAGCATTTGGCCTGAACTAGTAACAGAACTAGATTAAATGGTTTATTAGCAAATTGTTTTAAGAGTTAAACAAGTTCAGTAAGAAGAAGGAAGCGTCCGATAGAAGGGTTTTGTCGATACGTAAAGAATGTGGAAATTTACACTAACTCAATTTTAGGCAGCAGCCATTTTGTTTTCGTATTTCTGATAACAATAATTGAACAAGTCTTCAAAGATATTCATGATATACGAGTACATTTTTTCTGGAGATTTTCTTGAAGGTCCCAACAAGACAATGGAGTTTTGATCAAAAAGAAGCGCATATCGTTGTACAATACACGTTGTTATACTAAATCAAAATGGCTGTAACTTCGCTAGTCAGATTTTTTTTGTGAAACTTTCAAGACATAAGAACCTTTCGTTAGATTATCTGAAGGTAAATTTTAATAGGGTGCAACTTAGGCCGTCTCCTCGTCATATACCCTGGACAGTGTCAAATGGTCTATCGAATACCACCCTGCTTTGACACCTTGGCCACGATTTGACCAATGAATTTAAATTGACGTTATGGGCCGTCGGATATATTTTGGACCTAGCATTTTAGCACGATACCGCCAAGGCGAAACTCTAGCATGAAAGGTTCCTTACGTTATTTCGTCCCGGTTAAAACCTTAACAGGCCTCGGAGTACATCGAGGTTCGCATCATTGAGTACACGATGTATAGTAGGTTCGGTTGAGACAAACTCCCCAACACCTGTCCCCATACGCGCTGGCACCAACCCTTGCATGGCCTCTCTGCTTTACGAAGATAATCATAGAACCAAAAAAGCGACTATATATACGAACGGATAAAGAGGCTCCAAGTGTGGCCTGGACAAGCATAACATGACGACAAAAGCATCGAGCACAGCCAGAAACAGAGAACAGAGAAAAACGAAGAACTGGTATCAACCAAAGATACTAGAAGCATTTGGGCCCCAGCAAAAAAAGGGTCGCATCTTGGAGCTTCCAGCATGAGAGGACCGAACGCTAGAAGTACCACGGTGACAATCAGAAATAAGGTTTTGTCCTATGATACCCCCATCGCCCTAAGATGATGGATTTAAAAGCTACGAATCTCTCTTTAGACGGAAGGCTAGAATATTCAATCGTCCTGGATTGAGCGAGCAGCTTTTTAGGAAAATGGGGACAGTCCTGAAACAATTCGAGTGAGCACGATGTAGTAATCGAGCAGTCACACAAGCAAACTGCTCGATAACCTTCCTATCTCCTATCCAAAATTTCAATGGCAGATTGAGAAAAATATTTAATTACTTCCATTCATAATCGTAATTTGTAAAATAGTTTCCTTTCTTATTATTATTATTAAATGTAATTTTATATCAATTTTTCTTTATATTATATTTAAAAGTTTCCCTTTAATTATATTCTTCATGAGATTTAACTTTTATTACTATTTAGAATCTTTTTCGTTTTTCTTTACTTCAGTTAATTTTTCTTGAAAAAAATATTAAATCTGCCAATTAAAATTTTGAACATGGGAGCACTGATTTAGTGCACCCCAACGGTGGATTACATTACCGAAGGCAATCGCACGCGGCTGAGTGAGCTGCTGATGCGATTTACACAAGTTTTGGGGACGGATGGTGGAGTTTTACTTGGACTGCGCCACGGGGAAGACGCGAAACACGATTGCCATATTTTGTTGGCTGCGTTTTAAAGCCGGCAATATTTGGGAAATTAAATTATATTAGGTTCCAAAATCGTTTTAAAGTTTATAAAACGTACATATGTGTTATAAAAATTGATTAGTTTACTGCGTGAAATTTTCAGGAGCATCCCTTTGAAAGTGAAAATTTGCGGCTCCATTTGTCTTGCGTTCCGCATATAGGATCTCGACACCCCACTCGTGAAATCCATTCGAAGTTAGATTCGTGGTTGCCCCCGAATTCTTTGTGATAATTCATTATAACGAGTGAAAGTGATATTGTTAGGAAACAAATGCGGTGCAGTTCTAACCGGCAAACATATCACACTACAATGCTTAATCCCCCGTAGTCGTGGATTACTGTGATAGGATTTCCATCAGTTCCGTGGTGGAGTTTTCTTGAAAGATTCAATTTTCCCCAAATTATCTACCCATTAATAGAACTTAAAAAAACATGTGTTCATTTTCTTCCCATTAAAATTTCAAGGAAAGCAATCGGACCGATGATGCATTGATACGAGGGCGGTTCCAAAAATACCCGACCGGACAAACCGGCCCCAAACATATCCGACCCGACAAAGAAAATCAGTCCCACAAATACCCGACCCGACAAAGAAAACGTTTCTCGATAGTGTGTGTAAATTTGTTCTGTGAACACGGGCAGTGAATTAATGAAACAAATCGAAGTTAATTTCTTAGTGAACTTGAAAAGATAATTTTCCCCTTTAATGAACGGAGCACCGTACTGTGGTTGCTGCGATTAAGACAGGGATACCGAAATTGAAGTGTCCGAGTATACAGCGCTGTGGGGCAACTCATTAGAAACTTTGTACGGAGCCCTATTAAGTTCCTTTATAAATAGCTCTTCAAATTCGGTGAGTCTTGACGTAAATGGAGACACGATGTAATGCACCGTGGCCACAGTCGCGCTTTCAACGAGAACTGGTGAGTGATCGCATTTAATTCAATATTGCTATAGAATGTCATTGGGAGAACTCCTTAGCGAAGGCGGTCATGTTCGAAGTCGTCAATTTGGAAGCCGAAACGCGTTTAGTGATGTCCACTTGCTTGATTGGATTGGCACGCTTGGCTAAGGAAATAAATCAATATCATCGTCTCGTGGATTTTACACGTCCTTAGCACTAAACTCGCTTCAGTTTCTTGTATTGCGATGAATGGTTCGTATTATCGTTTTGGCTGAGGATATGGTCTTCTCAAAATCAAGCAAGGCACAGCAACGCAATTAGTGAGAAGGGAGTAGTCAACCATACTTGTATAACCTTGCCAAGTACATGTATTAGAGCGAAGCATTTGCTGGAGCTCATCACTATAACTAGGCTTCAATTTTATTATAAAACCATTGTGATTTTGTTAATGCGTGGTTGCTCAGTCGTCAGATACCGGAAGCGTGTATCTACGTATAGATGACGGTGCCCGAATAGACTTATTTTTAAATGAAACGTAGTGGCGTTAAGACACGGATTGTAACCATTTATATTTCAAATTGGTAAAAGTTAACTCTCAGGCAGTGAATCGCTAATTATACATTCAAATTGTATTTGTGTTTTCTTTTGTCTATCACGGCATGAGAGGATCGTAGAAGATAAATGCTCAATTATATAGGAATCAAAACGAAACCCGCAAAGGTATTACTAAAAATCATCCTGCGCCGTGTAGAAATTCTTGCTCAAGCTACCATAGGGACTTAAGTTCCTTCTCTTCCTATGAAAATCATCACTTCTTGATAACGACATTTCATTTGGCAGAACTTAAAACGAAGTGAAAGGTTTTTCATTGGTGTGTCCACTGCGAAAGGTTTTATGGCCAAATTAATTGTCTTAACGTATTTCTTAAAAATAACTTGGAAGATAGCTAATATTTATGTCCCTAAAAATCTTCAAGTTGAACCAATATTTTTTTTGCTTTGCACTCCAAAAGTTCTTCAAGTTGTACCAATATTTTTTTTGCTTCGCACTCCTAAAACAATATCACAAACATAAATTCAAGTTTTATTGAATCCAGCTTCTATTCTATCTTTTTGGCCTAAAAGCAGACTTGGCATTTTCTAATTTACAAAATTTATATTTTCAACAATTAATCTTTAAATATAAAATATTGTTTGTGATGTTGTTTCTAATGTCGTATTTTCAGATGGAAAATATATAAAAGTATATACTTAGGGAAATGTAGTGCGAAAGTTTTATCAATAGATGTCAAGTCGGGAGCATTAAATATCTTTATTTTATTTATATTTAAAAAAAATAATTTTTTCTACGTCATAATCCTTAAAAGTTAAATAGATAAAAATAAAGAGAACAATAAATGGAAATCAGCATATATATAGAAGATCGACATGTAATTATTGTTACGTTAGTAAAAACCATGAATTGTTAAACGTACAACGTTGGTCTTTCCATTTCTGTCGACCTGACCGGGTATAGGACCCGCATCGATGGCAGGCTCCTCCACTAGTATGGGCTAGCCATCGGGCGCGCTCTTCCGTTTTTTGTTGTTAACAGGGGCTCTTGCCGGGTAGAGTGGCCTTCCGCTTGTGTGCCGATTTATGATATAGGGTTATGTGATTACATTACATAACGCTATAGCATAAATCAGTTACGTTTGTATTTCTCATTTGACGGAAAGAGTCATACAAAGTACTTTTGTATGAGTTTTTCACTCAAATGGGAAATACACGTCTACGTATGGATCATGATCCGGTTGGGAGGGTGCGAGAGGGCACCACCTCCATCTGGATGTCCCACTCTTATTTGTGGGCCATAAGAATCGTCGGTAACGACGAAGTCCTTTTAAGTCCGTCTGTTTTCCCCAGGTCCAGTTTGTCCTTTGGGTCAGCAATTTCCGGCCCTTAGTTGGTTATCCCGTTTCGACATTCGGAATTCGTGGATGCGGAATGCTTTTTGTAGTGGGTCCTTGTGCTGGGGGAAAGAACCCGCCCCACGACACCGCAACGCTAGCCTGCCAGCGCATTCACGCGTCCCCAGGCAAGGCCAATCTCGGCGGATCTTAACATCCTGTTCCGCTGAGGCAGCAGACCATCGCTGCAGCCCTGTACGGATATATTCATCTGACTACTATCACTACAACGAGAGTGCTCTTACCAGAAGGACTGTGTAAATATCTTAGGTTTCGAAATAACTTTTCTGATGACATGATTTAATGACTTAAATTATGCATCCAGAAGAAATGGATGTCTAATTCAAGCCATCGGTTTATGTCATCAGAAAAGAAGAAATCGTTCAAATATATCAGAAAATAAGGAATTTCTCCGACAAGTACATAATAGCCGCCATTTTTTTCCAACTTAAACAATTTTTTTATTTTAATGGAAAGTCGAACAAAGCTAGTGCCTAGGTCGATTTGACATATAATCAACCATCAACACGTGTTATTGTTGTTTTAATTTTATACAACTGAAATGGCTATATCTCACTTGATTATGATCTGCCTTTAATTAAATTTTTTAGGCACAAGAATCTTTAGTTATTCTACATAATTATGAAATTTAAAAAATTTTAAGGGTATCGTTTCGGTTTTATGGGGGAAAACGTAAAATTCACGAATCATCTCCTTCTTCATAGCACTCCAGCCCATCTCGGGCCATTGCTTCCTGCAAATAGCGCCTCCAACTGTCTCGGTCTATTGACCGCGTCCTCCAAATTTGAAATCCGACCAGCGATGAACTATCTTCATCGACCGAATCAGACGATTGACGAATCATACTAGTAAATTAATCGTTTTTCCTTTATTTCGTAAATTTTATTTCGTTTGTTCTTCCTTTATTTCGTAAATTTTATTATTGTATTACGAGACGAAATTGGCAGTTGTCTCGTTTCTTGTCCTTTTATTTGTATACTAAGAAAAAAGTTTGAATAGGCGCTCATAAGTATTATGACAAGTATTCAGTATCCAAATGTCATTTATATTACTCGTATTTCAATTGGTTTTTCGAAAATGTTATTTAGAAGTTACTTGAAATGTCAAAAAGTAAGGAATATATTCAAATAACTTCAAAATCAAACGAACGATGCAATCAAAAGTTGCAAGGTTCAAGATATCCCGGCAGCTCGCTAGTTCTTGGAATAAGGCTTACAGCAAGCGTCAGACAGTGGGAAATAAGCCTCGATGTGGCCGTCCGAAAAAAAAAACCACTCAGGATCAAGATCGCTTAATAAAAACTTTATTAACATGTGATGTCCGGAAATCGGCTATTCAGATCAGAAATGAACTGAGTGAAAACTATGACATAACATAAACAAACATGTTTCCACTATTAAACGTCGGCTGAAAAATCTAGGATTACATGGGCGACGTCCATCAAAGAAGCCGCTGATATCGGCAAAGAACAGAAAGTCTTGCGTTCGCAAAACGGCACAGGTTGTGGACGAGCTCTGAATGGTCCAATCTATTGTGGAGTGATGAGAGCAAGTTAAACTTAGTATCTTCTGATAGGATACGTTATGTGCAGCATCCTGCAAACAAAAGATTTGATGTTCGCTATTAAATACCCATAGTGAAACATGGAGGTGGCAAGGTCATGGTTTGGGGCTGTTTGTCTCGCTTCAGTGTTGCACCGTTTATAAGAATAGAAGGCACTTTAGATCGTTTTATGCATGCTGACATTTTGAAGAAGCAAATGTTACCATATGCCCAGAAAATATTTCAACTGACTGGTGTCGCCAGTAAGGCAACGATCCGAAGCATAAATCCAAGCATGTAAGTGACTTCATGACAATCGTCAAAATCAAACTGGTTGATTGTCCAAGTTAAAGTGCAGATTCAAAGACATGCAATTACACAAAACTAGGCAAGTTAAACAGAACTAAAGAAAATTCAAGCTAGATAGATTTCTTCAAAGAAAGAAAAAATCTAATAACTAAAAAAAAGATATTATGTACAATCACCAAATAGCGCAAACAAAACAGTAAATTTTAAAAAGTAAATACATGAAAGAAACTTAATCATGATAGTAAAATTCAAGAACATCTCGTTGTAATCGAGTTTTATGTTTGTACAAACTGAAAGGTATAGGACCAAGACCAAGAATGTTGTGATACCGAGGCAAACGTACAAATGGCGAATTAAGAAAAGTTTCCGTACGTGCAAATGGGACGCTGTAGGTTACTGAAGATCGACTGACACGCTCAGAAGTATAGACAGAGATGTTATTACACAAAGTGGGCGACAAAAGGTAGTCTGCGTGGCTTAGTGGTTAGACCACTAAGCCCGTAAGCCAAAGGTCTCTGGTTCAAGTCTCGTTGGCGTCAACGAGATTTAGTTCGAGTGGTTCTTCGGACGGACTATAAGCCTGTTAAGTTATGATACGTGCTGGTCTAAAATCAGAACATATCGCAGCTGAGTGGACGGACACACGGCCAAAGCGTGATAATGATCATATCACCTTGTGGAGTGCCGATACATTTGATCATGACAATGAGATACTCTAACTATCTCTAAGCGAAGGCCCGAAAGGGACTGTAGGGCTACAAAGGAAGGAAGGCGACAACAGATTGTGATAAAGATTGTAGAGCAGGCATTCATCCAGGAACGACCTGCGTGATCTTAAGGATTCTACGTCTAGCACTCGTAACGTGTAGACGTGTTTTTAATTCACTCCTGTCAAGAATTTTTATAAACTAAAATAATTTTTTGAAAACGTCAATTAGAAAGTAATTTTAGAAAAAAACTTGTTACATCGTCGAACTATTCGAACAATTTATCGAGTATCTGGATTTTACCTGCGAGAAAGTTTCAAAAAAGGAGAAAAGTTTTTTTTCACCGGGGGGATGGAGGAGCCCGACGGCTTCCCACCGCTGGGGGACCTAGCGCTAGGCATTTCTGATACGACGAATGATAAAATCATGAAGAGGAAAAACGATCAAGACAGCTGTGAGCATGGCAAGCGTATTACGCTTTCAGGTGAAGGGTACGAAAGAGTAACCAGAGAAAACGCAAAGGTTACTAAACAAAACGATGAGATGAAACCCCGAATACAAAATTTGGAGGATATGGTCCGGACATTATCAAATGCGAACAAAACAAAAGTGATGAAGCTAGAGAATACGTCCGGCAAAGAAGAAGGGATAACAAATAAGAAGAATGAGAAAAAGGAAGCGACAACAAACAAGACCAACGAAAAAACAGTACCAACGCAAAAGACTCAAATATATAAAGCAAAATTGCAAGATACGAGCAAGACGCCAATTACTATGCGGTGCTGTCTGCGATGAATGACGAAATGGACATCGAGATGGAGTGCCAAGATAGCATAGGTAATATTAATGATTGTAGTAATAATTTCATTGAATATTTAAAATCAAAAAATAAGGAAAAGGAGAAGAAGCCAACCGGTGTGTCTGCTGGTTCTCCTATTAAAAATAATAAGGTAAATGAGAAAGTTCCTCTTATTAACGTTTTTGGGCAGCGTGGAGGAGATATGGTTCGGTTATTAGCAGCCGAACATAATATCGATAACTTTGAAGTTAAGAGAGTGACTGCTGATAAACTCACAATCAATAAAAAAACATCGGCTGATTTCAAAGTGGCGAAAGATGCTCTTAATAGTGTAAAAGCTCCCCCCTTCACAAACACGCCAAAGGCGGAAAAAAATCAGACCTTCCTGTTGAAGGGCTTGGATCTCCTTGAAGTATTGCAGGAAGCAGCACCAGCTGTTAAGTTCATCAGTGTGAAAAATTTCGCTACAAGGAGATCAACTGTTGAACATAAAATATTACCATTTTATTTGGTCCAAATTTCTAACGATAGCAGTCCGAGTGCCCTCCAACAGGTAAGGTACTTAAACTTTAGAGTTGTGAGGTGGAAACGCCTCCAAAAAACTGAGGTCAACCAGTGTTACAGGTGCCAAAGATTCGGTCATTCGGCTGCCAATTGTGCCATGTACTATCGCTGTGTTAAATGCAAAGATTTTCACGCCCCCCGGTGAATACAAATTGGCTCATATGGAGCCAAAAGAAAAATAATACTGTATTAATTGCGGTATATTTGGTCATCCAGCATCATATCGAGGATGCCCTCGGTATCAAGATGCAAGAGTAAAATTTTTTCCCAAAACAAACCAAAGTATTAAATCACAATTTGTTACCTCCCAACTTCGTCAAATCCGGGGTATCATTTGCACTTGCTGCTAGAGGACCAGCAGACAACAATGTAAATAAAATAAATAATGTAAGTGGCGATAATGAGCTGCTTCTCAAAATCTACCAACAGCTTGAATCTCTTTCAGATAGAATAAATAAACAAGACAATAAAATCAATTTCGTTTTTCAACGTTTAGGCCAACATGCTTCAAAGTAGTCACATTCCCTTGGATAGGATTCGCCTCATCTCGATCAACGTCAACTATATTGTTACTATACATCGGCATGATTATCTCCTTGAATTCATTGTTAAGCAAAAGCCTGACATCATGCTTCTCACTGAAACCCACCTCAATTCATAGCACTCCATGACATTCAAGGATTTTGAATTCGTAAGAAACGATAGGGTAATAGGTGATGGCGGAGGTGGCACCGGGATATTGGTTCGAAGACCCTATCGTTTCCAAAATATTGAAAAAGTCGAATTCAAAAGCTTTTAATCTCTTGAAGTGTCCGTTATCAAAATCTCACTGCCAGGTGGGGATAACCTCTTCGTTATCTCTGCCTATGCAACTGGTGGAACTGTTCTCAAGCTCAAGGAGGAGCTCAATTCCTTGTTTGAAATACTCGAATTGAACAGGTTGCATAATTAGGAGTATTATATTCATGCTGGTGATCTAAACGCCAAGCATACATCATGGCTGAACGGCACCAACAATCCAAGAGGTGTATTCCTGAAATCGTGGATAACAGAGAACCAAATTGAATACAGGTGTAATCTGTATGGGTCGAAGTTCCTAACATACCCTAGGACAAATTCATATTTTGACCTATGTATTGCTGACGCAAGACTTGAATTCAGCTTTAATAGTCCTCAACGGAAACTGCAGGTGCTTCCTTATGATAGCGAAACCCAGAGAGAGGGAATGAAATATTTTCTGAGGTCGTTGAAGCAAAAGTTTCCGACTTCAAATCAAGCCTGAACGGCCAATCAATTCTTCATTTCAATGAAACATTAACATCTGACCTCATACCGAACTTGAATCTTATTGATTATTTTGTCAGCAATGAAGAACTTGTGTTTCATATTTCGCGGATAAACAACAAGAAATCTTGTGGTACTGATGGTATTCCAAATGTAGTGCTCCAACATTTGCCTGAGGTTGCTATTAGGATTTATTGCATATTGTTCAACAACATGTTGAGCAATTCATATTTTCCAAATGAATGGAAAAAGGCTAAGGTATTTCCGATCTTGAAGAAAGGAAAAGAATCTTGATGCCCCAAAAGCTATCGCCCAATCAGCTTGCTGCCTAACATCAGCAAGGTGTTTGAAGTGATACTCAACAGAGCATTAAACGCCCACATTGAGGAACATGAGTTGATGCCGAATTGCCAATTTGGTTTTCGTGCCAGACATTCGACGACACATGCAATAACGAAAGTAACCTCAGACATCTGTTGGAAACTAAATGATAGAGAATGTCTGGGAGCATGTCTCATTGATATGGAGAAAGCCTTCGATACGGTGTGGTTAGATGGACTAGTTTTTAAACTCCTTCAGGACAAGTTCCCCAGACACCTTGTCGCCATGATGTGCAATATGCTATACGGGAAATCGTTTGTTGTAACTGATGGAAATCTGACAACAATGCGCGAATTCAAGGTCTTGAATGGTCTACAGCAGGAACAGTTACTGCGCCTCTGCTCTTCTCAATCTTCATTCGCAAGCTATTGAACGGCTTTGATTTTAACGTCTCGCCAACGCGATCATTGGTAGCGTTTGCTGATGATCTGATCATCTATACGGCAGATCGAGAAGCTATAATAGTTCAGAGCAATCTTCAAAAAATGTTCAATGATTTGCAGCTGTACACTGACAATTGGCGAATGAAATCAATGCGCAGAAGTGTGAAACAATCTTGTTTCGGACAACGCTGCAGGGGGTCAGTCAAGACCTGAAACGTAATTGGAAATATTTCCAAATCATGACTGGCGAGGGTAATTCAGAACGAGTTCCACATAAATCCTGTGTTCGATACCTCGGTGTTTATCTCGATCAGTATCTGTACTATACTGAACATGTGAAAATCATGCTCAGTAAGGCACTAAAAGTAGTCATGGCCCTACGAAGACTCTTTCATTCCAAATACATTGATCAAAAGGTCAAAATTATCTGTTACAAGACACTGGTTAGACCAGTTTTGAGATATGGATGTCAAATCTGGTACAACCAGAGTGCTAGTACTATAGAAAAATTAAGAGTTTTCGAAAGGAAATGTCTTCGTGCATGTACTGGTTTATACAGAAAGCCTGAGACGGATTGGAAACATTATATATCGAATAGAAGAATTTATCAGACTGCTCAGTTTCAGCTCATTATTGCTACATTTAGTATTGTTTATTTTTTTTTTAAATTAGGTATAGGTTAGGTATATGTTATTTTTATTATATTAGGTTAGAGATAAGGTTAAACGGTTAGGTTAGGAACATTTTTATAGGATTTTTTAGTATAAGATAAACATTTTGCTTGAATTTTATTAGAATTAAGTTAAAACATATTAGGTGTAGGATCAAAGTTCACTGTTGTGTTTACATTATAAATAGTTTTAGGATAGTGTTGGTTGGTTTTTTCTCCTTTTTCCAATTAATTTTCAAAATATGTAATAATTTTAATTAATTGAATTTGCTAGAGTTTTTTTTGAAGAAATATGTTTAATGATAACGTATAAATTTAGAAAGCCATTTGGGCCATTAAGTTTTTGTATGTTTATTGTTTGGAATTTGCTTTATATTCTTTGAAAATTTATATCGATTAGTATTGAATAAAGCGCTTTTGACTTGACTATGACTTGCGGTCGAAAATTTCCTGGTCTGCTGATGAGCTCTTTAAAGAAGTCCTTGCACAGTAGACTCGTGATACCAGAACTGATCGTGATCCGAAATGACGAAGTTGGCTGGGTAATCGAATTTTCAGGTGTAAGTTTTTGACAGTGAAGTAATGGAAGCTTATAACCCAGTTTAGCAACGACGTGATTCCTGATTGTTTCAGCGGTATTATGATATGCGAATCGAGATACAAACACTTGAACAGGCGGAGACATAATACAAACTTCCGGCAAATCAGGGATATCTGACGAAACAACGGAAACATGCGGCACTATAGCATGATCAGCTTGCGTTATGATTCGTGGCGCCACTGCAGCTGTAGCCGGGGACTTGGCAACTGATTCAGGTCTTTGAGGAGATAAAGCCTGCTGACTACGAACACTGACTTTCTTGCTTCTAGTTTTGGCATATTGTCTCGGCGAACTCGAGGAACCATCATTTAGGTTTGGCTGACAGTTAATGGAAATTGCTGCACCCGAATTTACAAGCTGTTCATTTCCAGATTCCAGTTTTTTAGAGATGTATGATGCTTTAGGTGACACCAAAAACTGAGCAACGTCTGCAGTCTTTACCAAGGAACTTATTTCTACATGGACAGCGTCAAGCATTTCTTTCAAATTAGCAAAAGATTTTGATTTTTTGTAGCATTCAAATATTCAGCGCTGTGCATAGGCATTTCGCGTACCAGTTGTACTCTGCATCAGTGTCAATTACAAACTACTCAAACTAATTTTTTAAAAAGCTTTTTACATCTGTTGGTTTTATCTAAATAAGTTTTATTCCTCAAAAAAAAGGATAGTTTTATTGCCCTAACTTTACAATCTTTAAAAAGGTAATTCAATTATAATGTAAATTTTTGAATTTTATTGCGCTAATTTTATGTTTTAAAGAGGTTAGGTATTTACACACTATAGTTTTTTTTGATACAATGTGTTTAACTGATAACGTATAAATTTAGAGAGTCACTTGGGTCATTAAGTTTTTGTAGTGTTATTGTTTGGAAATTGCTTTATATTCTTTTAAAATTTATAACGATTAGTATTGAATAAAGCGCTTTTGACTTTGACTTTGTTTTGAAGAGGTTACAATAAGCATTTCCTAGGTTGCGATTCACCCTTGTTTTCCCAGGTAGCTTGTAGATTTCGAGCTTTCAATTAAGTCAAGTTTTCTGAAGTTTTGCACCTCCTTAATGATCTGTATACTGTCTATCTGTAAGCTGTGTCCAGTCCCGATTATGTGCTTCGCTGCTGATGCCTAGATCTCTTACGCAGCTTTCTTCTTTTTTGTTGCATTGGTTGCTTCGCTTATAAGCTCCTTCGTTCTTGTTTCCGCTAATCTTTTCGTTTGCCCTATGTAAACTTTTTTGCACTCCGGGCAATATATTCTGTATACATTGCTTTTTTCCTGCTTTGGCTCTATCTTTCGCTGAACCTAATCGGAATTTCTGTTGTATGTGCTTGCTACTTGGAATTGTTTCTATGCCGATTTTTCGCAGCAGTCTTTTAAGTTTACCTGTTGTTTTTGAGTGTGTAATCCTTGTGCGTTTAATTGCTTCTGCTTTTTTTGGTTTGTAATATTGTAGTCAACTTTTTATAAATTTTTACAATGTAGTTAACTTTTTTTAATACTATGACGACCAATTGAGAAGTATAGATGTAAGTTTAGCGAGCAACAACACAAGACAAGCATACAAAATAGTGAAAAGCCTGAAACGTGGTTATCAGCCCAAGACCACACTCTGTCGTGATAACATCGGCAATATCATCGCTGATGAAACCAAGATTAAGGAAAGATGGGCATCATGTTATAAGACCTCCTTAATCTTCCGCACAGCTTCAGAACATCGGAGTCTATAGATGTTTGCGGAGGGTCTCCATTGGCCCCACCAACTCTGGATGAAATTTGTTCCATCATCAAAGCCCAAAAGAATAATAAAGCGCCGGGCATCGATGGGATTCCAGTGGAGCTCATTAAATATGGTAGCAGCAGTGTTCATAAAGCTATTCACAAAGTCATCCAGCACATTTGGCAACAAGAACATATGTCCAACGAGTGAAGCCAATCAATTATATTAGAGGCATATCACTACTTTGTACAGCGTACAAAATATTTTCAAAGATCTTACAAAATAAAATCAGATCATAGGACAACAGTTTTATTGGGGAGTATCAAGGTGACTTTAGAGCAGGTGAATCGACGATAGATCAATTGTTTACAGTCAAGCAAATTGAGAAATACTGGGAGTTCGACGTAGACATACACCAAATTTTCTTTGACTTTAAGCAAGCATCGACAGTATTGATCGTAACGTACTATACAAAATAATGCTTTGCTTTGGTATCCCAGCCAAATTAGTCCGTCTTATCAAAATGACTTCCAAGTCCGCATCAATAACCAACTCACCCGTCCCTTTAACATAAATATCGGACTAAAGCAGGGAGATGAGCTGGCCCCGTTGCTATTCAATTTAGCTCTGGAATATGTCATAAGAAAGTTACCTGTCGATAAAAGAGATACGTTATTATACAAGTCAAGGCAAGTGGTAGCCTATGCGGACGATATCGACAATTTGCCACGGTAGTTAACGACCACCAAAGAACTTTTTCTGAAACTCTACAACGAAGCAAAACTAGTAGGGCTACAAATCAATGAGAATAAAACAAAGCTCATGACACAGTCGAGCAAAAATACCTCAAATTACCAAAATATCACACTTGGCGGGTACAGTATCAAAAATGTGAGCGAATTTGTATATTTACACAGATTAATTTCAGGTTTTTTGGTACATGACATTGACGTCACTATGAAAAAATTTAAATGTGTGTATGAGAGCCATGATTCGATACAACCCTGAGCTGTATCAAATTTTTGAAAAGCCGGAGGTCTCAACGATTGTAAAACCCCGGAAGCTGAAATGAGCTGGCCTCGTGAATTGCATGGACGAACAACGGATATTCATTGGGAAAACTGAAGGGCGGACACCAGTGGGGAAACCGAGGGAACGCTGGTCTGACTCGGTCGACGAAGGCAGTTCATCACTGCTCGGGTTTCTAAATTGGAGGACGCCGTCAATGGATCGAGACAGTTGGAGGCGCTTATTGCAGAAAGCGATGACCCGAGAGAGGCTGTAGTGCTACGAAGTAAAAGATTACATATTATCTTCAGGTCATCACACTATAGATACACACTGATGATGGTGGTCACCACGCTTAGAGATGAGAGAATGATTCTAATTTATTCTTCTTATGCAAACTCAATATATTTTTGCAACTACGAATATATGCAGGTTAATTTTCTCCCATGTCATTTGTCTGTGTTGAACTTTTTATTAACCCGAGTTCAACACAGACAAATGACACCGGAGAAAATTAGCCGACGCCCTTTCTTCACCAACTTAATGTAAATCTATACGTTTATCTGCTCCACACTGAAGTCTGAGTGTGATGGACCCGGATGCAAAATTAGAATGGTGGAATGCTGCACTAATGGAATGGTCGAATGGGTGAAACCTGAGCGCCACGGGTCCAAAGACATTGTTAAAATGTGGCCGTAAGGGAAGAGTGGAACTGGATCAACGCTGTAAGCTTAATAGTAAGGGGATGTGAAGTACCGGGAGGCATTCTGACCGAAGAGAGAAGTGCGACTGGCCGAAAGTAGTAGTAAGAAAAGAGATGGGTCTGAAGGTGTTGATGTGACAGGAAAATGAAACATAGAGTGCGACGGGCCCAGAGATGTTAGTAGTAGAAAAAGAAGTGGTACCAGGCGAACGGCATAAGCCTAGAAGGAAGGGCACACGATAGACCTGTAGGCATGGTGACCGGAGGAGAGAAGTGGAACTGGACAAAAAGCTTAAGCTTAGCAGGAAGGTTAAACGATAGATCTTGAGGTGTGAAGGAGATATGTGATGATACCGAGGAGTCTACAACTAGTTATAATGTTTGGGAAGTTAACACGTAGTACGTGTAAAATGGGGCAAATATAGCAGACCGCACCTACTCTCTTCCTTCGCCCCAAATATTTATGAAATACCAACTAAGGGTACACGATGAATATGGGCAGGGAGATTTGCTAAAACATGAGAGAAATACTCAGAAACTAATACTTTCGGGAAGGCCGCGCCCATGTCCCTATGTGGAACCGCGTAGGAAGTGATATTCCGAGTGTCAATAAAAGCCGAACAGAGATTTGATTTCTCTAAGGGGTAAGGGGTGTCGTCAATGTCGTCTCCTACATTATGAGATGCCTAACAGGAGGCCCCTGGATATTTGCAACGAACAGACAATATGTATGTGCCTAAGAAAGTATTCATTGACAAAACCGGGGGACGAAGATTAGTAGCAAAGCTCAGGAAGCGCTGCTCCGCCTATGTAAAAGTAAGTAAGTAAACTTTATTGAGACTTTTTATAACTTGACATTACAGAGTATGCTTAATGACTATGTGACATTTGACAGTATATGGATGTCAAATAAACTTTGACGGTTAGAAAATATGTATACTTATATTACACCAGTGTTTTTTTAGATATATAGACTTTGCCATTTGCTCACATGGCTTACGACTTGAGTAGTTTGACAAATAAATACGTTAAAACTTAATCTAAATCTAACCCTAATATAAATTAAATCTATTCCTACATCTAACCAAAAACTATAAGCTGTACAGCACTCGAATTTTTTACACTTTTTTTATTACACTTATGCACTAACTAAATTTACAAATATTTTGTTTAACCACGGTATGGGTTCGGTTCAGATGAAACGTAAAACGCCGGTTTATTGGTAGTTACGGAATCAATGGGATCGTGGTGGTATTGTTCAAGGATTTTAAAGGGACATAGGTAGTAGGGATTATTACTTGCGGTGATACCGCCTATGTAAACAACGATGGCAGATAGCATATCAAAACTGGAGGACGCGGTCGATGGTCCGAGACAGCTGGCGTTGACACCTACAGGAAGTCAGGGCCCAAGTTGGGCTGTAGTACTACGACGACCCAAGATCATAATTTGACAGTGAATTGGCTATGGCCCACATCGCTATCAGCATCAAAAAATGAGTAAATGTCGCGATAGGCAGTAACAGCACGTATTGCATGCGAAAGCGATCAATTGAATAAACGACGGCTTAGATAGCTAGAATATTCCATGAATATTTTGCTGGCTATTAAATCCAAGAAGTGTTATTCATTTTCTTTGGTCACAAACTATTTCTTTTAGTTGTGAGCGTTTTCTTGGTCGGGGTTTGCTTTGAAGTCATATATAACGCTCTTAACATTGCCTTAAGGCAGTGAAGCTGTAAGAAACCTTTTCAAAAATTTCCTATAAGGCGATACATACGTGCAGTCTGTATTCTTTTATTTCTGTATGTTCGTATTTTTTAGATTCAAATATTTGTGCGCCTTATACCTAAAGTTAATAACATAATCCAAACATTTAAATTGCAATCAGAACATTTAAAAGTTAGTCGATAGTCTCCAGTATACACCTATCGAAGTCTGAAGCACTGCTACCTACAAAGCCATCTTTCAAGAATTCTTAACAATGTACGATGAAGTATTTGCTTCTCGATTCTTTGTAATGATCGCAACCTAAATACACTTCACAATAATGTCAGGCATTTATAGTTTTTAAAACATAAACAATGGGTGTTTGTTTGATGGGCGAACTCATAGTCATCAATATGGGCGGACAAGGCAATATCTCTACCACGGCATCAACCATTGAACTCAACCCAAGTAAAAGTGTGAATTCGCTACACGCAAAATACCTTTCTTTCATTATCGTATTATTTCTTGATTAGCATTTATTTACCATAGTTAGCATAATTCCCATCACTTATTCGCTATCAGCACCTTCGCTCCCCTACCCAAACCCCAGCAATGACTTGCTTTGAAATCCGTGAGTAATACCAGTAACAATGGAACTGGCGAGTGGAATGGACGAGCTGAGAAATGAGGAGCGGCGGAGCGCATCATTGGCAAATGTTAAAACTCAACAGCCAAATATTTCTTCCTATCGAATATTCATAATTTGCGACTCGTAGTGAATTACGAATCAGCCGATCTTGCACCGGCAATAATGAGTAATGCATGGCGTAATCAACAAGTGATAAATTATGGAATGCAAACTTATCGCTCGCCAGCTTCTATTTACAAAACGCACGCAAAGACTAGACCATTTTGCAAAGATTTATGAAAGTGTGGTGTTCGTTCATCACTTTTCGATAGACCCATCACCTGAATCATCTCAACGCAATCACATATCATAGGTTGGCTGGCCAGCGAAAAACGATGGAAACCGTTAAGGTATGCCCATTTCTAGTTCGATGTGTGGCCAGCGGGACTCCGTTAGCTGGAAGAAAGTATCTAGCATTCTGCAAACTGAACATTCAACTGTAAACGATTGATTCGATTGACAACAACATTGACTAGCAATTCGAATTTCTGCGAATTAGCCTAGCTGAACGCCACCACCAATGATGGAGACGCAATAGCACGATCGTCGATATCTCAATGAATATCAGATTTCTTGTCAGTTTGTCGTTTTCTATATTGACCTCTTTCAACACTTTGCTCATTTGATGCATGCTAAGTTCCAATGCCACTAATGTTTGCTGATCCCCTTAATATCGACAAACACGACAATCCCAAGTCGCAAGGTCAGCTTAGTTTTTCGCTTCCGCTGTAGTAAATAATCCGCAAAACGTGCTAATGCATTTAACAAAAGTGAAAAGACCACATATAAATCTCGCGGTCGCGATAGGGAAAAGATGAAAATAAATACTATATACGGCTAAAAATAGGCTCTTACCTGTCACCTGAATATGAGTCGGACTCCACATTTTCACGGAGGAAACTAACACTTAATTTCAATAGTAACGTCGCAATTTGCACCTTCCAAAATCACTTCAACAATCGCGCTTCACATTAAGCACTCACTAAATAATTCCCCGACGATCTACAACTCGATTTACCGACGAAAGCTGCACTATTTTCACAAAATCTTATCCCGTCCGTTCGAGTGCCAACTAAACAAAGCCACCCGACCTGTCAAAATGACATCACAACTTCATTCACGACCAGCACGAACGCATATCTCAAATCTCAGCTGCCGCGAACGCCGCCGACCAACACCGAACAAGCCGCAGCTCGTGAACGATGACCATCAACACCACTCAAACGACCCATATTTTCCACTCAAAACACAATAAGACTCATTGCGCTGAATAAATGCGGGCTGAATATGCAACGGCTGTCATTTTGACGTTGACGTCGAAATTGCTCCAAACTCAGCTGATTCATGGAAAAATACTAGTTAGATCTGTTCTTACTTCCAAATTTCGTAGTGCTGCTATTAGTTAACCAAATAGAAACGACTAGAAGCTATAACAGAAAATGGTTTGTGTCCCGTGCATATTAATCCCCGTGCTTTTGTTCATCTGGCATAAATTCTTCCAACCGATATTGCTGCGGTTTTGGAACCCTTGGGAAAAGAAAGATAAAGATGGAAATGTGATAAAAGCAGGCCCTGAATTTCCATTCCAATGCAAAGGTGATTCCTGTCCATTCCCCATTAAGAAAAATAAAGCTTTGGAAGGTGATAATAGTACAACAGAAAATACGGGCGGAAGTAGTGAAGGCAATGATATGAATACAATCGGAGAAGCGGAAGCAGTGGATTCTAAAAAAATCAATTGACGTAATTTGTGATTAGTTCAAAGTACTCATTTGTGTATCTGTATGTAATTATCACTAATTATTTTATCTAGGTTGTAAGATAGGAAATACAGTTGTGGTATGACTAAACTATGTTTTTCTTTTAAATACAGATTTTACAATCTAGAAAAATGCCTGCTGCTCAATTAAGTAGGATTCAATCGAAAGGAATGTAGCTATGCACTATACAGGAGAAAAGTCAAATACTATAAAAGAGAATAGCCATACCAGATCTAAGCATAAAGTGATAGTTTTAACAATTGTTAAAGCTGATTTCTAACTTGAACTTCACATATATAGGACTCCAACAAGTATCTTTTCAAAGGTCTGCAAAAAAAAGTTGCTCGAAGAATTTTTAGTTTTTCTGTACTACACTCGGTTAAGGACTTTGTTTCTTCGTAAATCCATCTATTTATCTGGTAGAGCTGTATATTTAAATTGTTCGGACTTGTGCATAATTGATTTTTCAAAATAAGATCTACTTCTGCGAAATTATGAAACAAAAATCTGGTTAGTTGGACTCATAGGAAAGATATGCATAGAAGGTCAGCTTCCCATCTCACCCAAATTCACCGCACTGCTTTGGTCACTATCAACTGCTTGTTATCTTGTCCATGAAACCAAGTTTACTTCTCGTATTTCAATGTCTATGGGTGCATGAATTTGTTTAAAGCTTTCTTTCTATGTGTATCTCTTCTATGGTAGGACTAGCGAAAAGGGAAGTTATCGACACAGCTTTCACTCACAACTTTATTGATAATGAAAGCTAACTTATTTATTTTTTGCAACAGATTTTAAATTTAAGATGAATATCTCATAGAATGTATATATTGATGCGACTACTTTTTAGAAAAAGAATAGTTCATAATCTGGTTACTGAAATTCGATGAAGCGATTGAATGTAAACACTGCGTATTGCTGCTTCGCAATGACTATTTTTTTTGTGTAATGTTTTGCACACTTCACTTCGCTCAAACGAAATCGGAAGCGACCTCCCATCGGTTCTAGACGTGAAGTCTTGGGACGTGACAACGGACTGTGCCCTACAGGTCAACAAGTCCGAACACAGTCTACTCCGAGGTGGCTGCTGGCTGGCTAGTTCGGAGAGGAGTTCGGTCGCGGGTCTTGCGCGAGTAGGCCAAGTCCTGAATACAAAAATTCAGCCACCGGTTCACATGCCCGTTTTATTAACGCGTCGAAACATTAACATACGGAAGAGAAACCTATCCTTACTTTATTCCGTATTTCTTAAACTCATCCAGACAACAACAAAAAAACGTTTATAATTCCGTTTTCCCGAGTATCACCGACGCGGTACCGAAAAATATCCTACTTTAACCCGAATCCGAAAAACCCTACGCTAATAAAAACGCAACAACTTATTGTACCGCGTACCGAGCGTGACGTGGAACCGGCCATCTGCGGATTCCTAGAACCCTACCCTTGTAACGGCATACTTACCGTTCGTTATCATTCCTGCTGGAAAAAAGAAGGGTCCGCTGGAAAGGAAAGACTGGGTTAGCCTAGCAATTCATTTGCGTCTTTATTTCTTTCATAACACTACTTTGTATCTTTTTTCCTTCCTTTTTTTTTTGAAAAATCAAATGTATCTGTATCTAACTAACGGTGGATTATAAACTTGCAAGGTTTCAGTTTCTTTACTTTTGTTGCGATGCTTTTCATTATTGGTATTATTTCATCAATCCAGTAGCCTTCGCTTATTACTCGCAGGTTCTCACATTCTGTTTTCTACGATTTATTATAATTGTTTAATTGTATGTATATCTTTTGTTTTAAACTAATAAGTTCAGTCTTATATTTAAAGCGCATCATTTTTTTTTCATCTCAATATTAAATTTGTGACCTGTTCAATTTATAGTTAATCAAACAAATTCCTTACTGGTTTCTAACAAAAATTATTTAAAACCTTATATAAACAATAATAGGGTATAATTATCAATGCATTAGGGATATAATATAATTTTTTTTTTAATTCTTAAAAGGATTGTAATATTTAGCCACTAAGTTCTTTGAACCACCTCGTTCAATGCAAGAAATGTAGGAAATCATTTCATAATTTACGCATAAGGACACTTTCCTTTTGAAATTTATTTAAAGGGGACCTAATTTAGAAATTTTAATGGGCCATTGACTGGAAGTCTTCAAATAGAAAAAGCTGGAAGAATCAATATTAGCAAGTGAACTGTCTTGCACCAAAGTGGTGGCCCAAAAATTATTTTCAATAGTTTTGGTTAATGTCTCAAATTACAGATTTTTTTCGTTAGGTTGTTTACACACTACTTTATTTTTTAGTAGAAAGAGAAAAAAAAGACTCGCAAAAATACTGAATTTGATTTTCATCAATACCTCAATTACTTTATTCATTTTTCTTCATTTTCTTTTTTTTTTCGATATATTAACCCATATCATCCTACTGTTCCATTATTGGAACGGTTTGTTTTTGAATTTTATAATTTTTTGATCAACGAATCGGGTCATTATTTTTGCATTCTGGCTACACTAAAGTCCCAAGCTATCAATTACATTGAAATTTTTATCATAATCAGGGGAATCCCCATTAGTGAGTGGTGATTTATTTTACTAAGTAGTGAGGACAACATGTCTCGCAGTAAGACGTAAGTATTATTACTTTTTTCTTCAAAAGTATATAATATTTATGCATGATTTTATCAACGATGCTATAGGTAATTAGCAAGTTATAAAAATTAATTGAAAAACTACGGTTTTGATATAAGTATTGCGTTTTTCTTGTACCGTTTCATTATTGGAACAGTAGGAATATATACCTTTGTAATATTTTGTTTGAGACGGTACCGTATTTAGGTTTTATAATGGTCGCGTTCTATTTATTTTATTTTAAATTGACTGTTGATGAAATCCTTGCATATTTGGAAGAAGCTGATAATGTTTTAGGGGCAAATATTTATATTACGCCTCCCGAAAACAACGAGTTAAGTGACGGAGATAGTGGTGATAAGGAATCACATGACATAAATCACTTGTCTCGAACTCAGTTGTTAGCGGAGGCGGCAGTAAGGGCTACAATCAACGCTGAAACAAATATTGAGGTAGCAGAGCATAACATGGATACTCCAACACCTGGATCCACTAGCAACTAAGTTAAAGTTAATCTTCCACCCTCTAAAAGAAAAAAATCTGAGGTACCAAGGAGATGGAAATCTGTTGACATTGTCAAAAAATCGGAGAAAGAATCTGCACCACCTTCATTCTTAGACGATATAGAGCATCCAATTGATTTCTTTGAGCTTTTTTTTGATGATGAAGTTTTCGAACTTCTTCGTTCAGAAACGGAAAAAAATGCAATTCAGAAGGGGCATCACAGTTTCAGGGTAACCACTGCAGAAATCAAGCAATTTATTTGTATTCTACTGCTTACTGGTTATAATAATGTAGCTAGGTATCGCATGTATTGGGAGCAAAGCGTTGACTGCAATTTTCAGGGAGTAGCATCAGTTATGTCAAGAAACCGGTTTGAAGAGTTGTTGCGATTCCTCCATGCAGGCGATAACTATCATTTGCCTCCAAATGACAAATTCGCTAAGGTTCGTCCCCTTTGGGATCTTTTGAATAAAAGGTGGCTAAAATATTTTCCCGGTGACAGAAATTTGAGTATTGATGAGTCAATGATCCCGTATTTTGGAAAACACAGCACAAAGCAGCATATTCATGGGAAACCGATTCGATTTGGATATAAAAACTGGTCGATTTGTACACGACTTGGATATTTGGTATATGGAGAGCTTTACCAAGGAGCAAATACGGGAAATACTCGTCCTGAGCTTGGCGTCGGTGGCTCTGTGGTATTAGATCTCATATCCAAACTACCCCCGGGTAGTTATAACTTTTATATGGATAATTTCTTCACTTCGTTGTCTCTTCTCGAAGAGATACGGAAATTAGGGCACGATGCGACTGGAACAATAAGAGCAAACAGAGTCGAAAAGGCTCCTTTAAAGGATCCAAAAGAAATGAAAAAAACCAAAAGAGGATCATACTTTCAGTGTACTGATGCTTCTTTTGGAATTACTTTGGTTCGATATAATGCCAATAACATCGTCACTGTTGCGTCAACTCAATCTGGTACACATCCCGTTGGGAAAGTGATGCGTTTCTGTGATAAACAGAAAAAAGAAATAGATCAGCCCAGGTGTATTATCAACTATAATCGATACATGATTGGCGTAGGCCGATTAGACCAGAATGTAGGGTGCTATCGAATTTCGATTCGCTGTAAGAGGTGGTATTGGCAGCTGCTGATGTTTCCTATAAATGTTTGTGTCAATAATGCCTTCCAGCTATACAAATTATCATCATTGTCAAAACAAGGTAGTACTTATGATTTGTTATCATTCACTAGGAACATTGTGACTACATATATGCAAACAAGAGATACAGCCTCAACTTCATTGATCTCAAAAATTCCGCTGCCTAGGTCATCGCTTGCTGTAATAAAACGGGTGCCAGACAGTAAAGATTAGACAAGAAGAGACAGCACAGTACCATCAACCAAAATAAACAAACTCGTTGCGGCTTATGCCACAAAAACACAACTATGAAGTGTAGCAGTTGCAACGTAGCTCTTCATAATAAATGTTCAATCGATTTTCACAATAAATGATATTCATTTCACCTATGATAGTCATAAAATATAAATTTATAAGAAGCTTTGTAATAATAAACAAAATAAATTTAGATTTTATGTAACTCGCTCTTTTATTTCAGCTACTTCTTCAATTTTATAAAGAAGAAAATACAGTGGCATATTGTCCTAATGTTCCATTTTTGGAACGGTACTGTCATAACAAAAGCAAAGCAGGATTTTTTTTTCTGTCAATAGTTTTTCGTTTCTTAGGCCATTAATGTGCATTTCTGAGAGTTTGGCACAAATCAGATAAAGTTAAAAGTGCTTGGGATGATATGGGTTAATAAAAAATGGGAATATTAATTTTTGATTCAAATTAAATTCATTGCACTAGCAATATCTCAGAAATTAATTATATACATTTTTAACTCTTAATTGGAAAAAATTTTTAAATGCGAGGATTTTTTTATATCGTAAGTATAACTAATATTGCATTTAGGAAAAATCATCGTGTTAATTTAACTCTTACAAGTAAGTAGGCAGGATTATCCAATATTTCGTACATATAAAGTAAAAATAGTAAAAGAGTCCTTACTGAATATAGTTTGACCGGGAAATTAAGTAAATCACCACTCCTCTAAATAAATGATACCTTGTTTTTGGTCGTTACTCGCACCAACATTTTTTTCATTATTGTAATTTGCTTATGTTTTGTTGAATTGTAATTGTATGGTATTAAATATAATTTAACGGTTATAAAAGTTTTATTTAAAAATTACTGAACTAATATTATAAACCGGATATCCTTGATTACTAAATTGAAACTGTTCTCATTGTTGCTTTACCCCCGTTTTACGTTTTATGGAATATATCACTTCTACACACACTATGGATATAACCGAAAAAATTATTTTTCTTTCGATCAAGATGCTTCACTTGCATAGTCTATGTTGATCATATTTTCATACATGAAATGTATATACCTAAGATTATGGGAACGCTCAATTTCCATTGAGAACGCAACAATAAATTCATGTTTTTCACGATATCAACTAAAGAAACTTTTTCGCGGGATTTCCGACGTGTTATCGTTATTTAAATTAGTTTCAAGTTTCCTTCATAAGTCTTCTCACATTCGGACAATTATCTAATTTTATAACCATATCTTTATTGTTAATGTTCTTGCATTGCAACTCGCTTATTCACTTTTAACTTCAAAAATAAATCACCCAATGCAATCCGGGGTAATCGATACGTGTCATGCATTGTTTGAAAGCGGAAGAGGTTTTCGTAGTAGATGTGTTACTTGACTCTTGACTCAAGCCACTTGCCCCCACCTGACAATGGACAGGAAATTGACATAACCTTTCAATGCCGTTGGGATAAATTTACGATAATTTTTGAACGGTCTGAACAAAACTCCACTGTGATAGTGATGGCGTCTGTCATGATTTTCGTGTGGTTGCCTGGTTTTGGATTCCCCACGTCACCTTCCTCGGCAAGGCATTCCCCGGGTGTCCGATGCGCCATGGCGATCTGCACTGACACAAAAAAATTGCGGTTAGGTACTCCCTTTGGGCTCACACTTTACTCACTTTGAGGATAGGTACTCCCCCCTTTTTCGCTTTATCCAGATTCTAATGTGTTCACTTCAATTTTGCTTAATACAACACAATTTATACTTGCTACAACACAATTTACAACGGAAATGTGCAAAAGATAAATTATTTCGGACAATATAGCAAACACATCCGTATCAGAAATGCACAATAACGCTACCAAAAACTGTCATTTTGAAATCAACATGGCCATCTGGCCCGTGCCTTCCGCTTTCTGACGTTCACTCCCACACAAAACTGACGTAGAATGGGAAGTCATACGGTGGCAAATTGCTCCTCAAAGGGAACAAGATATAACCGGAGTGGACATCCATGTGTACATTCCTCAAAGGGAACAAGATAAAACCGGAGTGGACATCCATGTGTACACGTTGTCGCAACTACCCCTGCGACCGGCTGCCTAACTACGTGTCGTTTCGCACCTATCCCTGCGACCGTGATTCGAAAGCTAGTTAAGGGGAACCCAATGGGTTGTCACAAGAAAGTAAACAAACGCTTATGCACTCGTAAATATGGTTTTATTGCAAAGAACACTTCACAGAACAAGAAAATAGCATTGAATACAAATAAAGCATTATGGCCACTTAGGATAGAAAACACTGTCGTATCGATAACCCATCGTTTTCTAGCAATAACGCACATTACACTTTTAATTGAGTTCCTCGCTCCGATTTACAATGTCACTCCGTAAAATGTTGTTATCCCTAAACCAGGTGTAATATTACTTTCACTACAGTCAATATGTACCTCCGGACACGTTCTCGAACCGAAAAAACGACTAAATTCCGAATCGTATCTCACGCGCCAGGTAAATTTCGCGTCCATGTTTAGTCGTCAAATTGACAATCTGGCTCTTGAGAGGAGAAATTGTGGAAATTATTGGAAATGAAATGACAATCATGCTCAGAAGGTGGTCGTATCATTTTCTATGGAGCTTATATGAGCATAGCCTCTCCATTTGTTCCGTTCCTCAAAGCTTGTTCCTCAAAGCACATCACCTTCCTCTCAGCTGACCAAAAGCGGTTCAGGAACAGCGAGAGGTTAGAGGGTGCGTTCCGATTTCGTCGACGTCAATAACGACTGGCTAATAATCGACAGTGGCGTAGGGCCTATTTATTACAATTGTTACCTACATACGGCTTTTATAATTATAAATTTTTGCTTATAATTGCAATGGAACCGCGAGATTAGATTTCCCGTGGGAAATCTTAACTGACCTCTCATTGGTTCTAGACGTGAAGTCTGAGTCGTGCCAACGAATGGTACCCAATCGGTCAACCAGTCCGTGCCCTCGTAATTCCTTTCGCGGTGGCTGCTTGTCGGCCAGCTATTTCGGAGAGGGTTTCGGTCGCAGGTCTTTTAAATGGATTACGCTCGATTACTTTAATTCAGCCACCATCACGTGCCCGTTTTAAAACGCGTCTAAATGCAACCATACGAAAAAGAAACCTATCTCTACTTTATTCAAGCATTACAAAAAAAATTGATCGAATTCCGCGTTCCCGAAATTTCTTTCTCTTTTTCTCGACGCGGTACCGAAAAATATTCTACTCTAATGTGAACTCCGAAACAATCTACTCTTATAAAAAACCACAAAATAAACTATGGTACCGCGTACCGATCGCGACGCGAAATCGACCATTCGCGGATTACAAGAACCGTACCCTTTTTGCGGCATACTCACCTTTCACCGACATTGTCCTACTGGAAGATTACAGTGTATGTAACCCTGTTAAGGACTCTCTTTTTAAAATGAAATGTTAAGGACTCTCTTTTTAAAATGAATCATCGAAAATCATCTAACGATATGGAGAAGAAGAAATACTAACACAAAACCACAGGTCGACCAGCGGATCGTTAATTATGTATAATACAAAGTTCATTTCAATCAAGTTGTAGAACGTAAACACAGACTTCCCAAAAATTTTTTAAATATTTTTAATCTCTTCCTAATAAAGTGTTGGTTTTAGCTTTTGTTCTTACATATTATCAAAAGCTATCACCCTCTAATTTTTCAATTTATAAGGATGATTACTTTGAAGTACAAAATAACTTCAGTTATCAAATATCCTTAAAGAGTGTCTAACATATACTATAACTTCAAAGATAAAAAAGAACAATAGCTTCATTAACTGTGTGGTTTTGTTCTATTTTAAAATAAATGCACTTTTACCGCAATGGTACTCTGATTCCCATGAGTTCTGTATAAGAACATATTTTATTCCTAACTTCTTATCTAAATGGAAAAATCAATCAATACAATCGTAAAACCTAACTTATAAATTGATCGTTTTCCAGAAGGTGTGCAAGGTTTAACGTAAGAAGCAAGATGAAAATTCTAGTAATTTCCAATAATTTGAAATTAATGCAGGCAGCTTATTGATCCTATTATTTTACTAGCTTATCTAAATTTATGCTTATAGCATTTGAACTATTTTTATTTATTTCTGTCTTCTCGGTGCTTGCATTATAAATTGCCCAAAAATTTACTGTCATCCTGCTTGTAAAAGAAATTAAATAATTTTTGGGAATACATACATGTTTTTCTTTTTTTCCTTTGATCTTTAAGGTTTAATTGTAAATAGGTTTATATATGTCGTTATATATCATCTTATTCGAAATACATAATAAAATAAAGACATTCTTTGATAAAGCGAGACAGATTTCTTAAAACACTGATTAACTGTTATTAGAATAACGTATGAAAATCAAATTCAGTGAGAGCTAACTTCAAGTCCACTCCTATCCCTAGTCATATACAATAAGAATGAAAATATTTTTCATGCGTATACATTTTCACGCAGTTTTAATTAGGTTGCAACTGCACTTTAGAAGAGTAATTGCAATTAGATAAAAACTTTTGTAAAATCACTTCTTCTATCTTCCGGTGAATTCCTGAGCTTGAAATTGCCGCCGTAACATCTCCACCTTCCTTTGGGCATTTATACCCTTTCCCCTGTATATTTATTTAATTTTATTACAATTTGACCGATTTCCCTGTAATTTTAATTTCACATCATCACAATCCCACCCTTTCCCCTTATTTTCAATTACAAAAATAGTAGTATAATAATAATTCTAATTCATTACTTCCTATTAACAAAATTTAATTCTATACTATACATTTTCCCTAGCAAAACCTAATTCCTTCCTTCATACTAACTAATTTTATTCATTACTTCCCACTGACAAATTTTATTTTTCATACTAACAAAAATTTATTCACGTTTCCCCCCTACTAACAAAATTAAATTTCATACCCAGACGTATAGTTGAATCAACAGAAGTTGGCTCCGTTGGTAGCGTCACGGGGCCCTGGGTTCAAGTTCCCCGAGTGCAGGAAAGCATTCTTTTTGGAGTATCGGCAAAATCAATAGTTTCCGTATATATGTGACACTTTGCATCTAATCAAACACTTCTTTGGTTATGCAAAATGGAAATTTTTGCGTTTGTCGGTACGAAAAAGATGTGTGGATAGTGGAATTGAGGTGTAATGAACTTCGATTACGTTACCCTGATGCGGCAGCGGTAATGAAAAATGAAATGATTGCGGGATCGGATTTGCTGGAGTTGAAATGCTGGATTGGTTTCTTGAATTTGGGCAGTCAGTATTGGCTTGTGAAGGAGTGTGAAATTTTTTGGCGGTTTCGGAGAAAGTTTTGTTTTAAAAATTTTGGGAAGAAAAGGTGTTTCAAGTCAAAATGGCAAGTTTAGTGTATTAATTAAATACAGTGGCTCACAGCTTATTTGATGCACTTCAATAAATATTAAACAAAATGTTGTCCTTATGCAGATAAATAAAAATTTACAAATATTTTGATGCAGATTTTACAGTTAGTATAACTGAAATTCGAAGCACAAAAGAAAGTAAGAAAAAATGTTTCAAATGTCCCGTTAGCAGTAATGAAGCAAAATCATTTGCATAGGATAGCTCACAGCTTATTTGATGCAGTTAGTTCTTTGTATCCTAGCATTAAAAGTGCACGATTTTCACCGGATTTTTTTTTGGATATATTGAACTTATTGCGTTTCTTATTTTATTTTTAAAAAAGTTATTTGACCTTGATAGTTTAAAAGTGGATAAATTGTGTAATATTTAAAATGGGCCGTAGGACAACACTTGAACAGCGGGAATTAGTCATTCATCATTTTAGAAATGGTGAATCTCATCGCAAAATCAGCGAAGTTGTCAATTTAAGTTCATCAACAGTTCAGCATATAATTGAAAGGTTTACCAATGAAAAAAGGTTGGAAAACAAGGGTAGAAATGCACCAAATAAAATTTTGAATGAGTCTGATGAACGGTGGATCGTCCGGAAAATAATGCAAAACCCTAAGTTATCAGCTCCTAAATTGGCGAACGAAGTGTTTACTGGAATTGGTAAAGAATGCAGTGCTGAAACCATACGTCGTGTGCTAAGAAAGCATAATTTTAATGGCCGAGTTGCACGAAAGAAGCCGTTCATCAGTATCAAAAATCGACAAAGCCGCCTGAACTTTGCTACGGAGCATATTTCAAAGGATTTGGACTTTTGAAAAACCGTGAATTTCGCTGACGAGTCCAAATTCAACATATTTGGCTCAGATGGAATGGCGTGCGTTTGGAGAAAGCCAAATACAGAGCTCAAAAAAGCAAATTTACATGAGACTGTTAAGCACGGCGGTGGCAGCGTAATGGTTTGGGCCTGTATGTCAGCAGCCGGACTTGGGAAGCTAGCCTTTATTGAAGGAAACATGGACAAGATCATGTACAGTAATATCCTAAAGGAAAATCTCCTGCAAAGTGCTGACGAACTCGGAATCCGGCGTGAATTCAGATTCTACCAAGATAATTACCCTAAACATAAGTCAGAAATCGTACAATCTTGGCTTATTTGGAATTGTCCTCATTTGATGGCTCCCCCGGCACAGTCATCCAACTTAAATGTAATTGAGAATTTATGGGCTTTTCTGGAGAAAAAAATTCGTAACCACGCAATTTACAACAAAATTGATTTAAAGAAAGCTCTTTTAGAAGAATGGAGTAAAATAACGCCAGAAATGACAGGAAAGCTGGTTGAATCTGTTCCAAATAGACTCAAAGCTGTCTTGAGCCAAAAAGAAAACCATACGAAATATTAGTGTTGAACTGGAAATCCTCTACATGGATAAATTTAAGGAAAACGTGGACTGCATCAATTAAGCTGTGACATAAAATGTTGCCTTTAATTTTGTTTTTGTTATTTAGTTATTTAAGAATCAATTGTTGAAATAAATTAAATTGTTATTTTTAAAAAAGGGCTTTTATTTAATTTATTGCAGTTTAAATTTTTTCAATACCTTTTCTAATACAGAAGTTATAGTGCTTTTAGCTTTGAAAATGTTACTGCATCAAATAAGCTGTGAGCCACTGTACGTTGAAATAAAGTTGAATTTTTGAGAGTTAAAAAAAAACAGTTGGGTGAATAAAAGATTTTTGGTAGCAGAACGGTTTCGGCCTAGTGGTTGTGATACTGTAGAAAAATTAATTAGTGGATACGAGAAGTGGAAAAACAAAACCTACAAAAAAAGAAACGAGCATTAAATCGTGAGAATTGTGCCAAGTGATAGAGTTGATCACCTTCTGATCCTACAGTGAAGATAGGAATTGTAATTTTCATGTGGGGAATCGAAAGTTTGTATAAACAAGTTGAGTAAGCAGGAGAGTGCTCCTACCAGAAGGACTTTGTAAACATCCTAGGGTTAGAAACAAGTTTTCGAATGGCGTGAATCGATAACTTGAATTATTCATCCAATACTTGGATATGAAATCGTTCAAATTTATACAAAAGATGCACAATTTCTCTCATAAGCACAGTGCAGCCGCCATTTTAATCTAGCTTAAGTGATTTTTCTGAATGCTCGGCCGATTGAAAATGTTCAAGTTAAACACTATTCCTTAAATTTTCATGAAAATTGAAAGAAAATAAAAGTGCCTTGGTCAATTTTAAATATATATAGGGTTTTCCAATAAGAGGTGCTATTTTGAATAGATCTTGTATTTAACACCTTGCGACTTCTTTCTTTGGAGCCACGTGTTAGAGAAGGCCTACGCCAATAGCCCAGCGTCGATTCAAGATCTCAAAGATGAAATTCGTGAGGCTACCGAGGACACAGGGCAGCCACTTTGCGATTTGGTTATGGAAAATTTCATGAAAAGGATATGGTCCTGTAAGGGTGTCGTAGTAGTTATTTGCCTGATGTTATTTTTTGCCATTAACAACATATCTTCTTCTTTATAATGAAATAAACATGCGATCACTTATATTCAAAAATGGTATTTTTCTTTTAATATCAAAATAACACCTCTTATTTGAAAACCCTATATCAACCATAAACACGTGTTATTGTTGTTGTAATTCCATATAATTGAAATGGCTATAACTCACTTGATTATAATTCGATCTCAACTAAATTTTGTGAAAATAAATATCTTATATCAGTCTATATAATTGCAAAATTTCAAGAAGTTTAAAGGTACCGTTTTGATTTTATGGGCAAAAATGTAAAATCTACAAATCATACTATTATTAACAAAGTTGAGCGAATTTCGATTTCTAAGGTATTTGTTGCTCTTGTACTCATAAATACCCACGTTCGTGATAATTTTCAGATTTTTCGGCTGAAAGGTGTCCAATCGCGAGGGGGGGGGGGGGACACAAATTTTGGGTACATTTTGCCTTCCCCTGGACCCCCTAATTCATAAAATGATTTTTTTATTTCAGATTCTAAAAGTTCTAATCAAGACCTTTCATTTGATACCCCACTCGACTACCTTTGATTAAAAAAATGTTCAGCGGCCAATTCGTTATTAGGGGGGACCCCCCTTAAAAATTTTTTAAATTTTTGTTAACGCCTTAACTTTTGAGAGACCATCACTTCTGACCTTTTCACAAAGTTTGAGCATTCTAGCTTCTATAGTTTCTGAGGAAATTAGCTGTGACACACGGACAGACGGACGGACGGACAGACGGACAGACAGGTCGCGAAACTAGTAGGTCTTTGTAAAAAAAATTTTTACAAAGACCTAAAAACGGGTTTCTTTTGCAATAAGTGAGAATTACTTGTGGGGGTTAAATCTCACAACAAACGGAAATATTGAATAACGTATCCGGAAGAATTACTAAATGAAGTTATCGAAATAGACTAAGACGATAATTAACGGAAATTCACGGGCAGATTGAATATTATGATGAAGTGGCCACTTATCAGTTCTTAATGAGTTTTAATTCAAAGTCAATTAAATTTCTCAGTGACCCCACCTCTTTATTTTTGTGTCCTTCGCCAAGCGCTCGGAGATCCACGGAAAAAGAAGAGAGTAAGTCATAATTAATATTTTTCCTTGTTTTTTTGACATCCTTTGATCTATTACGTATTTTTCCCAGCTTATTGTAATTTGCTATTTTTTCCTTTAATTAATATCTCATTTAATTTATTTGCATAAAAAATTATTGAGGGGTCGATTTGTTTTTTTGATTGATATCTTTTGATTGTTGAATTTGTAAATTACTTTTTTTGAATTAAATAAACGGCCATGTCTTGCTAAAAACCATATTTTTCATTTCTTGAAATGATCTCCTCCTTTCCCGCCCTTTTCCCTTCGTGTTAGTGTTTTTATGTAGGGTGGCTCAGCACGAGCAGAGGGGTCCTGGAAATCCCACGACACGACTGAGCGCTAGCCGGCCTCAGTATGCCACCCCGGGCTACACACCCCTCTGCTTAAACATAATGTCTGCAACTGCGGTGACTTCCGCGGTAGTAACAGTATTATCTAAAATCTTTTTGGAACAATTGATTTGGTCCAATCATGTTTTTTAATCTCATTTCGAACATACATGCAGGCTGCTTCAAAATACAAAACAACGTTAACTGTTGGAACGTTGCGGGAAAATAACTTTGCATTTTTGTTCCCCTCTTAAAGACTAACTGCAACTGAATTGATGCCTTCGTTGTTGTTGTGGGGTCGCCAGGTTGTATGATGGCGATGTGAACTGTTTGGGTTGGATCTCCAGGATTATTTTGTTGTTGCTGCTGTTGTGGAGGCGATGGTGCGGTCCCAAGAGCCGGCGACCACTTCTAAACGTATAATCCCATTGTGATTGTTGTTGCGGCGTGTTTCGACTGTGCTGTTGTTTCCTTCATCGCAATGCTGGTGCTCAACTTCTGGGAGGGCGCGGTCCTAAGAGCCGGCGACCACTTCTAAACGTAGAATCCCATTGTGATTATTGTTGCGGCGTGTTTCGACTGTGCTGTTGTTTCCTTAATCGCAATTCTGGTGCTCAACTTCTGCGACAGATCAATTCTGGAATTGGTTTAATCTCGGTTACTAATTCCTTTTCAATGAAATGCAAATCGAGACGATCCTCATATGTGCTTACTTTGGTAATGGTAATACCCACATGTCCGAAATGCCCGGAACGCCAATACGATGCAAGTAAGACTCAGCCATACGTGGGAAAACGAAATTAATAACCACTCAACTCGTGCAACGTGGAAACCGGACGTCATCCTTCCAATTCCCTTTTGGCAATTGTCAAATCGCGGTGCAGTGGCAGCGAGTGGTAAAATGGTCGCTCCCAAACCACCAACGTCAATAGCGTAGGATACCTGGGTCAGCTGATCGGCGTCAGTGGCGTAGGGTTAATTTATTACACAATACAATGTGCAGTAGTCAATATCCCAAATTTTCGTGCAGTTACATTTATTTGTAATATGCTGTCCTTGCAAGAATGGTAATTTCAATTTGAATCTGTTGATACAACAATATTGATTTTGAAACAAATATATGCAATTGATGCGAATTTTAGTACTAATGAACTTGCAAATGTGTTACGTATGCAGATTGAAATTGATTGTTTGGTTGTCTCGAGAATTAATTGAATTTATGAGAAAATTATGTAAAATCTTTTATGTGTGCTAAAAGCTCATTAATGTTTATGAATATGCAATAGTGACAGACCTCTCAGTATATCTCCAATTATTTAGGCACTCAGTGCGTATTATATATACGTGAGGAATTTTCGGTCTCCCTATGGACTCGTCCTCAGATGATGGGTAAAGCAGTGCCTTCACCAAAAAACCGGTGGGTGAGTCACAAATAAAATATCGCTCTTGAAGCAAAAACTAAGCCGAAACCCTGATAATGCTCCCTTAGGATCAATTCTCCAGAAAGCAGGAAAGTCGTATCGGAAAGGATTGATTTAACGGCAACGAAAAATTGACTGCGTTTTTAGAACCTTGAATGGAAATGAGGTTCTACGAGAACTTCTTAAAAAAGCTTGTCGCTACAAAGTCAGCATCCTCGTCCTCCAGTAAATGAAATGTCTCCACAGTGAAATACCGATCATGCGTCGCCCACCACCTTCACCAGCGGGAAGAAGATTGGCAGCATACAATTCTGCGTTAAGCATTTTTTGCGAACAGACGCGTTTTTTAATCGCTCTGGTCTAAAGGTTTACAAAAACTAAATAATTTTTAAAATGTCAGTCGAGAAGTAATTTTTATTAGAAAAAGCTTATGATATCGTCGAAGTAATTGATTCAAGCAATTTATATGGAATAGCTTAATTTTACTTCAATACATAAGGAAAAGCGAAGAATCTCAAGACAACTTCAAGACCCCCGTTGGGGGAACCTGAGGAAACGTCAAATATTAAGCTAGTGGCAAGTCAAACATAATTAAGAAAACTCTGCAGCTGACTGATCGCAATAACCGCAAATTCAAGTAATGAAGAAATGAATAAACTCCGCAAAGGAAACGATGAACTGAAGCTACAGATACAGTCCCTCGAAGATCTAATCTAGCATGAAAATTAAGTGCTGGCGGCACTAATGATGGTCAACATTTTTCCAGCGCTGAAAGTACCGACAGAAGGTAATTCTGATAAGATACGTAAATTTTATTCAATATTTAAAAAATAAGAACAAGGAGAAGAAACTAACTGCTGGTTCCTCACAAAAAGCCTGTAACAAGGCAGAAAAAGTTCCACCAATAAATGAATTCGCCCGAAGCGGAAGAGATGTTATTCGGCTATTGGTAGCCAAAAATAAATTAGGCGATTCCGAAATCAAAAGAGTAAACGCAGAGAAATCAACGATTATAATTTCGTCAGCCAAAGATGCTCTAATTCTAAAGAGATTCCAAACCACTTTTACCCCAAAAAAACTAAAAAAAAGACCTATCTCTTGAAGATTCTGGACTGCGGAGAGGATACAGTCAATCTTCTTCAAGTGCTTAAGGAAGCTATACCAGACATTGAATTGATTTCAGTCAAAAAATTTGCAACAAGGAGATCGACTATTGATTGACTTTATTTAGTACAAATTTCCAATAAAAGCAATCCAAGTACCCTTCAACAGATAAGGTACTTCAAAGTGGTGAGGTGGGAGCGCCTCCAAAAAAGAGAAGTCAAACAGTATTACCTGTAAATTCAAATGGAAATGCAAGAAAATTCAGACGGAGCATAAAGAAACATTGAACTGCGTCAATTCCGGTGTATTTGGTCATCCAGCATCATATCGAGGATGCCTCCGATATCAAGACGTAAAAGTTAAATTTATTCTAAAACAAATGCAATTACACCATAGTTTGATACCTTCCAACTCTTCAAGCCCGGGGTATAATTTGCACTCGCCGCAAAAGGACAAGCAGACAATGCTGTAAAAAATATGAGAAGCAACAATGAGCTGCGTGTTAAAATCTATCAGCAACTTAATTCTTTATCGGAAAAAATCAAAAAATGTCCCAAAATAACTTGCCAATAAGCCATAATTTCCTGGACGAGCTTCATCTCGAGCTACGTCAGCTCTATTGTTGCCCTACATCAACGTGACTATCTTCTTGAATTCATTGTTAAGCAAAAGCCTGACATCTTACTTCTCACTGACATCCACCTTAAGTCATGGCACTCAATGACATTCAAATATTTTGAATTCGTAAGAAACGATACAGCAAACAATTATGGGGAATGTGGCACTGGCATATTAGTAAGAAAGCCCTACGGTTTCCAGCATTGATAAATTCGAATTCAAAAAGTTTGAATTTCTTGAAGTGTCCATCATCAAAATTTCACTGCCAGGTGGGTTATCTCAGACTATGCAACGGGTCGAAACGTTCTCAAATTCAAGGAGGAGCTTGATTCCATGTTTGAAATAGTCGAATTGAACAGGCTCCAAAATTATAATCTTTTTGCTGGTAACCTCAATGCCCGGCATACATCATGGCTTAATGCAAACAATATTGCAAGAGGTGTATTCCTTAAATAATCGATAACAGAGAATCAAATTGAATACAAGTGCAATCTATATGGGCCGGAGTTCCCAACATACAATAGAACAAATTCATGTTCAGACCTTGCATTGCTGACGCAAGACTTGAATTCAGATTTAACAATCCTCAATGGAAATTGCAGATGCTTCCTTCTTATAGAGACCGTTTTGCCATATGGGAGTAAATCATCAAAGAAATGATGTTTTCATTCCAGTTCAAAATGAAAGTCATCAGTTTAATTTCAGAAAAACAAATTGGTTAAAGTTTCACAAGAAGTTTAATCGCGAATACCAGAAGCAATGTCCTCCTTTTGACGGCGGTAACTCTTACCCAATAGCTCCTAATGACAGGAATGTAACTAACAATGAAATAGAAGAAGCTAATATTGTAAAATATTGAGAAAGTGGTTCCCAAGATTAAATATCGAAATAATATGGAAGGATATGAAGCACCAACCATATCAAGATTGAAAAGCCTTCTTCGCATACGCGTCAATAATATATATCGATGGTTTCTGGACTATAACCATCTCTCGTTGACCTTGTTGAAAAAGAGCTTAATTTATTTGATACAGGGAAATTTCATTTATACTGGGAACTTATGTTGGAATTGATACTAGGTTTCAGAACAAGTTATACTAGGTTTTACGTAGTATACTATGTTCATATACCACATCTCTGTCTAGGCTATAATCCTACTTCACAACAAATTTACTAAATACAAAGATAATATTAGCGTTTCTGAAACATTGATTGTATAAGAATCCTCGTGGTCACCAACCTACTTCACTATTAGAACTTTTTTACTTTTCATTTAGCTCTCTCTGTAAATGAAGTTGGGTTTATATTACAGTGTAGTCAATTATTTTGTTAATCTGATATCCGCAGGTTAATTTTCTTTTTACTTGAAAAGCCATCGGGCATCGCTTTGTTGTTTGAGCAGACGCGTTTCGACTCCCTTGAGCCATCTTCCGTGTCTAAAGTATAGTCGTAGGATGCGTTGAGCAGGTAAGTACTAAATCAAGTCAGAGGGATATTAGGTGTTTGTTTTTTGGATTGTTGGATGTCCGTTTAGTCTGTTTCATCTCGTTTCCGTTTTCGTCGGAGATAGTGGTCCAGTACTGAGAAAATTCCGTCGGAATTTGTAATAAGTTGTTCGTTGATAATGTCACCTTCTGTTTTTCTATGTTCATATATGTCAAGCTTTTGTAGGATGTCAAGTCTCGGTGCTTTGCAATGTTGGTTAGCAATATCATAGAATTTGTCATAGCGTCAGGTTTGCATGCGTGGTTTTGTAGGTGCGTCGCTTATTGGAGTCTGCCTTGTTGTGTAGGAAAAATCTTAACTGCTCTTTGTATCTACCATGTCGCAGTCTTTGCATGTAAGTTTGTATAAGCCACTGTTCTCGTATATTGATGTCTCATTGAGTTTTGGGTTCAGTTTGTTTCCAATGTTGTTATTAGTATTGAATGCAGTTTAAAGTTTGTATTTCTTAAGGAAGTTTGACCGTTTGTATGTCTGTTTGTTTACGTATGTTAACAAAATACACTGTTGCTCGTTCTTATGCTGTCAGTTGGTGTTCCTATTTTTGCTTATACTGTGTAATAAGTTTGTCAATGTCACGTTGTTTGTATCCATTATTACTAGCTGATCTGTAAATGTTGTTTAGTTCATTATAGTAGTAAGTAGGAGTCATGGGGATTGAGCGAAGTCTCAGCACTATTGATCTGTATGCTACTAGTTTATGTTGCGAGGGGTGGTTAGATGTTACGTGTATGGTATAATCAGTTGTGGTTGGTTTTCTGTATATTTTGCAAACTTGTCTTTTTTGTTTGGGGGCCACGGTTAGGTCTATATAATTGAATTGTCCGTTTGTTTCTTTTTCTATAGTGAAATTTATATTCGGATATATTTCATTCATATAGGTAAGTAGTTTGTATTGTTTATTTTCTTGTGTGTCAATAACGATCAAGAAGCCATCCACATATCGTCTGTAAAATATTACATAGAATTTTGACAATTTGGAGTAGAAAGACTTCTTCCAAAGATTGTAAGAATATTTATGACATTATTGAGGACATTGAATGTCCCATACTAAAACCGTCCTTGGCAAAGTATGTGTTGTTATTGAACGTAAAATAGTTCTGTTTGATTGTGGTCTTTATGAGGTTGAGTAGTTAATCTGTCGACTGTTATTGAAAGAAGGTTTATCTTTTAGCATGGTCAGTGTTTCATTAATAGGTATAGACAGATAGAGGTTGGTGATATCCTAAGATTAATAAGAACTGGATAGGCTAAGCTCATATAAAATGCATGAGAGAGCATGCGACCGGTTTCTCCTCTCTTCCAAGCGAACAGTCTGTCATTTCCTCCCCGTCTGCCTCTTGCTGTTCACTTTCTTGTTCCAAAAGCTGACTAGGTGTGAGCTGACTGTCAAGTTGACTGATGCAAATTGGACGCCAAATTGGCCAATTTGCAAGTTTCGTCGCGAATTTTATCCGATATTAAAACTGTGGAAAGTTTTCGCGATCTAAATTCGTTCCAAGTGTTTAAACATTCGATTGCAGTTTGTGATTCAAGTAACTTTAACGTGTGACACTGTGAAATTAATTTAGAATTTCAAAATGAAATGTGTAGCGCCTTCGTGAAAAAATCATAGTGGAAAAGGATCTGTAGGTGTTTCATTTCACAAGTGAGTAGTTAATATATTAATTTTTTGCATGTTTTTCATACAATGCTGAAAGTTTTTCAAATAGAAAGCAAATTTTTGGTATTGTATGAAAATTTGTTTACATTGAGCAGCAGCCATGTTTGCTTGTGCAATTTGGCTCTCTCTAAGGTTGTAAACAAGAGCGTAGCAGTAGGAAAAGTGGTCGCAGGGGTTGTTGCAACCATAGTGTCACGTGGTTGTCCACTCCAGTATTATTTAATTACTCAATGGTGATATCTGTGGTGATAAAAGTCGGTAAGTGTCAGCCAATGTTAAAGAGGTAGTAAAGTTCGCCAGATCACAGCTGTTCTTTAATGTGTATTTATCGTCAAGGTGCATGATATCAGCCAAATCGTTGCAAAGTACCATGCTAATTGGTATGCAGGAGCTGGGCGGTAATTGACGACCGGCCTGATAGGGATATTGGGTTTGTGGACCTTACTTTGTGCTTTAAGAGGTGGTGTGGATGGATTTGAGTTTCTGTAGCGGTGCTGAGTAATGATCAATGGGAATTGTATTGTATAATACCAGTACGAAAGTCTGCTTTTATGCGTATTTACGGCAACAGATTTAACAATTACTTTAAATATTTGAAACTATCAATATTTTGTGATGATTGATTACATATATATATATATATATATATATATATATATATATATATATATATATATATATATATATATATATATGGATGCTAAATGGGTCTATCAACAATAAGTTTATTTTTGTACCCTATAATCTATAATATTTTTTTATGAGTCAAAATAAATAAATACATATGGTATAGACATTGATTTTAAGACATAGTTATTCAAATTAATATCTAGTAAGTTGTTTTATGTTATTCCCTATAATAATGAGATTTTTTATTTAGAAAAAAACATATAAACTGTTACCAAAAAACAGAAAATCGCAAATTTTTATAAAGTTTTAAAAGTGTTGCAATGTATTTGTATAAGTGCGACTATTAGTTGATGATCAATTTGTAATTTGCGATTATTTTTGAGCTTTCTACTCAAGATTTTTTCCAGACCAAAGTCAAACAATCTAAAGTGCAATTCATGTTTTCTAAATTCGTTTATGATCTAATATGTGATCAGTTTTATAAATAGTTTTGAAAGACCCTCTAGAATGAACTCCTGATGCTCCAGAACTGAAGGATGATTTTTTTTTGATTGCAGGTTTTAAAACGAAATTAGAGCGCTTTGTATGAATGTTCTAATTTTTTTCTTTCTCCTATTTATCTCCCAATAGAATAACGTTCTCCCCCCAAATTATGAATACGCCTCATAAAATATCATCAGACTTGTTACCGACATGTATTCACTCAATATTTCTATACAATACCAAGCTAGCGAACTGGTGTATACTTCACAAGAATCCAATGAAAATTCGCCCGTCGCAGCAATGCCATCAATTTTTCTTGAAGTGAGAAATAAACAATCGTTCCCATATTATTTCATGTGCATTACTTTTCACTTCATCCATCAGGTGTACCATTCCAGCGAGAGGACTCAAATCATCCATTGAGAATAAGTTTTGAGTCTCAACTAATCAAGAACAATATCACTTAGTTTACGTGCATGTACACGTACAACAAAAGATTTACGTACATTTTGTTTATCACCTGTTGCAAGTTCATTTATGTCTTGCGCTGTCATGGTCAGGTGCAACCTGCACCCGGTGACTCACTAAGGGGGGGGGGGGCACATAAGTGGGAACACTCATCCACCGTCGTCTAAAGATCTACGCGGGGCCACGATATACTTCCCGTGCAGGAACTCCCGTCGGCTATATTTACTTTCAAGCACACTGAAAGGTGAAAGATAAGTCAAATTACGATCGTCATGCAAATGTAGCTAATTTGAATGCGTTTTTTCTTTTTCGCCCAATCTTTTCATTTTTCGGCGCCATCTACTCGGGTGAAAAACAAATTGAGACGATCCAATGATGCAAGTCAAAATCCAAACGACACTCACGGTGGGCAAGGGCGTAAGGTTCCCTTTAATTTTATGACAATCTCTACTTCAAAAAAATTCCCAATCATCAGTTGAATTAATAGAGTGAGAGCCAGTGCCTGCCAGACATACGTTAAAGTATAAAACCTGAAAATTTTTTGCGTCTTCTCACTGGTGTAGGGAACAATGTTTGGGGGCTACAAACCTTGAGTAACGGTGCCTTCGGTAAGTATCAGGTAATTAAGGTGTACAGTACCTGAACTCTCTCACGTTAAATTATAAAAGCTGAACCTTACACAGAGTGTTCTAAGTCATTATTTAAAAGGCCAGACCTATCCGAAGGGTCTAACACTCCCCCAGGCGCGGTAGAAGGTCAAATGCACTGAGAGAGCATTGCTCAGGTACATGAATGCATTTAAGAAGTATTCCTGCAGTTTAAATTTTATGATTAATGAAAATTATATGTGAATATTACTCAAAAATTATCAAATATTAGATAGTTGATATTTAGTGCCGCGAAATGTAAGTGTACGAAACCAATTGATATCACTAACGAAGCACTTAGAGTTTTAATCCCCGACGTTTTGATCCATAAAAAAGCGACTTTCACTGCAAAGCAATTTTTAATCGGCAAGATACAATTTGAACAGTTGGATATATGAAGAAATGTCACTTCACTTAGCTAATCAAAAGAAAGCAAAAAAGTGATGACGTCGATATTTAGGCATTACTAACTATGTAGCAGCTGCAGTTAGAACAAATTTTATTTCTTACGATACTTATCGAGTAAGGGGAAATGGATTTAAATAGCATGTACTATATATTGCAAACAAATTCATGAATTTGCAGGCAATCGCACTAACACAAGGTAAAATTTAATCAAATAAACGTTTTAAAAGATGGATTAAAGTTTATCATATTTTGGTTCAATTGCTTGCAAATTCAAGTTTTTGTTTACAATACATATACACTTTTAACCCATTTCTCCCTACTCTATGAGTACCGTAAGAAATAAAATTTGTTCTAATTCAATGATTAGATTGAAAAAATGCAAAAAATCTTTCAAAATCGATTAACGCACGGACAGACAAACAAACGGCATTCAGAATTCTACGTCTAGCACTCGTTACGTGTAGACGTGTTTTTAATCGCTCCTGTCATTAATTTTAAAAATTAATTAATTTTCACAAAAGTCAGTTGAAACCAATTTATTTTAATTGAAAACCATCACCGTCGAATTATTCGAACATATATCGAATACCTGAAATTTATTTCTTGAAGATGTATCAAAAGTGAAAATACATTCAAGGGAATTCCCGGTTTAAGAACCTATATATATATATATATATATATATATATATATATATATATATATATATATATATATATATATATATATATATATATATATATATATATATATATATATATATATATATATATATATATATATATATTCTTTGAAAAGTTATACTGATTAGTATTGAATAAAGCGCTTTTGACTTTGGCTTTGACAAAAGGCATTTATTTGGGTTTAGTCAACGCCTGCTTACTCAGGCCCGAAAGGAAAGCAATTAGCGTACATAATGTCACAGTGAGAACTGTCAAAAGCTGTTCAGTTGGTCTAAAAGAACAGGTCAATAGGTCTCCTGGTGCGCATTGTGACGTCATGCATCCGCTTTCGGGCCTGTGTGAGGGGGCATTGGTTTAGTTCATGACTTCTGACCAAAGGTCACGTAAGATAGGAAGCCATATGGTAACAATTCGCATAGGTATTAGTCGCCCTACAATTGAACAAGCTTTCGTGAGCTGTCAGACACCGGGGCATAAGCAAATGCGCGTAATATATACTATTTTCCAAATGGAAACGTACGAAACGCATTCCATGCATGCTTAAAATTCACCTTGCACTCTTCACTGCACTCCGACACTTTTAAAGACGAGCAAATGAAGCATACGAGCTTTGAGAAGTAAACAAACTCCTATTCATTCACTTTGGAAGGCGATAAACATTAAACGGGTGTAAGAACTGAAATAATTTTCACTTTACTAGGAAAGCCATTGTGTTCTACGTGGGTCAACTGGATTTTACTGTAGAAATCCGTCTTGAAACTGTACCCAACCTCGAATTTTCGTTGGCACCGCCACAATTCTTCATATACCGCCATGTAAGCTATCGAGCAAAGGCGGCCTACTAGTGGTCATGTGTGTGCTAGTAAGCGCTGCTGCCATATAGCTCCCTATCTCACGTGAGCTTTGCTTCTGACTAATTTGAGCGCTATGCAAAAAATGTCCGTGCATGCCAGCATCAAAAGTCCAAATGGTGAGCGCTTGCGCGAGTATCACAAAAACTTCCTATCCACAAATTATCATACAGGGTTTTCAATTAGGGACATAACAATTTTGTATTTTTATATGAACGCGCCCTTAAACTTTTTTAATTAACTGTTAATGTCAAAACGTTAGCTAAGGCCAACATTTTTATCATGGTAAAGTTCACGAGCCAGCAACGTTAGGAAATTATTAAAAACTACTAACGAAATTCTGAGTCGATGGTAGCAATTTTAATAGCGCTTGCTCCAATTTTCGGCCGTAATATTCGTTCTAACTGACCGGTTGTGCGTGCTCTAGTGGAAAAGTTCAAGTCCAAATTTTCACTATTGGACGTGCCAAAAAGACGTCATACCGCTCGAAGCGGCCGCGGCCGTAACTACATCGATTCAAAATGAGCCAAATCAGTCGATTCCACGTCGTTCTCAAGAATTGGGCATCGCTCAAACGATGCTGTGGCGTATTTTGCCAAGAGATCTTAGCCTACATGGCTACAAGATCAAATTGACGCAAGAACTAAAGCCACTTGATCATTCAAAACGCTGAAACTTCTCTAATTGGATTCTGGCAAAGCTTGAAGAAAATGAAGTATTTCATCGAAAAATCATCTTCAGCTATGAAGCTCATGTCTGGCTCAATGGCTTTGTTAATAAGCAAAATATGCGTTATTGGTCAGAAACAAACGGTTGCATCTGCAAAAAATTGCTATTTGGTGCAGTTTTCATGCCATAGGTGTGATTGAGCTGTACTTTTTCGTGGATGAAAACGTTATGTTACCATCAATGGAGAGTGGTATTATGTTATGTTGGAAGATTATCTATGGCCAGTATTGGATGAACTTGACATGAACGATATGTGGATTCAACAAGACCGTGCCACTAGCTACACAGCACGCCTCACAATCGATTTATTGAAAGGCAATTTGGTGAACGTGTTATCTCGAGAAATGGTTCGGTCGAATGGCCGCCTCGTTCATGCGATCTAACGCCATTGGATTTCTTTTTATGGAGCTGTATCGTGGTGGTCATATGAATTTAATGCTTGCACTACACCTACAATAAATTTGAACTCAATATCTCAAATATTTCTGTCTTTTATTAATAGGTACAATTGTTATGTCTCTAATGGAAAACCCTTTCCCTAGTAAACTGGTTTTAAGAAAAATCGCAAATCCCTGCGATAAACGACCTGGCCAGAATTGTTGCAATGCCGCAGGTTGCGTGCTTCCATTTAAATATGTGTAAATCGCGATAGTCGCGTGACTGGATTGTCGTAGTCTGATCCATAGTATACTCAACTAGTAACCACACTCCATCAACCCTCCGGAAAAATCCGAACAGCGAGCCATAAATCTTCGGTAGCAGGTAGGTAGGTAAATGCTGACGCGAGGATTGACGCGAATATAAACATATGCTTCGATGAGAGATTTCAGGATTACCTTATCTCAAAAAATCAATAACTTTGCAGAAAAACAAATTCGTTCCATGCAATCTTTTAGTATTTTATTAGGATCTGGCAGCACTCCTATGTTCTGAAATGCGTAAAAGAACACGTGCGTCGAAAATTTTATTTGCATTTTGCTTTGTTTCTTGAGCGTGCCAAACATGGGATCAGCTGTAATGACCCGGATCAGCTGTAATGACCCCGATCAGCTGTAATGCCCCTGGGAAAATTCAAAAAGTGTGCAACACAGGGTAAATGAAAGGTGTGGGTACTAGCTGAGTATACTATGGTCTGATCCATCTCTTAGTGTACACGTTTATGATCTGCTTTAAGCAAAGAATATAGAACAAATTGCTTTAAGGCAGTTCGCTGAGATTTTGATCAGCTGTGAATACGGCCATTATACATGTTACGAAGGTGACGACCAAAGCTTCTCTAGTTCTTAAGAAAACTTATTCACACGCTGACTAACGGACAGGTACCGATTTTAATAGGGTATTGTTCTAACAAAACCTTAAAATAAGATAAAAAAATATATACATATACGTGCGAAACTAATAACCTACTCTCTTATGAAAGCCGGTTAACAGGGACTTTTTCAAGAAACCAATAAAGGTTTTGAGTTACTGTATCATGTAACTCTCCATAGAGATCCTAATGCCACTAATGAATTTACACTAGGGTTATCTTAACTACTATTATTTCAACTATTGTCAACAAGACTATTGTTAAATCTCAACTTCACTCAAACATAACTAAATTGACCAATCTTTACAATTATAACATCAGTTAAACCATCACGTTTCAAGTCCTACCTCTTGATGGTACGATGACCGGATTTCTTCGTAGTCATCATTATGTTCTTTGATGCTATTATTGCCGTGTAACGAGCTCTCGGGATGTGGTGTAACAGCAGGTATTTGGATTCTTGGGATAATATGATCTGATCTGTAGTGCCCAGGGCACAGAGTTCGAGATAATAGGGATATAAAGTGAGTGATCACTACTTTGGTGAAAAGGTGAAGATTGGATATGGTAGACGTTTGTTGTTTTCATTTCGGCAAGCAGTCAGGTGTCTAAGGCATGATTATGTCGTTAGTTCAGTTGGTATGGACACACCTCTTTCAGAACATTAATTTCAATTGATTTATGATACTTAGGGTAGACATGCAGGTGCCCAAATGAATTGAGTTTTATGAGATTATCGTCTAGTGTGAAGTGATAATGTTGGAAAATTGATCTTGATTAGATAGCATACTAGAAATTAAATTAGTTAGATAAATTAGATAACTTGATTGGTGATGAGAAAATATATCTTGGAGGTTTTTATTTTGTACTTATAAATTTGAAGTTAACAATCAAAATTTTCATTTGATAGACATTATTGAAATTTATTATTCACCGTCTAAGTACAATTAATGAGCAGTGAAACATATTACCTAGGCTGAAAGTACACTATAATGGTGTTCGTATCAAAATAGTGAAAATGTTCAAAGAATAATCCAAATGGTACAATATAACATTCTTTTCGCCAGAACTATTTCTTCTTGCAACGACGTGTTTAGTAGCAGTAATTCTACGAACAAGAAGAGGGTGAAATGTAAAATTGATAAATCATACTATTACTTACAAAGTTGAGCCAATTTTGATTTATGAAGTATCTTCACCCAAAAGTCAAAAGCGCTTTATTCAATACTAATCGTTATAAATTTTCAAAGAATATGAAGCGAATTCCAAATAATTAAAATATTAAAACTTAATGGCCCAAGTGGCTCTCTAAATTTATACGTTAAACGTAAAAAAACCATAGCAAATTCAAATTAATTAAGATTATTACATATTTTATGATTTGATTGGAAAAAGGAGAAAAAACCAACCTACACTATTCAAAAATTATTTATAGTTTCAACATAACAATGAACTTTTATGCTACCTCTAATATGCTAGAACCTAGTTCTAATCAAATTCTACCAAAAACTTTATCTTATACTGAAAAATGCTATCACAATATTCTTAACATAAACGTCAAACCTTATTTCTTAACCTACTATTATAAACATAACATATACCCATAGATATAGAGAGTACTGGACCCGCAACCGGTCGCGAGAGCTGCAGCAATTAGCAACCTTCGCTAAAGTTGTGTGAAGTTGAGGTTTGAAGTGATATGTTTTTGCTTTTGCACTTAACTTCATTCCGAAACACGTTCGCGCTTATAAAGTTTTTGGTTTTGAAGATCGCGTGTACGAAATCGGCACTTTAGTTCTCTTTTTTTATTAAAAACTTACGAATCTTCCATCAGCTTCACGTACGAGTTTTCTGTGAGAAAACGTTTGTTGTGTTGTACTTACACTGTTCAACGAATGATAACCCAAGGCACAATCGTGTGCATGTGAAACGAAATTTTGTAGGTGTGTGAGGGTGTCAGTGAGAGAAATGATTCTTCTGGGAGGAAAGAAAAAGCTCTCAGGAAACAAAATTGAAATAAGAAGCAGAGGGAATCATATAGTTTCGAGAGTGTAAGATATTTATGTATAAAGCTTGCTTCCCACATGGACGAGTAAACAGATTCTCGTTGCTTGTCCATTTATTTATATGTATTTGCATATAAAGGATGGTCCAACCAAAACGCACGATGTGAATTGTAAATAGAACAAAACGTTTTCAGTTAATTATGTCAATATTTTTATTATAATAGAAGGATCTATGACAATTATGTGTGAAACAAAATATCGCCCAAATTCTAGCCATGGCTACGGTGGCATACTTCTATCCGATGGTCCATATTTCCAATGACTCTGAGACATAATTGAGGTTCAATGCACTTAGTGTGCTGAATTATCTCATCCTTTAGCTCTTTAGTTCTTGGCTTATTGACGTACACTGTTTCTTTTAAATATCTCCAGAGAAAGAAGTCCAACGGTGTCAAATCACATGATCGTGGCGGCCAATTAACATCGCCACAACGTGAGATAGCACGGCCATTGAATTTCTCGCGCAAAAGAGCCATTGTTTCGTTGGCTGTGTGGCAAGTGGCACCATCCTGGTCCATAACCTCGATTTCTGGCCACAAGAAGTCCGTTATCATCTCGCGATAGTCCTCATTTACGAAGAAGTACGGCCCAGCCCGATGATGCCGCCAGCCCATAAACCACACCAAAAAGTCACTCTTTCTGGACGCATTGGCTTTTCAACAATCACTTGTGAATTCTCATTTGCCCAAATGCGGCAATTCTGCTTGTTAACGAATCCTTTGAGGTGAAAGTGTGCCTCATCGCTGAAGATGATTTTCTGTGTAAAGTCACCATTCCCTTCTGTCTGTTCAACCAACCATTCGGCGTATTGCCGACGCTTGAAATGGTCAGTAAGCTTCAGCCCTTGAGTCAATTGAACCTTGTAAGCGTGTAAAGTCAAAATTCACATCAGTGATGTTCGTGAGATGTTCGATTGTTGGGCACGATGACGAATCAACCTTAACGCGCTGCTCAGTTATGTACCTCAACTTTATTGAATTTGTCAAACACCAAAACAAAGAAATGTCGAATTAAGTTGGGTAAAAAACTTGGCGTTAAAGTGTGGCTCACAATTAACATCGTGCATTGTATTACCTATTCTAAATATTGAAACCTTTCCCGAATTTTTAACACAAATAAACAACAACACTCAATGTAACAATAATGAGCCGAAACTCACAAACTAGGTAATGAAAAACACAAAAACAGGAAATAAACACGAATAATTTAGACATTGTCATTCAGCCACCAATAACTAGATTGCTCCGTCTCAGCTCGGCCAGCTTCAAGAAATCTAGCAAATGAATATCTCCGTTGGAATTGTTGGTCCCGTGAGCTCAAATTCGGAGGATATTTTATCTTCTGAACGGTGACCCGTCTATATATGTGATACATGATTGAACCAAAAACATATCGATTCATGTCCAAATACACGAATGCTTCTGGAGGAACGAAGCCAGTAGCGAGGCAAGTCGCAATATACCCGTCTGTAGGGTGGAACGGCTGTGAAATCCAAGGGTTTCCCCTCACAGACACAGATATTGCGATATGATTCCGAAGAAGTTTCAATATGAAGATATCGACTCTTGTCACTTGAGCAGTTTGATAAATTCTTCTATTCGATATAAAGTGTATCTAATCCGTCTCAGGCTTTCTGTACAAACCAGTACATGCACGAAGACATTTCTTTTCGAAAACTCTTAATCGTTCCATAGTACTAGCAATCTGGTTGTACCAGATCTGACACTATGAAAATCTCAGAAGAGTAGCGAATAAAATAATTAGAATTAAAATAAGAAAATACGATGACGACCAATTGAGAAGTATGGATGTAAGGTCAGTGAGTAACAACACAAGACAAGCATTCAAAGTGGTGAAAAGCCTGAAGCGTGGTTATCAACCCAAAGCCACGCTCTGTCGTGATAACATCGGCAATATTATGGGCATTATATTTCAAGAACCTCCTTAATTCTCCGCACAGTTCCACAACATTGGAGCCTATAAATGTCTGCGGAGAGCTTTCATTGACCCCACCGACTCTGAATGAAGTGTGTTTCATCATCAAAGCCCAAAAGAATAATAAAGCACCCGGCATCGATGAGAATCTAGTGCAACTCATCAAATATGGTGGCAGCAACGTTCATGAAGCAACTCCGCCATAGATGGTCCCAAGTCCGTTTGAGAAAGGAGGAGGAAACCCCTCGTTTCCTCAACCCATAGCTTCCATGATTCCTCATCCCAGACCCCCTAATTAAATTGTAGTAAATGCTCTCGCGGTGCACATTGGGTTTACTGGTTCCCCAATAATGTAACATTAAATGTCGTGAAATGCTAATAACTACAGCTCTGCTACTAAATCCTACTTACACCTCCCTTGTGAGGACGTAAGAGGGTGAAGGCGAATCGCCCGTGCCTGATAATGGAATTGACGTAATAACCATGCCACCGGAATGGAGGTTGGGCGACGGGCTAACTCCCCGTCCCTGGAAAACCTTTAATTGTTTTGAAACCTGCAGATAGGCCTTGGAATGGATTGGACTCACGGCAACGACCTCGCAAACGAAAAAAGGACTATGGGATTGGATCCTGGAATGTCAGATCACTCAATTACCCTGGCGCTGGAAAGGACCTTTTACAACAGGCCAGTCAATATCAATTAAAAATACTGACACTTCAGGAAACGAATTGGACTGGAAACGACATTCAAGACATAAAATCGCACACAATATTTAAAAGTGGGAAGCCTACTGGAAAATGAGAATTCGGAGTGGCCTTCATTGTGGATAGGGAGTTCAAATCGCACGTTATTGATTTTAAGGCAGTCAATGAACGGTTGTGTGCGATCCGTATAAAAGCGAAAACCTTCAAAATCTGGCTGATTAATGTTCACGCCCTGATCGAAGAAAAGGACGAAGAAACGAAGGAATCGTTTAACAATCATCTGGAAAGACTGGTCAACTCATTGCCCACAAACGACACAAAAATAATTCTGGGTGATTTCAACGCTAAGGTTGGCACTGAGCTACCTTATCGGGAAACGACCGGGTGATATAGCCTCCGCGATGAAACAAATGACAACAGCCAGCGCCTGAGTTACTTTGCATGTAGCAGAAATCTAGTCATACGTTCGACTTGCTTCCTACATCAACGCATTCATAAAATGACCTGGGTATCACCAGATGGCAACACACAAAACCAGATCGACCATGTTCTGATCCAACAACGTTGGGCTTCGAGTATACTTGACGTCCGTACATACCGAGGAGCCAATTGTAACTTAGATCATTACTTGATCAAATTAACCTATCGATGTCGTATGTCAAAGGCATATTCAGCGAAGACCAGCCCGCTTCGAAAATTTGACATCGAAAGGCTCCAAACGGCGTCTGTGGCCAAAAATGTCACGGAGACCCTTGACAACCAGCTGGCTCCGATCTTATCAGACGCATCGTTAAAGACGAGCAATAAGCTATGGATGGAAGTGAAAGTGGCTATCAGGACCGTGGCAGAACAGACGATCGGACATCAAGCCCGGCGCAAGAGGAATGATTGGTTCGATGATGAGTGCCAGATTGCGTTAGACAAAAAGAATCAGGCGTACAAGGAATACGTAGGTTAGAAAACTAGGACGAAGAGAGAACACTATGAAAATCTCAGAATAGTAGCGAATAAGATAATTAGAATTAAGAAAAGAAAATACTATGACGACCAATTGAGAAGTCCAGATGTAAGTTTAGCGAGCAATAACACAAGACATGCATACAAACTAGTGAAAAGCCTGAAACGTGGTTATCCGCCCAAAACCACGCTCTGTCGTGATGACAGCGGCAATATAATCGCTGATGAAATCAAGATTAAGGAAAGATGGACATCATATTTCAAGAACCTCCTTAATCCTCCGTACAGCTCCAGAACATCGGAGCCTATAGATGTTCACGGAGAGCTTCCATTGGCTCCACCAACTCTAGATGAAGTTTGTTCCATTATCAAAGCCCAAAAGAATAATAAAGCGCCGGGGATCGATGAGATTCCAGTGGAGCTCATCAAATATGGTGGCAGTAGTGTTCATCAAGCTATTGACAAAGTCATCCAGTACATTTAGCAACAAGAACATATGCCAAAAGAGTGGAGCCAATCAATTTTATTCCCTATCCACAAAAAAGGTGACAAGCTACAGTGCGAAAATTATAGAGGCATATCACTCTTTGTACGGCGTACAAAATATTTTCAAAAATCTTAGAAAATAAAATTGGATCATATGCCAACAGTATTATTGGGGAGTATCAAGGTGGTTTTAGGGCAGGTAGATCGATGCTAGACCAATTGTTCACAGTCAAGCAGTTACTTGAAAAATGCTGAGAGTTCCACATAGGCGTACACCAAATTTTCGTTGACTTTAAGCAACCATACGACTATATTGATCGTAACGTACTTTACCAAATAATCCTCTGCTTGGCACCCTAGCCAAATTGGTCCATCTTACCAAAATGACAATGACGTCAACGACCTCCCAATTCCGCATCAATAACCAACTCACTGATGCCTTTGACACAAATATCGGACTAAAACAGGGAGATGAGCTGGCCCCATTGCTATTCAATTTAGCTGTAGGTACATTACTATGCAAGTCGAGCCAAGTAGTAGCCTATACGGACGACATCAACATTTTGTCGCGATCATTAACAACTGCCAAAGAACTCTTCCGGAAACTCGACAGAGAAGCGAAACTAGTAAGGCTACAAATCAACGAAAATAAAACAAAGCACATGACTCAGTCGAGGAAAAACACATCAAGCACACAAAATATCATAATTGGCGATTACAATATCGAAAATGCTAGCAAACTTGTGTGTTTAGGCGCCAAAATAACACCCAGTAATGAAAGAGACGAAATGCGCCGAAGAATACAGCCCGCAAATAAAATATTTTATTCAGTTTTGACGATCTTGAAGACCAGCTGCATATACAGGAGAACAAATTTCCAAGTATAAAAATCTGTGATAAGACCTATGTCATGCTATGGGTATGAAACATGGACCCTAATCCAAGCATCCCCAAATATATTGAACGGCTTTGAGCGAAGGGTTCTGAGGCGTTAATCGGAGCGAAGCTAGACGGGAACTAATGGCGAGTTCAATGAAACCATGAGCTGTATGAATTTTTTGACGAGCCGGAGGTCTCAACAATTGTAAGACTGCGGAAGCTGCAATGGGCTGGTCACTTGAATCGTATGGACGAACAACGGATACCCAAGAAGGTATTCGTTGGGAGAACTGAAGGCCGGAGACCAGTGGGGAAACTGAGGAAACGCTGGTCTGACTCGGTCGACGAAGACAGTTCATCGGTGTTCGTATTTCGAAATTGGAGGACGCGGTCAATGGACCGGGACAGTTAGAGGCGATATTTGCAGAAAGCGAAGGCCAGCAAGGGGCTGCAGTGCTGAGAAGAAGAAGATATATATATATATATATATATATATATATATATATATATATATATATATATATATATATATATATATATATATATAGATAAATGAGTGAATGAGTAAATGACATTTCAAAAAAATGTATTTTGTTAAGTTGGTAGGACTGTCCTTAATTACTATGATTGTATTTGAATTCATTTTCACAAAATACTCCAACTGATAGTAGAAATAAAAAGCTTCCTTTTAATTTTGTGTATTTTAGTTTTTATTATTCTTCTCGAAATCGATTTTCGACCGTAATCGTTCGGTCTTCTTCAGCGATTAATTTATTTTCACTTACATTCCTGCTTATATACTCGCTGTGTTTAAGGAAATTTACTTCAGATCATTAAAAGGTAATTAAAGAAATTTGCTTAAGCTAATAAAAGGTAGGAAAGGTAATTTACAAAAGGGTAGTTATAAAAATATTGTTTTTACAAAATTCAGAAAAGATATTATTTTTAATTAATTTGGATAGCCGTGATCTGCAGTTCAGTACCAAAATATTGGGTCCGATATGTGGACGATGTGTTTGCGTATGTGAAAAGGAGTGACGTGGAGAAGGTGCTTGCTGACCTGAATCGAGCTCACAAGAATATAGTATTCACGATGGAGGAAGAGAAAGACGGTAAACTATCGTTTCTAGATACAGTAGTAAGGAGAACTCAAACAAATGTAGCTTTCAATGTATACCGGAAAGCAACTCACACAGAGAACGATTCCAAACACATCAAATCATTCGCAGCAAATCAAAGTTTCTCCGTACAGAGCCATGATCCACAGGATGCTCGATTTGCCGCTAAGCAAAGTGTAATGATTTTTCCTCTTTTCAAGATCGAACGCGGAACCGACCTCTCATCGGTTCTAGACGTTAAGTCTGAGTAGTGCCAACGGATGGTACCAACAGGTCAACCAATCCGTGCACCGTAATCCATTCACGCGGTGACTGCTTGTCGGCCAGCTAGTTCGGAGAGGATTTCGGTCGCGGGTCTCCGAATGGATTACGCTCAATTACAATATTTCAGTCACCTGAACTTGCCCGTTTTTCAAACGCGTCAACAATTACTCATCCAGAACGAGAAACCTACATTACGTTAGTTCTGGATGTGATCTATCCACAGATCTCAAATCAAAAACGCTACTAAATCCCATAGGCGCGTTACCGATTCACCGACGCGGTACCGAAAAATATACTACTCGAACTTAAACCGAAGAAAACTACTCTAAAGAAATGACGAAACAAGCAAAGGTACCGCGTACCGCGCGCGACGCGAAACCGACTTCAGCGGATTTGCCGAAACCCTAACCTCGCGACGGCATACTTACCCTACACTCTCTGTTCCCACTGAAAAAGAAGAGTCACTGAAAAGGAAAGTCGTGGGTTAACTTAGCAATTCATGTTGTTATATATTTAGTTCCTAACAATATGTATAATCTTTCTATTACTATTTCTATTTTTATCTACCCTTATCCTGTAAGCTACTTCAATTAAATATCATATTTTGTCGTAATCTGTATGAGACTTTTATACAATTAATTATTCGTGTTTAATATTAGGTTTAATGATTATTGAAAAATACGGTTAATAGCCATTTTACTAATCCTTGTTCAAATTTGTTGAAATTGATTTTTTTTCTTAATAATTCAAAGGTTAAAAGAGTATGGAACTAATGAACATAACTAAGCTAAAGTGACGTAAACTAAGATAATGCAAATTTTTAGTACAATGCAAACAGGAAATGCGCTTGAAATGGACTCTTGCGGATCGATTTTGTTTTATCTGCTTGGCAGTGTTTAAAATTGAAATTAAATTTGAAAATGTTTGGTAGTAGTCAACCAAAAGGAATAATATTGCGAATATGATTTCCGCGACAATCAGGTGGATCGTTCTTGTTATTGCTTGCTACAGTTTATAAAATCTCCGTAATAAATATTTCTTATTTAAATTTGAATAAAACAATTAGTAATATTAGCAATATGAAAAAAGTTAACGACCAAATTGTTTGACATTATATTCATTTTGCTAAAGAAAGATGAAGCGCATTGAAATCAAAATTTCAAAGGTATTTCATGCAAACATAATTTTAAATTTTTACTGCTTTTAATAAAATTGTTAAATTTTTCTATTTTTTTGGCTTATACTTCTATAGAAAAATCACCTCCGTTAAATCACTTAGCAGTAATTTGCCTTAGAGTTAAAAGTTTTTCAAATGAACTTTTACAATTATTTTAAAATCAAGAAGAGTTTAACTATAACTGACTTTGAAACAAGTGAAAAAAAAAAGAAGACAGAAGGTACAACGTAATGTTAAAAACTTATAAATTAAACCCTAAATGTAATTATTTTTAATGTAGCTTAATTTGATTTATAACTATTTTACTCAAAGATTCATAGTTGCTCAACGTTTTAGGTGAACGCATTCTACTTTCATTACGCTCCAAGAAGCTGCATATAATAATATTAAGGGAATTTTACTTTCGACTAACTCTCTTATCTCGCTTGCAAATTTTCGAGAGAACTTTCTTTAAATGGTCGGTATTCATCACAATTTAACGCTATATATTTCAAATTCTTTGAATGTATTATAAAAAGGCCGTCATGAAGTCTTTTAACAAGTATTTCAACAGATTATCAATTTTTTTAGATTTATTTATTTATCGAATTTTTTTAAAGATTTATTTTACACGAATTTTTAGTAAGAGTTTTCATTTATCTTTTTGCTAGTTCTTCCTTTTAAAATTTATGTGATTATTCTTGTTCATAATCTTTTTTCTTTCGTATAGCATTCAATGATGAATTTAGGTAAACAACAATGCGATTATTAAAGTGCAAGTTTAAATTTTATTTTCAGTTTTTGCATGAATAGAAAATAAATTATTATAGTCTGGTGATTTATTTATGTATTTTTTATTTTCCTAGCCGTAAACAAATTCAATTTTGTTAGATAGATTGTTTACTTTATTTCTTGCCCACTAAGGTGAATAAAGATAATTTCATTATACCGTATAAAATATATAGAGATTTACTTTTTTTTCTTGTACACTTACTACCTTAGCATTTCAATTAAATAACGAAATATTTCCGTGGGGATGTTTTGAATCGAATGAAAAAATATATATATATATATATACATAAGTTTTTCTTTTCATCTGTGCGTTATTGTTGTTAGGCTGGCTCTCTGTTATGAATTAATTTAGATGATGCCTTTTATAGATGGGATTCTTTGCTGCTATATGGATTCAGTATTTAGAACGTGTATTGTATGGGTCTAAAAATCCTTCTGATTCAGCGATAAGTGCATATTCCAAAATAACTCGTCCCTCTTTATATTTTTGGGAGTCTTCTGTGGCGAATTCATACATCCATCCTAATTTGGCTGAACAGTTTTTTGCACATGACGTCACGTACCATGGGACGTCCGGTCAACATTACCCGAACCTGTACGTTGCTGTACGTCAGATTCACGACGCGTTTAAAAAGATACGCTCGGCCTGTCGCTCGTTTTGCGTTATTTCCAATGAATAATTCGATCGAATTTGATCGATTTGGGCACTTTTTCCCAATAGCAGCCTTGTCACGTATCAGCTGTTCTTTGTTTTCCTGGGGCAATTGTGGTGTTACCTCAACTTCGATTCCCGCATCAACAATTGTAAACTCGTCGACCTCATTTGTTACTATTTCTATAATTTTGTTTACAGCCGGCTGCATGAAAGCCCTCACATCCGCCAACAATTCCTCTTCTGGAACTTCTTCTTTGATACAGACTGAAGGTTTATCGAAGGTATATTTCCACTTAGTCCGCAGTTCACGCAACGTTAAAATTGATGAGGTGATCAGCCGCTGCATAGCTTCGCAATAATAGCAGCAAAGCTCTAGTGGATCACAATACCGAGTCAGTTCATTGTCACAATTGTCACCACTTTTCAAAAAGACATCAGACCCTTCAAGAAAATTGTTTGCAGATGTGAAAACTTTCATGCAACCAGCTGAAAACAAAATTATCATACGAACGCAACAATTTTCGTTCAGGATTCTTGCGATTTTCTATCAAGAATGAGGTTAGAGACGGAACTCGGGAGATATCCGTTAGCAGACTTACCTTTCTATAGATTTTCGGCACAAACGAGCGCGAATACCGGAATCTGCCGCACCCCACAATTAGCAGCTGCTATCTCTGATGGCGTTCGATATTTCGCGACAATGGACACTATTAGAAGACGACAGCCACGAAAAACCAAGCCGACATGTGGCTGTCAAAAATTTCGGTTGTCACCTCGGACAAAACATCTGTGTGTGGAATGGCACTTCATATGGCGGCAATGTGCCTCTCCAGATGTCGCCAGTGGCATAGTTTTCTCGATGGCCACGGTGGAGGGGCATTTCTAGATGGCTATGTCTCGAAATGTGCCGGGGTTGGATTAATTCTATATTTCGAATATTTATATCCACGGATCTAAATATTTGGACAGAAAAAAAAATATTTTCTGCACAACGATATCCGCACAACAGATGAAGTCCGCTGGCACTTCGAGGACATATCCATCTGGCAGGTTACAAGGGTTCGGGATCGGAATCACTTCGATTCCTGGGCGTAGGCGTCACATTACACATTCCCCCCCCCAAAATCGAAGTAATTACGATCCCGTCTCCTATATAAAAGGTCTTGGTTAGGGCCGTGGCGGGTCGAAGGTCGGTTTCGAAGGATAGGCTACAACCATGTTCGTGAAGACTCGACAGTGACTATATAGTAGGGAGTCGGGTGTTATTCGGAGGCCTTCGTCTAAGCAGAGATTTGGGGTAAGCCAAGGTTTCTCGTGGGAATTAGTTGCACTTCATCGTCTAAGGTCTTTTGCGTGGTAAATTCCCAGGGTTTTACCAGTCATGTCCGCGATGAGGTATCGGGTGGGGCTTATGACTTGTATGACTCGACACTTCACGAATTTCTTGTCTAGTTTGGCATTGTAATGTCGGGTGGCATCGCTCTGTCGGAAGTTTCGACGGTATATTTCGTCGCCGGCCTTAAAACCAGAAGGATGAGATCGCAAGTTGTACCGCTCCTCTCCCATCCATCTACTTTCTTCAATCTTCTCCCGCAGTTGATCTCGCAGAAGTTGGAGCTTTTCGTGCGGTTCTAGAACCACGATTGGGTCCTCTAGCGATTTCAGCTGCCGCAATAGCCGGTGAGCGCTCCCATGACAGATCATGTACTGGCCGAACACTGCGAAATACGGCGAAATGCCGGTAGTGGCGTGGTACGACGAGCGCAGCGCACTAGTGATGGCGGACAATTTGTGATCCCAGTCCCTCTGATTCGGGTGGACATAGGCGCGAATGGCCGCTATGAGCGTACGATTCAGTCGTTCGGATGCGTTGGCTTGTGGTGAATAGACGGCAGTTCGTTGGTGGATGATGCCGTATTTGGACATTAGGTCTCGGAACTTGCTGGAGGTGAACTGGACCCCATTGTCGGAGACAAGTTTCTCCGGAACTCCAAACATGTGAAAGACTCGGTTCTCCAAAAAGCTGATTATTGGTCCAGTGTGCATGTTACGTAGTGGTTCTATGATAGGGAATTTGGAGAGCTGGTCCAGGACCACGACAGCTCCCGTGTGACCAGAAGCAGATCGAGGGTAAGGACCGATAAGATCAATGTACAAGCGCTGGAACACGCGTTCGGGGACCTCAACCTTACCCATGGGTGGCCGAAGAATGGTGTTGGGCGCTTTAGTGCACTTGCATAGCTCACAGGAGGCTACGTACGCTTTTATCTGTTGTGCCATCTTAGGCCAAAAGAAACAGGTTTTCAACCGCCTAAGTGTACGACCGTATCCGCCGTGCGCACTTGATGGGTGGTCATGAGCCCGTCTGATAAGATTAGTGGTTAATTCTTCGGGCACCCACAACTTCCACTGTTCTTCTTCTTGTATGGGGTCTCCGGATGCGTGTCCCATCCGCTTATAAATAAATCCATCCGTCAACCGCAGTTCAGGAAGCTGGGGCTGTTGATTCTGGATAGTGTGAATCAGTTGTGTGTAGGTTGCTGACTTGATGGCAGGATGTCCTCTTGGACCAACTCGGCTCCTTCAGGGGCGAACATTCTGGATAGGGTGTCGGGGACTACATGCTGGCTTCCTTTTCGGTGGCGAATTGTGAAGTCAAATGCCTGTAGTTTCAGTGCCCACCTGGCCAATCTGCCGTTGAGATCAGTCTGGCTCATTAGCCATTTCAGAGAAGCGTGATCCGTAACGATTTCAAAGGTGTGTCCCTCCACATAGGCTCGGAAGCGTTTCACTGCCAACACCGCAGCTAGACATTCCTGCTCGGAGACCGTGTAATTTCGCTGGGCTGGGTTCAGCTTGTGAGACATGAAGGCTATAGGTCTCTCCTCGCCGTCTTGTGCAACCTGGACTAAGACTGCTCCCACCCCATGTTGACTCGCGTCACAATGGATTGAGAACGGTTTGTCAAAGTCCGGGCTGTGCAGTACGGGGGCTGTAGTCAGACTCTTCTTTAGCTCTTCAAAGGCTCGCAAGCTGGGCTCTTCCCAGACGAATTTACGTCCCTTACGCAGCATGTCGGTCAAAGGAGTGGTTATGGTGGCATAGTCACGTACAAAACGCTGGTACCATCCGCATAAACCTAGGAATCGGCGTAGCTGTTTGGTGGTCTTGGGTAGTGGGAAAACGTCAATCGCTTGAGTCTTTTCCGGATCGGTCTTGATATGGCCATGCCCAATGATGTGACCTAAATACTTCACCTCCGTCATCACGAACTGGCTCTTCCTTATGTTGATGGTTAATCTTGCCCTCCGGATATGTAGAGCCACCTCCTGAAGCAGGTCGATGTGTTCGTCAAAGGTCTCGGTTATAAGCAACAGATCGTCCAAGTAAACGAAAACTTGGTGCCGCAAATGAGGTGGTATCACCTTATCCATAAGGCACGTCATTGTTTGGGGGGCATTACACAATCCGAATGGCATGGTCACGAATTGATATAGGGGCCGACCAGGGACTGTGAAGGCTGTTTTCTCCTTTGAACCGGGGTCTAAAGGAATTTGCCAGAAGGCGTCCTTGAGGTCTAAGCTCGTGATGAAATGGGCTTTAGGCAATCGACTCAAAATGCCTTCGATCAACGGTAGAGGATATGCGTCCTTGACTGTGACGGCGTTCAAGCGTCTGGCATCTAAGCATAACCGGACCTTGTTCGGCTTGACCACTAAGGTGACTGGGGAAGCCCACGCGCTCTGTGATTCTTCGATTACGCCTAATGATAGCATTCGATCCACTTCGGCATATAACGATTTTTCCTTCGCCGGAGATATGGCGAAATGTCTCTGTTTTATGGGTTTAGCGTCCCCCACATCTATAGTGTGGAACACCAGGGCCGTCCGCCCGAGACCTTCCTTCTCGTGCGAGGAAAAAGCCGATATAGCCGAGTCGAGACGCAGTTGCTGAGTTACCTCCAGTGTATGCCGTAGTAAGTTAGTGGGTTGAGATTGGTCAGGAACGGTGGTGACGGACTCCAGGGTCGAACCGGAAAATAATGCCGGGGCCAAGTTAAATTTTCGAACGAAATCCACTCCTAAATAAAGATTCTGGGTTAACTGAGGTATGATGAAAAATTCCATAGGTTTAGTTACCCCCTTAAAGGTGACATCCGTCATAATTTTTCCCACTACAGAGTGACGAGTTCCGTCCGCCGTGCTTAACCAGGAGGTGAAATGACGGATTTGGTCCGCGTGCTTTGCCAGTACCTCCCCTGCAAACTCGGCAGAGATGCAATTCACACTGGCTCCCGTATCGACTAAGCCTGTTACTCGTTTTTGCAGGAGGTGTACTGACGCATATGGCCGGACATCCTCCCTAAATAATTCGTCTAAGTATATGTCCTTCAACACTTTTCTCGACTGCCTGACTTTTCTCCAGAAGCTCCGCATCCGACGCGTGGCTCGTTTGCTTCGCGGTGGGACAGTTGTGGCCAATTCCTCATGGAAGATGCGCTGTCGAGTAGCCAAGTAATTCCGCAGCCTGACATGAAAAGGTTTTACATGCCAAGGAACTTTCGTCTCGCTATCATTTCCCTGCGCGTTGGCCTCGGCGAAGGACGGCGTCGGTTGTGGAACTTCGGGAGAACTGTGGTTAGCGGTGCGAGACAGCAGAGTTGGAGTCATGTTGGGAGCTGGGTCATAGCTGGTGATGGGGTCTGGATTGGTTCGTCCGGGGTCTAGGAGTGCCGACGGGTGGTCGCGGCACTCGGTGGCAAGTTTTTTCACCCTCTGCAATTTGCACAGTCAGGTGCGTATGTGTCGGCCTTCCCGCATCGGTAGCAGAAAAGCGTTGGCTCCGCTGGACATGCATAGAACCGATGTCCCGGTTGTCGGCAGTTCCAACAGACCGTCGGGCTTGTAATTGCTTCAAGGGAGGGTCGATCAATCAATGCTGGGTCCTCAAGCTCCGGTGGTGCTCCGCTCCTCGGTACTGGTACTGGATCAGCAAGCAGGTGGTCTGCTGCCATCAACTCCGCGGTGTGATGATTTCGGGGATTTGGTCCCGTTATGCGAGGTTGTGGACGGAAGGTACCTCGTCGCTCATCCAAGTGTTCTTGTCTACGCGCATGGAGGCGCAATCCCTGTATGGTGTTGATGGGAAAATGTAGCAGGCTGTTCTGGAGATCCCAGCGCATGTTCTCTCTGATAATTTCTACCAATTCGTCCTCGGGCATGGTATTTCGCAGGCGAGTGCTCAATCTCACTATACTGGTGTAGTACTGGTCGAACGGTTCGTGAGCGCCTTGTTTCCGTTTCTTTATTTGCTCTCTTAGCTCTCTCTCAGTGAAGCCATCCTCAAATCGATTGCGGAAGGCTGCACTGAAAGAGTGCCAAGTGGGACGTGGCGTTGACTCTTTAAAGCTCCAGTACCAGTCGGCAGCGTCGCCGCTGAACAAAAGATGTGCATGCCGGAGGAAGGCCGAGGAATCACCTCCCAGGGTGCTGGATACCAACGCCTGAATCCGGAAAAGGAATCGGTCCGCCGATATCATATCGTTGAACCCTGTAAAGTTCAGGCGCCAACTCTCCATGATACGAGGCGTCGGGTCTCGAAAAGGTGCCAATGCGTTCCCGGGGGGAATCACATCCTCTATTGACCTGTTGTACTGAACTGCCTCGGGGGCTGGAGGTACCAACGGAGGTCCGGTACTGTGTCGCGGTCTGTATTCGGGAGCTCTGGGATCCATTCCTGAGTTCCTTGGAGGTGGGACCCATTGCTCGGATTGTCGGGAGTGGGGCATCGCCACACTGGGATTTGGCTCCCAGCCAAGCGGAGTTCTCACGCGACTGGGTGGTTGGCTCATAGGAAGATTCTGGAGCTTTCCCTCCAGGTTGCCAATTCTCTCCGACATATCCCTCATCAATGCCACGAGGGTGTCAATGGAGTGGGTGGAAGGCATGGGTGTCACCTCGGACACGACACTTGCGGCCGGAACTTCACCGCCTACGGCTCCTTGCAGGTCTAAAAGTGGTTGGGACTGTTCGGCCTCTGGAGCTCCTTTCGCCACTGCTCCGCGCGTTGGTAGGGGCGTTCCGATGGGGACGTCTAGGGCAGACCGCTCGATGGGTCGCCGACATAATGGGCAACTCTCTGACGTGAGGAGGAGCTGTTGTACACAGGCACGATGGAATAGATGTCCACAATCCAATCGCACGCTGTGTACGCCCTCCACTACGTCCTCGAAACAGATTCCACAGTTCGCGGGTTGGACCGTTTTGGACCGGGTCCACCGCTTTTCTGGGGTCCGCTTCGTTGCCATTTTCGTTCAATCTGGTGGGAGAAGTAAGTTCCTTAACTAAAAAGAAAATGTTACAATATAATATATATTTAAAAAAACTTAGGAATAATTTAGTGGCCGATAGTGGCGAGCTATTTTGATAAGATAAGTGGAAAAAAAAAATGTATTTGATACACTTTCCTTTCCAGTGGTCGACTCCTTCAACGGGAAAAGAGAGTGCGTGGTAATCTGCCGAAGAAAGGGTGCTTTTGGTCGATTTACAAAATTACCCCATAACCCACATACATTACAAAAAAAACCGTCTCTAAACTACGTTAAAGTGACTCGACGAGACAAGTGGTAGAGCTACCGTAACGACTTTGTACGCGGTCAAAATTCCCGACGCGTGGAAGCATTCCGGGCTTCGCAACTCCAGCATACGCCACCGAACGTTGAACCGATACCACTCGTCTAACACGCATAAGAAATAGTTAGAATCCTTCCGCGACATAAAGGCAAGGTAGCCTTCTATTTTCTTGAGAGTCCATGCTGATAGGTAAACCCATCAGACTGGCAGTTCCATCAAGAAAATAGAAGGTCCTTACAGGGGTTAGCCTAGGACAACACATCGGAAGGATTCTGTCGCGAAAGCAAAATCAAACAAAGGAGAGCGGAAGCTACAACTCACGTGAAGCGACTTCTAATGTGTATCACACAACTCCACTGCTCCTGATAGTGGGACTCGAGTACCAAAGTACCTTACATCCTCCGTAAAGGACCAACTCGTCAGAAGACGCGAAGTTCTTTCCCCCTTAGGATGTTTTAGGCCCCACGTTGGGCGCCATTTGTAATGATTTTTCCTCTTTTCAAGATCGAACGCGGAACCGACCTCTCATCGGTTCTAGACGTTAAGTCTGAGTAGTGCCAACGGATGGTACCAACAGGTCAACCAATCCGTGCACCGTAATCCATTCACGCGGTGACTGCTTGTCGGCCAGCTAGTTCGGAGAGGATTTCGGTCGCGGGTCTCCGAATGGATTACGCTCAATTACAATATTTCAGTCACCTGAACTTGCCCGTTTTTCAAACGCGTCAACAATTACTCATCCAGAACGAGAAACCTACATTACGTTAGTTCTGGATGTGATCTATCCACAGATCTCAAATCAAAAACGCTACTAAATCCCATAGGCGCGTTACCGATTCACCGACGCGGTACCGAAAAATATACTACTCGAACTTAAACCGAAGAAAACTACTCTAAAGAAATGACGAAACAAGCAAAGGTACCGCGTACCGCGCGCGACGCGAAACCGACTTCAGCGGATTTGCCGAAACCCTAACCTCGCGACGGCATACTTACCCTACACTCTCTGTTCCCACTGAAAAAGAAGAGTCACTGAAAAGGAAAGTCGTGGGTTAACTTAGCAATTCATGTTGTTATATATTTAGTTCCTAACAATATGTATAATCTTTCTATTACTATTTCTATTTTTATCTACCCTTATCCTGTAAGCTACTTCAATTAAATATCATATTTTGTCGTAATCTGTATGAGACTTTTATACAATTAATTATTCGTGTTTAATATTAGGTTTAATGATTATTGAAAAATACGGTTAATAGCCATTTTACTAATCCTTGTTCAAATTTGTTGAAATTGATTTTTTTTCTTAATAATTCAAAGGTTAAAAGAGTATGGAACTAATGAACATAACTAAGCTAAAGTGACGTAAACTAAGATAATGCAAATTTTGAGTACAATGCAAACAGGAAATGCGCTTGAAATGGACTCTTGCGGATCGATTTTGTTTTATCTGCTTGGCAGTGTTTAAAATTGAAATTAAATTTGAAAATGTTTGGTAGTAGTCAACCAAAAGGAATAATATTGCGAATATGATTTCCGCGACAATCAGGTGGATCGTTCTTGTTATTGCTTGCTACAGTTTATAAAATCTCCGTAATAAATATTTCTTATTTAAATTTGAATAAAACAATTAGTAATATTAGCAATATGAAAAAAGTTAACGACCAAATTGTTTGACATTATATTCATTTTGCTAAAGAAAGATGAAGCGCATTGAAATCAAAATTTCAAAGGTATTTCATGCAAACATAATTTTAAATTTTTACTGCTTTTAATAAAATTGTTAAATTTTTCTATTTTTTTGGCTTATACTTCTATAGAAAAATCACCTCCGTTAAATCACTTAGCAGTAATTTGCCTTAGAGTTAAAAGTTTTTCAAATGAACTTTTACAATTATTTTAAAATCAAGAAGAGTTTAACTATAACTGACTTTGAAACAAGTGAAAAAAAAAAGAAGACAGAAGGTACAACGTAATGTTAAAAACTTATAAATTAAACCCTAAATGTAATTATTTTTAATGTAGCTTAATTTGATTTATAACTATTTTACTCAAAGATTCATAGTTGCTCAACGTTTTAGGTGAACGCATTCTACTTTCATTACGCTCCAAGAAGCTGCATATAATAATATTAAGGGAATTTTACTTTCGACTAACTCTCTTATCTCGCTTGCAAATTTTCGAGAGAACTTTCTTTAAATGGTCGGTATTCATCACAATTTAACGCTATATATTTCAAATTCTTTGAATGTATTATAAAAAGGCCGTCATGAAGTCTTTTAACAAGTATTTCAACAGATTATCAATTTTTTTAGATTTATTTATTTATCGAATTTTTTTAAAGATTTATTTTACACGAATTTTTAGTAAGAGTTTTCATTTATCTTTTTGCTAGTTCTTCCTTTTAAAATTTATGTGATTATTCTTGTTCATAATCTTTTTTCTTTCGTATAGCATTCAATGATGAATTTAGGTAAACAACAATGCGATTATTAAAGTGCAAGTTTAAATTTTATTTTTAGTTTTTGCATGAATAGAAAATAAATTATTATAGTCTGGTGATTTATTTATGTATTTTTTATTTTCCTAGCCGTAAACAAATTCAATTTTGTTAGATAGATTGTTTACTTTATTTCTTGCCCACTAAGGTGAATAAAGATAATTTCATTATACCGTATAAAATATATAGAGATTTACTTTTTTTTCTTGTACACTTACTACCTTAGCATTTCAATTAAATAACGAAATATTTCCGTGGGGATGTTTTGAATCGAATGAAAAAAAATATATATATATATACATAAGTTTTTCTTTTCATCTGTGCGTTATTGTTGTTAGGCTGGCTCTCTGTTATGAATTAATTTAGATGATGCCTTTTATAGATGGGATTCTTTGCTGCTATATGGATTCAGTATTTAGAACGTGTATTGTATGGGTCTAAAAATCCTTCTGATTCAGCGATAAGTGCATATTCCAAAATAACTCGTCCCTCTTTATATTTTTGGGAGTCTTCTGTGGCGAATTCATACATCCATCCTAATTTGGCTGAACAGTTTTTTGCACATGACGTCACGTACCATGGGACGTCCGGTCAACATTACCCGAACCTGTACGTTGCTGTACGTCAGATTCACGACGCGTTTAAAAAGATACGCTCGGCCTGTCGCTCGTTTTGCGTTATTTCCAATGAATAATTCGATCGAATTTGATCGATTTGGGCACTTTTTCCCAATAGCAGCCTTGTCACGTATCAGCTGTTCTTTGTTTTCCTGGGGCAATTGTGGTGTTACCTCAACTTCGATTCCCGCATCAACAATTGTAAACTCGTCGACCTCATTTGTTACTATTTCTATAATTTTGTTTACAGCCGGCTGCATGAAAGCCCTCACATCCGCCAACAATTCCTCTTCTGGAACTTCTTCTTTGATACCGACTGAAGGTTTATCGAAGGTATATTTCCACTTAGTCCGCAGTTCACGCAACGTTAAAATTGATGAGGTGATCAGCCGCTGCATAGCTTCGCAATAATAGCAGCAAAGCTCTAGTGGATCACAATACCGAGTCAGTTCATTGTCACAATTGTCACCACTTTTCAAAAAGACATCAGACCCTTCAAGAAAATTGTTTGCAGATGTGAAAACTTTCATGCAACCAGCTGAAAACAAAATTATCATACGAACGCAACAATTTTCGTTCAGGATTCTTGCGATTTTCTATCAAGAATGAGGTTAGAGACGGAACTCGGGAGATATCCGTTAGCAGACTTACCTTTCTATAGATTTTCGGCACAAACGAGCGCGAATACCGGAATCTGCCGCACCCCACAATTAGCAGCTGCTATCTCTGATGGCGTTCGATATTTCGCGACAATGGACACTATTAGAAGACGACAGCCACGAAAAACCAAGCCGACATGTGGCTGTCAAAAATTTCGGTTGTCACCTCGGACAAAACATCTGTGTGTGGAATGGCACTTCATATGGCGGCAATGTGCCTCTCCAGATGTCGCCAGTGGCATAGTTTTCTCGATGGCCACGGTGGAGGGGCATTTCCAGATGGCTATGTCTCGAAATGTGCCGGGGTTGGATTAATTCTATATTTCGAATATTTATATCCACGGATCTAAATATTTGGACAGAAAAAAAAATATTTTCTGCACAACGATATCCGCACAACAGATGAAGTCCGCTGGCACTTCGAGGACATATCCATCTGGCAGGTTACAAGGGTTCGGGATCGGAATCACTTCGATTCCTGGGCGTAGGCGTCACATTACAAAAGAAGCTAAGGAAAAGGAGATGAGGTACATTGTTGAGACAGCTAGACTAAACGAAGTCGAGGATTCGACAATTAGGAGAATTGCACAGAAGATCCAGATAACTAGACAGTGACAGGGGCGATCAACATTATCAAATGCGAATACCGAAAGAACGTACTGGAAGGCTTAAACTTATCACGAAGGCATCAGCAATCGGATCAAGAGGCGAATCAATCAGCTCAATTCTGTACAGCTAATCGAATCAAACAGCAAGAACCAGCTCAAAAACGTTCTCGGATCAACGAAGGAGAAACGCGAACCACACGAAAAATCTGGTATCTATCGCATCGAATGCCCCACTTGTGTAGAAGTGTACATAGTTCAAACGAGGAGACTCATCGGCATGCGAATCAAGGAGCATTTAGGCGAAGCAGCAGCAGCAAGGAAGAAAGAAATAACTTCGAATTTCAAGTGGGTGGTAGCGGAACATATTATCACGAAGGGACACGAGATAACAATGGAGGATGCAGTTGTCATCAAGGAAGCTAGAGACATGCGTGAATTGGATGTGATGGAAAGCCTGGCAATAACCCGGGAAAAGAAAAAGTTGATGAATCAGGATGACGGAAACTGCAGATCATGGCCATTCAAATTAATTAAATAATAATATCTTTTCTGAATTTTGTAAAAACAATATTTTTATAACTACCTCTCTTGTAAATTACCTTTCCTACCTTTTATTAGCTTAAGCAAATTTCTTAAATTACCTTTTAATGATCTAAAGTAAATTTCCTTAAACGCAGCAAGTACATAAGCAGGAATGTAAGTGAAAATAAATTAATCGCTGAAGAAGACCGAACGACTACGGTGGAAAATCGATTTTGAGAAGAAAAATAAAAACTAAAATACACAAAATTAAAAAGGAAGCTGTTTATTTCTATTTTCACTTAATGACTATGCCAAATATGAGCGCGATCCGTCAACCAGTTTGTTTACAACAGCTGCTTAAGTCGGTACACTTCAGTAGTGCGTTACGATTTTTGTGATTTTGTGTTTATTTTGATTGTGACCGAATTTAAAACCAAAATCGCAATAAATACCATCGATCAACTACCGTATTCACCAGATTTGACTCCGTGTGGTTTTGATGAATAATTAAATATTTTGCGTTTTATTCGCAATATCCGGGTACTTTTTTGTCACAATGTAAAACAAAACTCGCTGAATGTGCTTATGAAAAGTGTTTCGAGGACTGGAAAAATCTTTGGCTTAAGTGTGGTGCATCTATCTGATGGAGATTATTTTGAAGGCGACAAAATAAATATTGATGAATAATTAAATATTTTGCGTATTATTTGCAATTTCCGGGTACTTTTTTGTCACAACGTATTTATATATATTTATACTTTCTTCAATCGAAAACTGATCGTCATTAGTAAACCACAAGTTGTTTAAAAATAAACTTGAAAACGGACTATCGAAGAGAGCATTATCGGGATATTTTATTGTTTTACTTCCGAAAGGTCAAAAATGCGGTGCTATCTCGAAAAAAATTGTGTGAAGTTTATGGCGAGGACTGCCATACTAAACGCCAGTGACAGCGTTGGTTTGTTCACTTTTGTTCTGGAATATTTAATGTGTAAGATGCACTAAATACTGGTCGTCCAACAACCACTAATGACGACAAAATAAAGGCGTTATTTTCTAGTAACCGGCGTACGACAACTCGAGAGAATCCAACTGTTTACTTGCATTTACTTACGGTGAGTAAACAAACTGGATGTTTGGGTTCCTCACGAATTAAAGAAAATTCACCTCATCAAACGCATTAACATATGCTACACTTCACTGAATCGTAACCAAAACGGCTCATTTCTAAAAAGAATATAACGGTTGTTGAAAAATGAATTGTTTACGATAACGTAGTCCGAAAAGAATCACAAACCAAGCAAGATAAGTTCCCTCAGTCGACATCCAAAGCCAATATTCACCAAAAGAAGATCATGCTTTCTGTGGGGTAGGATTACAAGAGGATTGACTACTTTCAGCTGCTATTGATTCGAATGTCTACGTCTAGAACTGGCCAATCGCAAAGGCGTGATATTCCATCATGATAATGCCAGAACACACACCTTTTTGATAACCCGTCAAAAATTAATGAAGCTCAATTGGAAACTGATGCCATATCTACTCTACAGCCCCGACTTAGCAGCATCAGACTATTATTAGTTTCGCTCTCTTCGAAACTATTTGAATAGTAAAACTTTAGATTCCGATCGGGCTGTAAAAAATGAGTTAGATCAGTTCTTCGCTTCTAAAAACCAACGCTTCTTCAAACTCACCAAAAGATGGCAAAAGCTCATCCAACAAAGGGGTCAATATATCATTGATTAATGTTTGTTCTTAATATAAATAAATTTACTTACTTACTACTTACACAAAATACATTCATCCAATTATGACCTATTGTTTTCCTGTTTGCCATTCTGCTTCCTCAACTGTTGCTGATGAAATTCAAATTTTCTAACGCAAAATCCTTAAAAAATGAAATGTTAATCGGGACTGAGTAAGCAGGCGTTAGCTCCACGCTTTGTATTTGTAAAACTTAATTGCCGTTAATCGTAAATTGGTACCTAAATATAAACATTTTTCCATATTTTCCACTTCATATTCACCACGATTTGTCTATCAATTATACCCTTTTTCGACGGTGTCTCAATTTTTGTTTTCGTTCAGTTTATTTCTAGCACTACTTGATGTACTTCACTATCGAGTCTCAGCAAGAGCTCTTTGAAAGTTGTAAAGGATGACGACAAGGTGTTTCTGTATCCACATAGACTACTATTTATCACATCCTCTTGTTTATGGCAATTCACAGTTCTTCTTTGCCCGTTGACGAAGACTACTAAACTGTACGTAATTGTTGTGGGCTTTTTTTCTTTTATTTCCTGCTTCTCATCGCTGATCATTATCGCTAGGCTACAAATCATCTTAGAAATTTTGCTTTTTAACTAGAATAATTTTCATAAACGATTCTATTGCCTTTAAATCAAAATCATTTTAATTTGTTTGGACATGTTCAACACTTCTCTTCTCGTTTCTGCAAACGAAACCAGTTGATGGTGATAATAATAACGGATACCAGATTATTCTTCACAAGAAATTCAACATTTTCAAAATTGTAAAAAAATTGTTCACCTCTTAACAAGAACATGTACCATTGCCCCTTAAAAGATGATGGTTTACGGCACTTCATACAAATCAGGTGCAAAAAGCCTATTCATTGATACATGTTTAACCAGCTTGCAGAGCATTCCGCAGTTAGGAGCTGTTGATCCGGTTTCTTCTGCGTACCTCCTCACACTGGTCAACCAATGCTTTCTTACATAGTATAGTCTGCGCTTTGTTTCACATCTCATCGAAAGGCCTTCAACTTCCATTATTCCTCACTCACATCTCGCATCTATGCATAAGAAAATTTTAATTGTTGAACCATTAATAATACACAAACGGTTATAATTACCTTAGAAGTCGCAGAAATTCAAAGCCTGCTGCACGGATCTGGGTGCTGCAGCTAGAGCCGCCTGAGTCTTTCGGTTGATCTCGAGAAAATTGCTATACTAAGAGTCGTAAGATCACGCTTGGCCCTAATGGTATTGCGAGAAGTCATGCTGAATACTCGGACGCTACGTATTTGGCCTGCGAGTTATTGCTGCAGCATATCTTCATTTCCGCCGTTGGTCGCGTCTTCATCTCCAGCATTTACAGCATCTTCATCATCTCCAACTCCGTCTCAGAGACTTCTTGCGGTTGCTGATCAGCGGATCGGCGGATCGCATCATTCATCTTATTTCTGTCTTTCCGGTTCTCGCATTGCTGGTCAAACGGGCTAGTCTCGCCGTCGCCACGGCCGCCACTTGCCCGCAGTCGCATTTAACACTTACTTCTGGTTCGTCGCTTCGCAGCCGTTGGTCACTCGTTACCAAAGCATTGTAGTTACTGGTTAGTGCGGTTTTGGATGCTGAAGACTTGTCCACTCCTCGCTAAGCTGGAGATCGTTAATCTTCACGCCTTAAGTGCTCAGTGCCTGCTACTTGGTTGTGCACCGTGAGGAGCCCCGTGGTGTTTGGCTAGTGCTATCCGCGCTGTTTGTTTTCTTGTCTAACGCGCCGCATCCAAATATTGTTTTGTGTATTCCGTGTTTGATAGTTGGGCTCCTGCGCTAGAACTGTACCGGGCTGCTGTGCAATCTAGTGAAATATTGATTCGTTATTGAGATCATTGATTGATTTGCAATTGGGCTAAAAATAGATGCTAGTAGGCGAGTAGAACAGTACATTCGCCATACGAAAACAATCTGAGCATGTAATTCGTGAACTCTGCGACTGGAAAACGAGGTAATTTGAATTTGAATAAGTCTCTAATAAGCGTGTGGCCACTTTTAACTTTTAATAGTCCGTCAAATTATTGCGCATTTTCGTCTTGCCTGTTCGCTTCCTCATTGTCTCGGCGGCAGTGTTGTTTCCAGGGGTTGTAATTGAAACCTGATCTTCACGAAATTCCGTCTGGCTGAAATCTGAGATCGAAAGTACACAATGGAAACGGGCCCTTGTAGTTATACTTACCTTCCACCCATTCGCACTCACTGCCTTCAACACTTCTACAGCGGGCCATTATCTGGGCCGGCAATCATCTGCAAATCATTTTATGCTTTATGGAAGCGATCGTATGAGCCAAGTGCAAAAGACAGAAGAACACTTGGCGTACCCGGAACGTCTGCTTTTCCACTTATTCTTGGTCGTTTAAGAAGTTATGGCCTTTGTGGTGTCCACCTCAACTGCTAGAGCCAGAGTCACATTTCTCTTTAACTTGATTTATGACTTACACGGTATTTATGGTGGGAACCTTCTTGTTGTCCGTTTTGTTTTCATCTGCGTTTTTGCTCGCCGTCGACTGCCGGTTTTTTGTCAATGACTTTTGCAGGCCGTTGTAGCTTATTATAGCCAGTCCTACGATTAGCGAGAGGATCACGATATTGTTGTGGGTTGCAGCATATGTGAGACGACAACCGGTCTCACAGTATACATCATATGAGGTTCCAACCGACCAACTAAACGGATGAAGTATAAAGTTACATATAACGCAGACTATGTATGCCGCGTAGTGCAGGTCATAACTTCTAGATGGTCATATGCGAGGTAAAAAGTCTCAAAGGAAGTCTGTAGCGAATTGTATATGCATGTGGGTTGAATGCTCTTGAAGATTAACAGAATTAAATATCTATAAATATATTTAAATAATTTGGTGTTCATATCAGTCAGCCAAAGAAATTATTTTTAATTCTACAATTATTTTGATTCAAGCTCTTCGCAGAATCTGGAGAGAGTTTAACCTGCCCGTTTATGTAGCCGTACGTTTAAAAAAGCTGAAACATATAAATTATATTCTACTAAGCGGACGGTGGTGAAAGAAATGCACAAAGCCCTGTTTGTTTCATGTCTTTGCATTTCACTTTTTGTCGACAAATATTGAATGATTGACTAGTCATTCCTGGTTTTTTGTTTTTAAGAGGGATCGGCCAACACACGAATACAACCCTGAAAATATTAAACTAATCCATAATAGAAAATTCCTCAAAAAAACATCTACGAGCAGTATTTAAAAGTGGCATAGGACAGTTTTGAACTGTAAATTTTAAATAATATTCTTTATCGTTACAACCGAAGCAAATACCTCTAACATCAAAATGTGTGTAGGTCTTAACAATTCGATACTTTTTTTTTAAATCAAATCATTTAATGTTTAGCATAACAGTTAGACGTATTTTTAATCACTGCTGCCAAATCCGATTAAATTTTTAGAATTTTTATATTTAGCTTTGCAAAAATTTTCAACAAGCAAATTTCTGATATCTTGCGGAACATCAACAACGAACTAGATGAGCGCAAATGATGTACATGGTTTGTCCCAAAAGTATCGAGCCTACATTCACCACCTACTGGTGGTCCGCTGAGTGACATCCTTCAAAGTAGTCCCCATTTGATTGAACAGCATGCTCCCAGCGGTGTTTCCATTTCCTGAAGCAGTCCTGGAAGTCAGTTTTCCGAATTGCCTTCACTGCATTCGTCGCATTAGTTTCAACTGTCTCTTTGCCATCGTCATTGAGGGGCATTATTAATGTGGGAAAGAGCCAAAAGTCGCAAGGAGCTATGTCGGGACTATGCGAAGGCTGGTGAAGCTGAACGATATGATGGTTTGTCAAATATTCGATAAATGCGCTGGCACATTGTCGTGGAGAAGCAGCCAATCACCGCTTGCCCAAATATGTGGCAGCTTTCTTCTTACTCCATCACGCAATACTTTCAATACTTCAACATAGTATTCTTTAGTGATCGTTTGACCTCTCGAAGCATATTCGTGGTGCACAACACCTTCATAATCAAAGAAAATAGTCAACATCGTCTTAACTTTGCTCCGACTTTGACGTGATTTTTTTGGTTTTGGCGATTCAGAATGCTTCCACTGTGAAGATTGTCGCTTTGTTTCTAGACCAAAGCCGTAAACGCATGATTTATCACCAGTAATAATCTTCGTGAGTACATTTCGTCATTATAAAAACCATTTCCAAGTTATCCTGAGCGATTTCAAAGCATCAACAAAGACACGCAGACGGTTGAAACTAATCCGACGAATGCACTGAGGTCAATTCCGAAAACTGACTTCCAGGACTGCTTCAGGAAACGGAAACACTGCTCGGAGCATGTTGTTCAATCAAATGGGGACTACTTTAAAGGATGTCACTCACGGGATGATATAGAATGACACCAGTGCGGAGATATGAAGGTAGGCACGATACTTTTGGGACGAACCTCGTATGTTGCGATCGAATTTGTTCCCCATATGAAGACTTTTGATGGTAACAATCACTCAATGCCTTAGCGAAGTAAACCTTAAAAGCAGCTTCCTGAAGAATCGGTTGGTATGGGTCAGGAAATGAGTGATAACCTAACGATTAATTTCGGCACCCCGCATGCTTCGATACTGGGGCCCATTTCTCTTTTATACATACGTATGTCTCGTTTATTTCCCAAAGTTACAGGGAAGATATATTGTCTATGTTTATAAAGCAATACTGCTGTATTCTTATTCGTCTACAAGTACTCTGCAGCAAAATATTACTGATCTGGTAAAGTGAAATATACGATTACTAGATAATAAGCTGACTAACATCAAAATGATCAACCTGATATTAGACAACTAAACAAAGCTAACATCATATTAAAAAATGTCCTCCAAATACTTAGCCTTGGTCTTGCCGAAAGATGCGAAATAAAGATTGGTATTCTCAATTAGGTCGCTTTAAATTTTTCGTAAAGAGATAATCAGTTGAAATTAGTAAATTCCAATCTTCTGGCATAAATATATAGCAAAAGTAATTCCAGTACCCCCAGTAAATAAGGTGCTTGAATTATAAAGTATTGAAATAAAAAAAAAATGATTATTTGGCTAATTCTTGATATTTGCCTAGTTTTCTGACAGGAATTGATTTTGATGGATTTCGGAACGTTTTTATGTCGTCGCTTGTCATAATTTTTTGGCAGACCAGTTTCAGCAATGTGTCATTTTTTCGTTCTGATTAGTATTTGTCCAACTCGTGCTGTACTTAGTCACCAAGTATATGTTCTAGTCAATAGCTTTGTTGATTTGATATCCGCAGACCAATTTTCTTTTTTCCCTCTTGAAAAGCCGTTGGGCCTTGCTTTGTTGTGTAAGCAGACGTGTTTCCACCCCTTTGAGTCATCTTCAGTGTCTAAAAGATATATGGAAAGAAATGACTATATATATACATGTAGGATGGGTTAAGCAGGTAAGTCCTATGTTAGGCCAGGCAGCGTGATATTAGGGTTTTGTTTTTTGGTTGATGAGATGTCCTTTTGTTCTGGTTCGTCTCACTTCCGTTTTCGTTGGAACGTGTGGTCTAGTACTGTGAAGATTGCGTCGGAATCTGTAATAAGTCGATCTTTCTATGTTTACATACTATATTTCAAGTCTTTCTGGAATGTCAAGTCTCGCTCCTTCGCTTTGTTTGTGTAACAATGTCATAGATAAATTTTATGTTTCGAAGATTTGCAACCTTTCAAAATAGAAATAAGAAATAAAAATCGAATAGTTCCTTTCTCTGGATGATTTTTTTTTTCAATTATTTTGTTTATTTGATACCCGCAGGCCAATTCTCTTTTTTCCTTCTTGAAAAGCCGTTGGGCCATGCTTTGTTGTGTAAGCAGACGCGTTGACTCCTTTGAGTCATCTTCAGTATCAAAAGGATGCGTTAAAGGGAATAATAAGTTGTTCATTGATAATGTCACCGTCTCTTTTTCTATGTTTATAGATTGCAAGCCTTGCTAGGATGTCAAGTCTAGGTCTTTTGCTTTGTTGAGTAGCAATGTCATAGAGTTTTTCATAGCGTCAGGCTCGCGTGCGTGGATTTGTAGGAGGCTGCTTTGTTGTGTAAGAAAGGTCGTATGTGCTCTTTGTATCTTGTCATTAGTTTCGGTATTGTCCTTTCTATGTGCTCGTATACCATCTCGCAGTCCTTGCATGTCAGTTTGTATATGCCACTGTTGTATATTGATGTGTCATTCATTTTTGGATTCAGTTTGTTTCCAAGGTTGTTATTAGTTTTGAATGTAGTATGCAGTTTGTATTTCTTAAGGAAGTTTGATAGTTTGCATGTCTCTTTGCCTATGTATGTTAACGAATTCCACTGTTGGTCGTTCTCATGCGTTTCAGTCAGTTGGCGTTCCTGTTTTTGTTTGTACTATTTAACAAGTTTTTCAATGATATGTTGTTTGTATCCATTATCAGATATGTAAATGGTGTTTAGTTTGTAGTAGTAGTTATTAGGAGTCATGGAGATGGAGTGGACTCTCTGCACCATTGATCTATATGCTGCTAGTTTATGTTATGCGGGGTGATTAGATGTTTCGTGTATGGTGTGATCAGTTGTAGTTGGTTTTCTGTATATTTTATAATCTAATCATGTTTCTTCGCGTGTCACGGTAAGGTTCATATAGTTGAGTTGTCCGTTTGATTTTTTTTCTATAGTGAAATTTCTATGCAGGTGTATTTCATTCATATAGGTAAGTAGTTCGTCTTGTTTATTCTCTTGTGAGTTAATAACGATGAAACAGTCATCCACATATCGTCTGTAAAATATTACATTGAATCTTTTAGCCATTTTGGGTATAAAGACTTCTTTCAAAGATTATACGAATATTTTTGACCTTATTGAGGACATTGGATGTCCCATACCCAGACCGCCCTTAGCAATGTATGTGTTGTTATTGAACCTAAAATATTTCTGCTTGATTGTAGTCTTTATAAGATTGAGTAGTTGATCTGTAAATCGTCGGCTACTATTGAATGAAAGTTTTTCTATTAGCATAGAGGTGTAGAGGTTGATGATGTCTGGTAGTAAAAGTCGACAAGTTTCAGTCAATATTAAAGAGATGGTAGAGTTCGCTAAATCACAGCTGTTCTTCAATGTATATTTATCATCAAGGTGCATGACATCAGCTGCTATCGTTGCCAAGTACCGTGCTAATTGGTATGATCAGTTGTGGTTGGCATGCTGTATAATTTGTAGTCTAATAATGTTTGCTCCCATGTCACGGTTAGGTCCATATAGGCCGTTTGTTTCTTTTTCCACAGTGAAATTTATAAACGGGTGTATTTCATTCCCACGGTTTTTCAAAAAAAAGGAAGGTATATGTTCGATCGTTTTTGTGCGAGCACGTAGCAGGATTCACTTTTGTGTTTTTCCTTTGTTTTTTTTTTTTTGTAGAGTAGTTAAGGTGGTAGTTTTTTACATCCGAATGTCTCAAGTGAATATTTTGAATCTCAAAGTTACAAGTGACCTTCTAGGTCCAGCAGGTATTGACCCCAACAGTACGACTCCGGATACATAGGGAAATGGGATGTAAATGATGACCTACATAAACTTGCACTGATTGGAACTCATTTTGAAATTTTGAATGGGTTCATCTGCCAGACTCTGAGAGATTGTGGGACTCAATTACTTTCTGAAACCGTCAAAACGAAAGTTTCCGATTTCAAATCAAGCCTGAGCGGTGAATCTATTTTTCAATTTAATGAAGCCTGGACCTCTGAGCTCATACCATTTTCTTGATTATTTTGTCAAATATAGTATGAGGACTTGTGTTTAATATTTGGCAGGATGAGCAACAAGAAATCATGTGATATTGACGACATCCTCAATACATATTATATGCTACGACTTTTTGTCTGAGGTTGCTATTAGAAATTATTGTATGTTGTATATCAATATGTTGAACAATTCATATTTCCTAATACAGTGGAAGAAGGTTCAAAGTGTTTCCGATCTTAAAGAAAGAGAATGACTCTTCATGCCCTGAAAACTATCATCCAATTAGTTTGCTGCCTAACGTCAGCAAAGTGTTTGTAGCAAAGCTCACGTTAGATAGGAAGCCATATAGAAGCAGCGCTTATTACCACACACATGACCACTAGTAGGCCAACTTTGCTTGCTAACTTACATGGCGGTATATGAAGAATTGTGGAGGTGCCAACGAAAACTCGAAGTTTGGTACGGTTCCGAGATGGATTTCTACAGTAAAATCCAGATACTCCGCGGAGAACACAATAGCGCTCCTAGTGAAGTGAAAATTATTTGAGTCCTTATACCCGTTTAATTTTTATCAACTTCCAAAGTAAATGAATAGGAGTTTGTTTACTTCTCAAAGCTTAGCTATCAGTAAAAGGTGTAAAACTTACTCGTATGCTTCATTTGCTCGTCTTGAAAAGTGTAGGAGTACAGTGGACAGTGCAAAATGAATTTTAAGCATGCATGGAATGCGTTTCGTACGTCTTCATTTGGAAAATAGTATATATTATGCGATATAAGCATTTGCTTATGCCGCAATTGGCTGACAGCTCACGGAAGCTTGTCCAATAGTAGACCGACTAATACTTGTGCATATGCAAATTGCTACCATATGGTTTCTTATCTTACGTGAGCTTTGGTTTGAGGTGATACGGAACCAAGCACCAAGCGTACACATTGAGCAATATGAATTGATGCTGAACTGTTAGTCTGGGTTCCGCATCAGGCGTTTGTAGTTAACGCTACCGCTTTTGGCTTTTACTTCAGTAGACCTTGAACTGAAAATGAAAAAGATGCGTGTAAACGGAGTGGGTGGCAGGAACCGTCACAAAGGGGACCGTATGGCTATCATGCGATGGCGAACGTATGGTTTTGTGGTTTATCACTGCCAGATTTACCTGGCCGTTGAAAGTAATTTAGTGTGCGAAAAATAACAGATGCGATTAAACTAGTCAAGTTTAAATGTTAATTCAACTAATCAAAGATAAGGAATTTAGCTGAATTAGCGTGTGTCCTCAAATTAAAGGGAGCGTTATGCCCTCGCTCACCGTAAACTTTGGTTGAACCGCGACATTCACTATTAAATCGCCTCAATTTGCTTTTCACACGAGGAGACGGTGCCGCAAAAGAAGAAAAACGCATTGCATGTCCACATAATTTTGACCCGTCTTTCACGTATCGGTGTGCGCCAAAAATCAAGGTAGCGACAGGAGTTCTTCCACTGGAGTTGTGTCATAGGACCTTAGCAAGACACCGGATCACGGCGCAAAATATAAAGCAACCGAATAAAGGTAATAATACAAGGCAGGTAAATCTCTTGTTGTACACGCACGTAGCGTAAGTGATGTTTGATTCGGAAAAGGCTTCACAGAAATACATACCCAAAACTTATGGCAGCCCCAAGTGAATGTGATGCAACGTTTTGTGCGCAAGTCCAGTTTATCTGGCGCAGCTACCACAACTTTATAAACAAATTGCTATACAGGTAGAGGCTGATTTTGATAAGGTCTTCACTACTGGTGCGTTTTTTTCGCAAGGGAGATCCTAATACGCATCGGTACCTCTCCGAGTTGGTTGTGCTAACCCTAGAAATATCATGTAAATACCAGTATCATGAAGTTCTTCACACTATTGATCGAGTAAAAGAAGTTCAACTGTCACTAAAAGAAGTATTCGTCGAAGAAATCTTTTATGCACGCTTTCGTGAGGAAGAACAACGACGAGAAAAATAAAGGTTAATTTTGAAAGCACTGGACGAGTGAGTGAAGATTGTTTTTAGTAATTCGTGTGTATTTGTATTTTTACAAAAACAGATCATGTTGTTCTTTCTACTTATTGAGAACTGACTCAATACTGTGCGTTAGCATAGGATATGAACTGTATATCTCACCCTAATTACTTTAAATACATTGTTTTGATGAATCCGTTCACAAGAAAATATAATGATACTACTGATCCTTTTAACCGTCGCAACAAAACACAGCAGCAGCAGCCTCGGATTTTATATGATGAATTTTGCAATTTCGGTCACCTTCATTTGTGTCATTTCCTCTGTTCTGGTAGTATCTAAGAGGTTGGTTCAAATATGATCGAGACAAACGCTCTGACACATTTATTTACTATAAAAAAAATTTACAGTTTTTCTAGGTACTTCCCCTTACAAGTTATCCATTTTGTCTACCCTTCCGGAAGCTTTTTGATGCCGGTATCGAAGAATTCCTTGGGCATCTTGGACAGCCATGTGCGCACGAACTCCTCTACCTCGTCGTCGGTGTTGAACCTTTGACCTCCGAGGGCTTCTTTCAATCCGGGGAATCCACCCCACGACAGCAAAGATGCTAGCCAAGTCCAAGGCACTCTCAGTGAGCACTGATATCCGGTTCACTGAAGTAGCAAACATCGCTGCAAGTGCTTCATGCCACTATCGCAACACATTCGACTATACATGCGGTAGCGAAAGTAGCTTCAGACATTTGCTGGCAACTAAACAAAAGAGAATGTGTTGCAGTGTTCCTTATTGATATAAAGAAAGCTTTCCAAACGGGACGGTTAGATGGGCTTATTTTTAAGCTTCTTCAGGACAACTTCCCATCACACCTTGTCGCCATGATGTGCAATATGCTATATGGAAATCATTTGTAATAACAAATGGAAATCTGAATTCAAGGTCTTGAATGGTCTACAGCAAGGAACAGTTACTGCGCCTTTGCATTTTTCTATCTTAATTCGCAATCTTTTGAAAGGATTTGACTTTAACGTATCGCAATCGCGATCATCAGTGGCATTTTCCGATAAAAGCAGTAGTACCATAAACAATTTTTTTTGTTCCTCAATAATGAAGCAATCTAGCGAGTGTCATACTATTTTGGAATTCAATCCATTTTAATTGCGTCATCTTTTAAAGTCACTTGCCAAAATTGCGTAGTAGATTTTTTACAGTGCAGCCGGTTAAAGCTGGGTGATGTAAGTATTTTGATTTCAATGTGGCGCAAAAGTCTAACGATCAAGTTTCCAACTTCGAACTAATTTCTTTCCGTCTGTTTTCATACCCAATTTTGAGGAAAATAAACTGCACAAAAATTTTAGAAATCGATTCGCGCGTGGCGTTTATTTCTCCGACTTGTGATTTGCATGCTCTCAAAGTGGGGCAGCCCCCGAATTTTCATTGCCCAACTCCTTTTAATATTTTAACTTGTCCTTCAGCCTGAATGAAAGCAGTCTTCCATAATCTTTCCTATTAATCTTAAAAAGTCAAACGTTCAAACTCAACTCAAAATCGTAGATATTTTTTTTAAATTGCCAGTCATTTAAACATCACTTCTTTATTGAAGCTTAGTATCAATTTTGAAAATTCATTACAGTCATATACATCTTCCTCCCAGATAGGAAAACCATGCAATAGAACATTAATTTACGTCAATACGAAATCAAGTTTAAGTGTTGCTACTAATAACATTCCAAAGGGGGTACTGCTACGTACTACTTAGGGATAATAAAATATAAAATATCTGTTTAATAAAACACTTTAAAAATTATCGCATTCTAATTTTGAATTGACTTAAATATGTAGGAAAACCACCAATTTATTTATAGTCCATTTCGATAACAGAATGACGTTTCAAAATTGTAATCATAAAATGATTCAATAAAAAAGCGTGTATCATCTCTGCACTACACACTTGTTGAATAGAGTTTTGTCAAGTAATTCACCCACTAGATAATAAGTGACCAGACAAAACAAAATTTTACTAGCCTTTGTCTATTAGCTCAACTGCTCGAAGAAGCAGTGTTTATAAAAACAACATAATTTTTTTCAGAATGACAAGTACTTACTATAATAAAAATCACAGGTTTTTTGAAAGAGAAAAATTACCAGTTTATATGAACTGATCTTATTATGTTTTATATTTTTATATGAACTGATCTTAGTTATATTTTTTTAATAAGACACAATTATTCTAATCAAATAAATATTCGATTTTTAGTTATATTTTTTTAATAAGACACAATGATTCTAAACAAATAAATATTTGATTTGTATGGATAAGCACCGGGCGCTTCAAAAGTATTCGTGAGATATATTGAAAGGTGGACCATAGGGAAAAAACCAGGAAACACTCAATTCTCTGGAAGGTCACAATTCATCGCTCCTCGGATTTCTAAATAAGAAGACATGATTGATGAACCGAGACAATTAGAGGGGCTCACGGTCTTAGTTCCACAAAGAATAGTTGACAAAACGGTATATTGCTGCATTCGGATCAAGCATTTAGTGCCTTTTTCCTCGAATAGATGGGATACCAACAGAGCTGTTCCAAGCATACGTCTACACAATAGTTGATATGTAGAATATGGATAAAGAATCAGTTATGAGACGACTGGCGGAAAAATACAATATGCCCAATACATAAAAAGGCAGACAAGCTATGCTGTGCAAATTATAAAGAAATCGCTCGGTTGGGTTAATTTAAAAAAAAGCGGACCAAAGTCATTCAGCGAAAGCTATAACCTTCTATGAAAATATAATCGGAGAATATAAGGTAGTTTCCGAATCGAACAGTCAACTCCTCGAAATCTGCTGCGAATATAATACCGATATGCACCAGCTTTTCGTAGACGTGAAGCAAACATATGACGGTATCGATGGAAATATCCTGTACAAAATAATGGTCACAATGGGGGCCACAAAAAAACTCCTCCAAACTCTATGTATAGAAATCTATGATAAGACCTGTGCTATGCTTTGGGTGTGAAACATGGACCCTAACCCAAGTACCCGCCTTCGAGAGACGAGCTCTGACGCGAACAATTGGAGCGAAGCTAGACGGGGACCAATGGCGAGTTCGACACAACCATGAGCTGTATGAAATTTTTGACGAGCCAGAGGTTTCAACATTGTAAGACTTCAGAAGCTACAATGGACTAGCCATGTGGGTCGTATGGACCAACAACGGATGCCCAACAAGGTATTCGTTGGAAAAACTGAAGAGCGGTGACCAGTGGCGAAACTGAGGTTGACGAAGACAGTTAATCGCTGCTCGGATTTCGCAATTGGAGGACCTTTGGAGGCGCGTTTTTGTAGGAAGCAAATGCCCGTTACAAAGAAGAAGCAAAACTCCTCCACATGGTCAAGATTACAATGCTAAAGACCATGTCTCAGATCAAAGTCAACGGAGATATGATTGGAAGCTTCCCAACTGATCCCGGTTTAAAACGCTTGCCCAAATGCTGCTCTAAATTGCTCTAGAATATGTGATCAGGAAAACACAGCTGATACTACAAGCACGTTACTTTACAAGTTCACGCAACTAGCGTTAAAATTATATCCAGATCAATTGCAGATGTTAAGAAACCTTTCATACGACTAGTGTCAGAAGCGAACAAATCTGCTTCTGAGTTAATGAAAGCAAAATAAAACTAGTAAGACCTAAACTGACCTTAGGAGACCTGGATTTTGGATAGCTATGGATAGTATGGATAGCTTGCCATACTATGGAGTCCATCTTGTAGTCAGGGCACAGAAAATGACGAATTCTGTTGAGGGATAATCGCAGAAAAGAAAATTTACTTCTTAGTACTTCCTATGTTTAGGTTCAGATATATGCGTTAAGAAAATAAGCTTCATATATACTAGTCAAACTTAACATCTGTTCTGCTGTGTGGATATGAAATCAGGACTCTTACAAATGTTTTCAAAATGCTCCTGGATGCTTTTGAACACAAAATGCTCAAGAGTATTCATGGCCCGTTGAACCATGGAGCAGAATGGAGACTTCAATAAACCGATTAGTTATATAATTTGTATTAAGACCCATCTGTATCCGCATGTGTAAAACGGAGAAAGCTGCATCGGGAAACCGAGAAAATAATAGGAAGACTTAGTATATGCTGACAGCAGACTCCTGCTTGGGATTCCTTATTGGCAAACGAGACCGCAAAACCACGATGGTTAGAAAAGACTGCAACTTGAGGCAAAGGCCGACATGGAGCAATGTCATAGATGATGCAGGGGCTAATGCTATTAACACTTGAAATATTCTGAATGACTTCCTATTTTATGAGAACAGTTACTAAAACTACTTACCGCTAAACGATGATTTAAACCAAATTCCCTTTGATAATGACAGAAGGCGATATTGATTGAAAAATTGATCATTTCAAAGAGCATTGACGCATCCTATTCATGTTGAAGGATATTAATAGAAAGTTTTATTTTCTGCCTATGCTGGGCCTTGCTGTTATTGGCTTTAATCCTCTTTGAACCGTCATAACGCCAACCATGCTAAACATACCCTCTATCCTACTCAGAAAAACACCATCTCCCAATTTACTTCAAGTACCCTTTCACTGCATCACAAATGCCTAGCATGGTTCACTCATGATGCTGCAAAAACTCTAAAATAAACAGCCCGTAAATTATATCAGCGATCGTTCTTCGACTAAGACCTTTATATTGTAAGTTCTATCTCGAAATCCTCTTTTAACTTCCCTAATTCAGTATTTTTTCTAGATAATACTACCACTAATGGTCAAGCAATATATGAACTCTTTTTTGACTTCGTCTCATAAAATTTCAGGTTCTCCCCACTAATTTCTTTGAATTCCTCTAGTCCTCTCCATTGCATTTTCAACTTGATCCCTACTAATATGACCAAAGTTGTACATATTATCAATTACCTTGATAAAAGTGGAGTTATTGGTCCAGATGGTTTTCCTGACTTCTTTATAAATTCATATTCTTTGTCCTTATATGTTATGTAATATTTTACTTTATATAATATTGGATAGTCTAAAAAGTATTGAGCCTTTCTTGTCACTAGATGGTGTTCGTTGTCATATGTTGTATCGGTCAATGCTAATCAGATTGAGTCAAACTACATGCGTTTGAAAAGTGACATTCCAGTCTACAAATTTTATATGGACAGTTTTGTATTTCGCCATTCGTGTTAAACTTTTATTCATTTAAAAATTAGTGGAATTTCTGAAAAAATTCATTATATTTTACAATATCACTACGGTCAAGGTGAGAATGCATTGCAGGCTTGTGAAAAAATTTTTGGTCAAGATATTTTATCAAAAGCCACAGCCAAGAGATGGTTCGCTCGGTTTCGTTCTAGAAATTTCAATGTCAAAGATGCACCTCACTCAGGTCGACCAATCACTGAAAAAGTCGATGAAATCTTACAAAAAATTGAACAAGACTGACATATAAGCAGCCATGACAATGGTAAGGAACTGAAGATCCATCACCAAACAGTTTTGAACCATTTGCGTAAAGCTGGATAGACAAAGAAGCTCGACGTTTGGGTGCCACATGAATTAACATAAAAAAATTTGATCGACTGAATTTCCATTTGCGAAATGCTAATAAAACGCAACGAAATCGAGCCATTTTTCAAGCAAATCATTACGGGCGATGAAAAATGGGTAAGATATGAGAATGTCGTTCGAAAAAGATCATGGTCAAAAAAAGGTGAATCATCACAAACGACTTCAAAGCCAGGATTAACACCAAATAAGGTTATGCTGTGTGTATGGTGGGATTGGTAGGGAATTGTTTATCATGAGGTGCTAGAACCTGGCCAAACACTCAATCTGGCTCTGTACTGCCAGCAATTAACCAGATTGCAACAAGCCATTCAAAAAAAAACGGCCAGAGTTGATCAATAGAAAGGGCGTTGACTTCCATCATGACAATGCCAGACCACACACATCTTTGATGACCCGGCAATTGACGGAGCTTGGCTGGGAAGTGATGCATCCACCGTATAGTCCAGACCTTGCACCATCAGACTACCATTTGTTTCGGTCTCTGCAAAACGTCCTCAATGGATTCCAGATGGAATAATCGCTCTACCCATAAAATGGCAAAAGGTTATGGATAATAATTTATATTTTGTATTTTAAATAAAAGAAATATTCAATCGAAAAATGACAGAAAGGGCTAAATACTTTTTAGACTTACTAATATTTAACTCGTCTTCATTTGGCATATATTTTGATGCGTGAAAACGTGTTAATATCCTTCATACCCATTAATCGATTTCTAATTTCCGGCCAATGTCTCTACCTTCATCCTTTGGTAAAAGTTTAGAATGGATAATTCATACAAGACTTTAAGATGATTTGATGCTGAAACTATGTTATGAGTAACATCGATTAATTAATGTTATATTCTACACTGAAAAAAAGTTGAAGCAATTTCAACCTTATCCCGAATTCGCAAATGTTTTATTGAAACTCAAAAAATTCGGTTGGATCTTTATGAAGCAAAAAACCATTTCAATGAAATAAATCGATTCGCCTTAATATGTCGTGGTTATTTGTTGTTTTATCGTCCTTAAAGGACAAACAGCGATGGGCTGCTGCCTCAGAGAACTATAAGATAACCGATCTCAACTGGATGGGCCTTTCCTGATGACACGTACACCTGCTGAAAGCTAGCTTCTGTAGTGTCGTGGGGTGGGCTCTTTCCATCAACGCAAGGACCACACTACAAAATTTTTCACGCTACGTGTTGAACGCTCTTAACGTGTTAATATCCTTCATACCCATTAATCGATTTCTAATTTCCGGCCAATGTCTCTACCTTCATCCTTTGGTAAAAGTTTAGAATGGATAATTCATACAAGACTTTAAGATGATTTGATGCTGAAACTATGTTATGAGTAACATCGATTAATTAATGTTATATTCTACACTGAAAAAAAGTTGAAGCAATTTCAACCTTATCCCGAATTCGCAAATGTTTTATTGAAACTCAAAAAATTCGGTTGGATCTTTATGAAGCAAAAAACCATTTCAATGAAATAAATCGATTCGCCTTAATATGTCGTGGTTATTTGTTGTTTTATCGTCCTTAAAGGACAAACAGCGATGGGCTGCTGCCTCAGAGAACTATAAGATAACCGATCTCAGCTGGATGGGCCTTTCCTGATGACACGTACACCTGCTGAAAGCTAGCTTCTGTAGTGTCGTGGGGTGGGCTCTTTCCATCAACGCAAGGACCACACTACAAAATTTTTCACGCTACGTGTTGAACGCTCTTAAGATCATAATGAATCAATAGGGTCAGAGCCCGAGGCAGCAAACGAAGATATTACGACATTCCGAGCGGAATTTACCTACTGTTCCCTCCAACACATGCGCAACAGGAAGAAATATCGCGCATTTGACGAGAATATTTACGGCCCACAACAAGAGTGGGGCATCCTGCTTTTAGTGGTGGCCCCCTTCGCCCCCCCCCCCTAACCGGATCAAAAAACCACATGAATTGGGTCACGTGTGAAAACCATTTATCCCAGCATGAGCCTCTGCAAACTTGAAAGGAAGGAGCTACAACCTGATGGTAAGCGCTAATGTCACTTTTCTGCCTCGAACAGAGCGCCTTTTGTCGTATAACTTCAGTATTATTTTTCCACCTTCCTCTCGCGTGTTTCAATTTAGATCAGGCTACGTTAGAAAAAAATTTGGCTGACGATATTCGCATCTTGATGCTTGCCTTTCCAACCACCTCGTGCCAACAATCTTTTCTTGGCGTTCTCTCGTCACCGCTACTTCCACACAACGCCGCTCATGGCGAGCATTCACTTCACGTTTTTCGGGTGTGTTCTGAGAGTGTGCAACATTTTTTGTTTCAAAAATTTTAGAGGCGTTGCCAGATCACATTGCATGATGGCTGGGTGAAAAAAAATTGTAATTTATTTCCTGTGTTTTGTCACAACCCAGAAGGCACTTAATACAAATATCTTGCATTTTCTTCCTGCAATGTCAAGTTTTCTTAGTTGGAATGATTCGTCATCTAGAACAAGGGATTTGAAGAATTACGTTTTTTTTTATTTTTGCCTGAAATACATGCCACAGGATGACCAATTATACTGAACCAACTCTCCGATGCGTTTGACACAAATATCGGACTAAAGCAGGCGGATGAGCTGGCTCCATTGCTATTCAATTTGGTTATGGAGTACGTCATAAGGAAGCTACCTGTCGATACACGAAGTGCATTACTATACAAGTCGAGTCAAGTAGTAGTCTATGCGAACGACTTCAACATTTTGTCACCGTAATTATCAACTGCCAAAGAACTTTTCCTGAAAATTGACAGCGAAGTAAGACTAGTTGGGCTACAAATCAATGAAAATTAAACAAAGCTCATGACGCAATCGAGGAAAAATACCTCAAATACACAAAATATCACACTTGGCGAATACAGTATCAAAAATGTGAGCAAATTTGTGTATTTAGCGCCAAAATAAAAAGAACCAACAATGAAAGAGACGAAGTGCCCCGAAGAATACAGCTCGAAAATCAAATATTTTATTTAGTTTTGCGACCAGCTTCATACACAGGAAAACAAAGCTCCAAGTATACAAATCTGTGATAAGACCTGTGTTATACTATGCGTGTGAAACATGGACCCTAACCCAAACATCCGCAAATATATTGATCACCATTGAGCGACGGGTCCTGAGGCGAATAATCGTAACGAAACTAGAGGGGGGGCAACGATGAATTCGATGCAACCATGAGCTGTATGAAATTTTTGATGAGCCGGAGGTCTCAACGATTATAAGACTGCGGAAGCTGCAATGAGCTGGCCACGTGAATCGTATGGATGAACAACGGACACCCAATACATAAAACCTAGCATACCATGTTCTAAAACCTGGTATCGATACGAGAATAAATTCCCAGTATATATGAAATTTCCTCACATTAAACAAATAAAATTTATTGTTTGATAATATTTATTCAGTTGGATGCAAGTGCTAATCGAACCATTTTGCATGCAAATATTTGAAAAATAGATAATATTTAGATATCTGACTTTACTTGACAGTCCATACCAGGTTTATGGTACATTTGCGTGGGTCAGGGTTACCTGGCGTACTGATGCCAGGGTGCGTTCTATACCACGTGTCTGTTTAGGCTTAGTAATTTGACCAAAAGGTATTTCCTCTTATTTTGTTATACGAAAATTCATTTTATAAAGCGTATAAAAAATTTAAACATGCTTCGCAACTGCAACAAAAAATCCACGCGTGTATTTGTAACTTCTCGAGATAAAATCAACAAAATCCCACTTATTAAATAAAAATTGCCTGACAAAAATTTTCCTATGATATCTTAAGTAAACCATGCACATATTTTTGATTATTATTACTTTGTGTATTCATTATCAATTCCTTTTTTTGTGTATATTAAATAAATAGTCAAAGAAGCAATACTTGAAATAACAAACGCGAAATATATTCTATTCGAGTCGTACATGGATAATACTCATCCTTTTTCCTTGAAAAGTTGTCGGGCCTTGCTTTCTTGGATGAGCAAACGCGTTTCGTCTCCTTTGAGTCATCTTCAATGTCTAGAGGATAGATGGAAGGAAATTACTTTATATAGGGGTAGAATGTGTTATGCAGGTAGGCCCTAGGTTAGGCCAAGTAGAGGAATATTAGGTTTCTGTCTTTTGGGTTGTTGAATATCCGTTTTTTTTGGTTCGTGTCGCTTCCGTTTTCGTCGGAGGGTGTGATCTAGTACTGAGAAAATTGCGTCGGAATTTGTAATAAGTTGTTCGTTGATAATGCTACCATCTGTATTTCTATGTATTTATGTTTCAAGCCTTTCTACAATTTCATACAGTTTGTCATAGAGTCAGGCTCGTGTGCGTAGTTTTGTAGGATCATCGCATAGCTGAAGTCTGCCTTGTTGTGTAAAAAAGATTGTGAGTGCTCTTTGTACCTTGTCGTTAGTTTCCGTGTTGTCCTTCCTATGTATACTATGTCGAAGTCCTTGCATGTCAATTTATTGATGCCACTGTTCTCGTATATTTATGTGTCATTTAATTTTGGTTTCAGTTTGTTTCCAACGCTCTTGTTAGTTTCGAATATAGTTTACAGTTTGTATTTATTGAGGAAGTTTGATAGTTTGTATGTCTCTTTGCCTACGTATATTAACAAAATCTATTGTTGGTCGTTCTTGTACGTTTTAGCCAGTTGGCGTTCCTGTTTTTGTTTAAACCGTGTGATAAGTTTGTAAATGTCACGTTGTTTTTATCATTTTTTAGTTCATTGGAGTAGTTAGTAGAATCATGGGGATGGATTGTCTCTACACCATTGATCTATATACTGCTAGTTTATGTTGTGCGGGGTGGTTAAATGTAACGGTTATGGTATGATCAGTTGTGGTTTTATAGGTGAGTTGCCCATTTGTTTCTTTTAAATAAACAAAATTATTGACTATAATACTCATCATTGATCAACTTTGTAAGTTTGCTTTTGCAGCCATGTAAGATAAATTCTTTAAAATTACCCAAAAATAACATGAAATAAGGAAATCAGAAAGCGAAGTAATAGAAAAGTAATTACATGACTAACCTTATTTCTGGTATATTAACCCTCTTGAATGTGACCCGATGATGCAGAGGTTTGATTTCAGCAATGAAGAAGTACAAGCTTATCAAACGAGAGACGAGTCCTGTGGCGAATAATCGGAGCTAACCTAGACGGGGACCAATTGCAAATTCGATACAAACATGAGCTATATGAAATTATTGACGAGCCGGAGGTCTTGACGATTGTAAGCCTGCGGAAGCTGCAATGGGATGGCCTCGTGAATCGTATTAACAAACAACGGTTACCTTAAAAGCTATTCGTTGGGAAAACTGAAGGGTGAAGACCAATGGGGAAACCAACGAAACGCTGGTCTGACTCGATCGACGAAGACAGTTCATCGCTGTTCGGATTTTGAAATTGGAGGACGCGTTCAATGGATCGAGACAGTTGGAGGCGCTATTTGCAAGAAGCGAAGGCCTGAGAGGGTCTGTAGTGCTCAGAAGAAGAAAAAGAAGCTTATCAAAGCAACCGTATGCTTGCTCAACATATAATCACTGCAAGTTTGTACTCCACTTATGCACATGTCTAAACCGATCCATATTGTGTAAACGTGTGATATTCTTAATTCAATAGCATCGCTGATGGTAAATTTAGAATCATCAACTTTATGATCGCTCGGATTCCATTTTACAGGAGTCCCAGGTAAACTTAGCGGGGTAATTAACATTGTAACACATCTTTGCAAAACCATCGTCCAGCTGAGGCAAGGCATCTACGAAGCAATACTAATGGATGCTTATGCAGTATTCAAACAGATAGCCACAATGTAGATAATATTTTCCCCGAAAATTTACTCATACGGGATGCCCATGGTATATGTGTTATATTATCCAAGAATGTATCTAGAGGCATTGGATATATTATGTTTCATATCAGATACATGATCATGTACAACAACCATTACAGTTGCTGTTGTCCATGTGATTACAAAAAAAGAACATAAAACAGTTCCTAGCCTCCTCTCTTCTTCATATAAGCGTTTTTTCGGAAAATTGGATAGTAAGGGATTACAAAGTATCCAAAATCGTTTGATGTCGCTCATTCACAAACTGCATGCATACTTGCCGCGCAAATCATGTATATAACTGTCCTGTATCAACAACAATTTGCCTTCAATATTGACGCGTATAATGCGAACTTTTTGACTTTCATGAGTATGATTCCTGTTACGAGCAGACCTTTTGCTTTTTTATCACCCACCTTCCATCCCCGAATAGAATCGGTTCCCCCTATCAAAATTCCCTTCTCGTGTGCATACGATACCCTTCCATTCCTATACCAGGCATCCTAGAGGTTACATCCCTTCTTATACAATACCACAGTGATTATTCTTTAAGGTGTTTCTGCCCTCAATTTTGTGAAAACTCTTAAATGAATCGTAGATCGATGAAGTTAAACCCGAAGATATCGTGTCTATCGAAATAATGTCTGTGTTTCTCAAGACCTTTTTCATAAGTGCCAATAGAGACAGGTGAGTACCCTCAGTTGTTTTTACTGATCGGTGTAACCTAAAATATATAATATGGTGTGCAGTAACATATGTTATAAAATGAAAAAGGGTGCGGAGGATTGTCCTGCTGACCCTGGAATAAATGATGAATTTAGTGCCAGCGCACAACATGAAAATGAAAAAAAAAGAAGAACTAATGCTTGGCACCAACGAGTACCGAGCAAAGGCGAAAGAAAAAGATTTTGAAATCTCCTCCATATCAACAGACTTAACCTTTAATTTTACCCCACCAGTGTCAATGGCTGACAAAAACAACACAACTAGCAACATGGAGACAAGTCAGCCCAAAGAAGAATCAATCCCATCCGTCCACGACTCAGAATCTAAAGCAAACATCTTTAATTATGGAATGGAAAACCAACGGCATATTCGTCAGGTTGACACCGATGAGATTCTTTATGCTGAACAAAGAAGCCAAATGCAATATCGGGAATGTCAAGCAAAATGGACTAAGACTTAAAGTTTTCGTTGATACACCTAAGGAGCTAACGATGCAGCAGCAAACGATGTCCTTAAGAGAAGGAACGTAAATGCCTTCATTCCAGGCAGCTTCATCTACAGGTATGGTGTCATTTGGGATATCGAATTAGATTTTGACTTTAAAGTGAGAATATTGCTTAATGAAATTAAGTTAATTAACAACACAAGACTCAACAGGGGTGCTCCAGACAAGGCTGATAACTTTATTCCGATAAAATCAGTTAAGATAACGGTTTCGGATAATACTCTCCAAGACTATCTGAAAATCGCATACTTCAATGCCAAAGTCTTGTAGTGATACTTTACATGGATAATTGTCCGTATAGGACTGCAGCGATGGTCTGCTGCCTCAGCGAAAGAGGATGAAAAGATCCGCCGAGATTGGCCTTGTCTGAGGACGCGTGAATGCCCTGGCAGGCTAGCGTTGTGTGGTGTCGTGGGCGGGTTCTTTTCCCCACCACAAGGACCCACTACAAAAAAAATTCCGCATTCACGAATTAAAAGGGTCAAATGCCGATCGACTATTGTCGAGGCCGAGGTAGCCTGAAATTGCTTATTCAAAGAACCAATTGGGCCTGCAGAAAACGGACGACGATACTTATGACCCACAAATAAGAATGGGGCATCCAGGTGGAAGCGGTGCTCCCTCGCGCCCTCCCAACTGGATCAAGATCTAAATGTAGACGTTGCCATATATTTCTCATTTGAGTGAAAAACTGATACGAACATAATTTGCATGAGTTTTTCCATCAAATGAGGAATATAACCGGGGCCAATTTATGTTATAGTATTATGCGATGGAATCACATAACACTATACCATAAAAGGGCACGTGAGCGGAAGCCACTCTACTCGGGCAAGAGCCTCTATAACACAATAAAAGGAAAGAGCGCGCCCGATGGGTAGCTCATCGATGCGGGTCCCATATCCGGTCAGGTTGGAGGAAAAGGAAAGACCGGATTTTCAATTTTTAGCTAAAAAGCATCATTTATATTTCTTTCCGTTATAGACCAGACAAATTATTCCAAATACCAAAGTAAACTATTTATTACTAATGTTTCCAAAACTTTATCAAAAATGTATTATCCTTCCTCATTCTGTACTAATGTTTCCGAAATTATATCAGAAATTTATTATCATTCATCATTCTGTACAAATGTACGTCCATAAAAAAAAGTTATTTTTCAAAAAAATTTAAATATTATCATAAAGTTGAACTATTATCAAATGATTTAACTATTATCAAAAGATTTAGCTATTAATAAAAATTTTTAACTATTATCAAAAAATTCGACTATTATCAAAAAAATTAGATATTATCGGAAAATTTTGCTATTATCAACAATTATCAAAAAATTTAACTATTATCGAAAAATGTTGCCATTATCAAAAATTCAACTATTACCAAAAAAAATTTAGATATTAATAAAAAAAAATACTAACCCACATCCTCGCCGGGCGCCCGCTGGTGATGTGGATGTGTTGTTAACAATATAATTAGAAACTAAATACTCGAATGATATTTATTATCTAAGTATAGGTCGTGTTTTAGTATTATTCCATTTACTTAATTCTTTTAAGCGTTTATACGTATTTTCTTTTGCATATTATATGCGTACGACTTTAGATATCCAATTACGTCGGTACACACACTGTCTTTACGCTAGACATCTAAGCTCAACTGTAGTTGTGCAGCATGATAATAGAAAACTTTTCAACCAAATTCAGAACACGGTTTCATGCATTCGTTTTTTATCTCATTAACTAATCAAATAGAGTGACAACAGATTTAATGAAAATTCTACTAATTTAACTTTCACTTTCGTTTGATTTTCTTTTTTTTATAGCACGCATCGGAAAGATTCACTTTATCACTTCGATAATTCGTTTTCTTTTATTTTTTTTTGTTTTTCATAAATCACTTTATAATGCGCAAGAATTCCTTCACTCATCTTTTGAATTACTGTACCGAAAATGAAATCAAAACTCACGAAATCACAGTTTTGAATCTATGAATCTAAATTGCTTGGCATGAGAAAACGTAGAGCGCGACTGTGTTGAAACGCCGTTCTTTGAAATTTGTTGAACTTACGTTTAACACTCAGCGATATTTCATCCAATTTCACAACTTTGTCACGAAAAATTTACTAATACTTTCACAGGGGTAAAAATTATCTTATTAAACAAGTCGAACGAAACGTCAACTTTGCATTGACCAGCTCTTCAATATCGCTTATCTTTGTATTTTTTTCGCAAGGTCCTAGTCGCAGCTGCGATCAGACAACGCACACCAACGGTTGCGACAGGGCCTCAAAACGGTAACTGGACACTCAACTAGGCCCGCACACACGTCGAATGCGTTTTCCAATTAAGAAATCCCAAAAGCAATTTGCGCAAACGCACAATTATGTGGGAATGAATGAAATTCCACGCGAAAATCGCTTCACTGATTTCCCACTTCAATTTTGCAACACCCGATGTAAACTCTTGCATGCGAAATTCTCCCCGAAGACTTTCTTTCATTTACGATCACGATTTCCACATCGCGCCCTGGCGCTCCCCAATCTATTTCAGGAGACACCAACCGCGAGTCCACAACCACACAAAATCTCCTCGTCCGAAAAATGTAATTCGAACACAACGAACTCGCATTTTCCCACCGCCATAGGAACTTTATTCACTCCGTTCTTTTCTTGGGCGTCGCGACGTGACCGCCGCCCTTAAGGTGAATAACAGACTCCTCGATCCGTTCAAATCTCCTGATGATTCAGCTGTCGCATCGGTAAATCTCAAACCGCTGCTAGCTCCGCTGAGTTAGATTGCATTCGCCAATGCAATACAATGATGTGATGCACTAAATCAGTGTTCCCGGGTCCAAAATTTTAATTTGCAGGTTTGAATTTTAAAAATTAACAGAAGTAAAAATATGAAAAAGATTTTAAATAATAATAAAAAGTCAAATATCATAAAGAATATAATTAAAAGGAAACGTTTAAATTTAATATAGAAGAAAATGACATAAAATTTACATTTAATAACAATAATAAAAAAAATATTTTATCATTTATAACTATGAATGGAATTTTCCCCAAATCTGCAATTAAAATTTCGGATTAGTGTTATGAAGGTTTTCGAGCAGTTTGCTTGTGTGACTGCTCGATTACTACAGTCTAATATTTCGAATTCCGACCCAGACAGTGCAAGAACTGTTGCAGGTTGGGCTACTACACTACCATATGTAAAGACAAATCACCGAGGTGGCTAAAATGCAGTTAAACTGAATGCAGCGGAACTTGCAACAGCATGAAATGTTTTCTAAGTAACAGTAATGAGCATAAAGCTACGTTCCAAATATGTCCCAAATGGGGTAAATACAAGCATGTAGTAGAAGTCGGCTCGATATTAAATGCCACCAATAGAGACGCATGGGCAATTATCAACAAAAACAGATATTAAAGGCTTGACCTTGAAGACATAGCTCAAATGTATTTGCCTCAATTGAAGAGGTACAAATTCACAAATAAAAGAAACCCTTTAGCAGATTTTAGAAAAGTCTTAATCAAATACACCTATGCTCAAGTGGTGGCCTCTCGAGATAAAACCATCATCAGAAGCAACCAAACAAAACAAAATGTTTTTCCAACAGTGAGAAACTGTAAACTCCCCATCAAGCCCATAATTATAAATTCCAACTGAACAACAGATATTGAAAGAATAATACATGAATTACAAAGAAACCTCTCGTCACTACAGGATATTCAAAATGCAAGATATAAAAAAAATCGACATGACCTTTCCGGAAAACTTATTCAAATACCTTACTCAGGTTAAAATCAAAAGAAAAGGTTACGAAAGAACCACAACTGAGCACTTTATGTGCATTGAATAAGTAACTTTTAAGTGTTTTATCAAATGTCAAAAATAAGCAAAATTACACCAAACACTAATGAAGAGAGATATATACGATACAAACTAAAATTTTTACCCATTTTTATTGAATGTGAATAAATCTTGAGAAGCTACTGACTTCTATCACTACAAAGGTCTGTCGATTAAAATTACACCTTAAAAATTTTACAATAATACTTAAAGAGGATCACGTGGTCTCTCCCTATCAATTATCCTCAAATCATAATATTAAAAAAAAAAAGTGGTACCCTTTGCACTGCTATTTTGTTCATCTTTCAAGAAAAGCAGTCATTGAAAGGCTGCAAATTTAATTTGCATGCGCAAAAAAATAAATTGCATTAAGATTGTATTTTTAATGAGTCAAATCATTCAATTATGATTCTTTGAATGTGTTGCATTTTGAATATCACATTTGTTTGATTAATTGATTGGACTTTATGTTGTCTATATGGGTATATAGCTATAGTTACTCCAATCAGTCATGCTCAACTATATCAGCTCAAAGCCGTATTGATGTTGAATCGAGTCCGTGGTGAGTTAAGCCGTATTAATATCGCAGCAAAGTTGAGACAACATCACCGCGATTGATGATATGAACTTTTTTCCAATGTAGAAATCGCTAACTTTGTAGCCCTTTCACTGGATTCGAGTGGCCAGCTCAAAGTGATCTACACGGATTTTGCCAAGACATTTGACCACATGGTCATAATCACTTACCCTATTCCTTCTTGGATCATCTTTCTCTAATTAATGTTTTTGTTCCATAGTGAAATAGTCAATACTAGAAAATCCAACTCCGAACTAGAAAACAACAAGTTCATAATAAAAATACCACTGCAACAGTCTCGACTATGCAGCTCGAATATCTTTGCCAGAATGAGGTTTGATGAAAATATTGATGCATTTATATATAAACGTTTTGATGCGCACTTCAATATAGAGCGCCAATATTGAAGCGAATGTTTAAAGTCTTACTGATTGTTTAGGGGCTACTTTATTAAAAAACAATGAAACCCGATTTCAGTAAATTCATATTTATTTCTAGCATTATGTCAATCCTTGCCAGAGAATGTATGCTTGTGTTGCTTATCTTCATTGTAACTATTACGGGCAAGGATCACCATAAAAGAAAACATAGCAACAAAACTGAAGAGTTATCATTATGGATCAATGAGGCTCAAATGAAAAAATTATGTGGTGAGAACATTACGCAGTATTTTACTGTATCTACAATATTATATTTCATAAACGCCCATTCATTTTACAGGTATTGAAATGAAAGTGTTTGTTATTGATAATGGACGAGTAAATAATGAGCTCAGAAATCCAAACTTTAATCAATACCTACCAACTGTGCCATCGGAAGTGAATTCTGTCAATTTTACATGGGACGCTGGCAATAAATACTACTTATATAATTTTGACCGATTGAAGTCACTTGATGAATCCATTCTGCAAGCTCCAACCGTTTCAATAGAACCAAAGGGACGCATACCAAGGAAAGAAAGTGGTAAATATTTCATTTTTATATCAGTAAGTCAATCATTGCAAGAGAAATTTTACAAATATTTTGTTATACATTGAACTAACTGAATAATATCTATAGGGTTTAGTATATTCCTACCATGTACTGGAAATAGTTCCGGCACAGCTACATTCAGCATCAGTCTATCGATAACAAATCGCAAAGGTAGATCACTGCCTGGTACACCACTTCGCTTAAAGTTTAAGAAGGAGTGTGCAACGCGAGGTGTGTATGATAGATCATCATTGCAAGGTAGGGTTTGTCGCTTATTTGTCCATTAGCACTTATTTTGCCATTAAAAACCATATAACGAATAAAAACAAACATCAATAAATTGCTTTTTTAATCGACAACAATCCAGAAGCTCATTTGCAAATGTATTCGTATAATCATAAAGTGTTTGTATGTTTAGTTTCGTAAGTCTTTTTGAATAATCATGAATTCATTTATATCTTATTTGCCATATACACATGTTTTTTGCTATTGTTTAACAGTTGACATGTGACTCAAACATGTTAAACACCACTACAGCGCTGCAATCAATGCATGCATAGTTTAATATATTTATACGCTTTGTTTTTTGTGTTCATTTGTATGTTTGGCAATTCCCATTGGCTACAATTTTGGTATTGATTAGAAAGGCAATTTAGCATGCCGATACTGAAATAATAAAGAAAATATTTCTGATATATTCACTAAATTTTTCATGGATTGATATTAAAAATCATATAAGTTTACGTTTTATTTTAGTATCGGCTGCTTAGACAAAATTCTAAAATCATACATAGCTCAAAATTTAAAACATGCAAAGAAACGCTTTTGCTTTTGATAGCTAGCAACATAATGTCTTCCTTTTGCTTGATAAATACAATTTTTAATATACGGCAATGCTAGTTTTTAAGGTTATTCTGACTAAATGAAATATGTCCGAGAAGTACGCATCAGACAAACAAAAATGCAACCAAAAGTTATAAGTGCAACTTTGAATAATGTTGAAAAATAAACACCAAACCGTTGTCAGCAAAATATTTAATATAAAAAGATTAAGCGTTGCCTTAAGACTTTTAAATTACTTTATCTTTACATTTCTTAACCTGAGCTCGATTCTTTCGAATTTAATTTTTGTGACTAAGAAATGTATAAAAGTTTACTCATAAAGAAAACTGGAAACTGATCGATGCGATAACATCAATATGCTGCAGATATACTTCAAGCAAGCATTTCATAACTCAGATAAAATTGCAGCCCATAAATCAAAACAGTAATAAAGCTCAAACAATTCGACACTAAAAATACGGTATATCAATTTCTCCACAAGCTTGAGTATAATGCTCTGTGTCAAAAACACGTGATCAGTATTTTCTAAAATCAAGAAAATTAAATGGTCAGAAAAAGGTCCCATTTGTAGAGAAAGGCTAGAAATTAGTGATGGATGGCATACTTTGCAACCAGTCGGGTTAAGTTTGCTCAAATGCTGCAGCCAGTGAGGCTTATTTTATATTGCCCCAACGCTTACTTTAAGTAAGAAGCACCATCTTCTTTATCAGGGCCAGTAGGAAACAACAGATTTGTCTAATTGTCCCTATCTGACCGATCAGACAATTGAAAAAACGGGAGAGGCTGATTCCTCCTCGTCGTTGCAAAGCCTGGGACTTCCATTGTGTGCAGGTACTGGTGAAGTTAACAGTGATCTGTTATAATCTGCTGAGGTTAAGTGCATCTTTAACTCAATACTGTAATGTTTGTTGCAACATGACTTTACTCTGGCTGTTGCCATCGGAAACGAACTCATTTTTACCCATTATTAGACTATTTGCACATATTGAACGGCTTCGAGAGACGAGTCCTGTGGCGAATAATCGGAACTAACCTAGACGGTGACCAATGGCGAATTCGATACAAATATGTGCTATACAAAATTATTGACGAGCCGGAGCTCTCAACGATTGTAAGCCTGCGGAAACTGCAATGGGATGGCCTCGTGAATCGTATTAACGAACAACGGTTACCTAAAAAACTATTCGTTGGGAGAACTGAGGGGTGGAGACCAGTGGGAAAACCGAGGAAACGCTGGTCTGACTCGATGACAAAGACAATTCATCGCTGCTCGGATTTCGAAATTGGAGGGCGCGGTTGATGGACTGAGACAGTTAGAGGTACTTTTTGCAGCAAGTGAAGGCCAGAGAGGAGCTGTACTGCTACAAAGAAGAACACTATTTGTTTTGTTGAATGTTTCATGCATTTCTCACTATTTGTTTTGTTATATAGTAGGATTACTGGTACCTTTTACGGGTTCTACGAGCTTCGTTTTGGAGTGCTTTCTACCAAGGATATCTGCGGTCTCGTTGTCAGATATTCCTTTATATCCCATCACCCATTTTACTATTACAGTCCATCTGTATACCAAACGAGTTGGTTATGGCTGGTGGATTATCATTCTATTGATATAACCCTTCTGCCGCAATTGAGGTTTTGAGTTTCATGTCAAAACGATATTTGACGTGCATGTTATAATTCCCCAGATCCATCATGAAGTATGCGCTTTGGTTACTTTAGTGTCCTGCCTTACTAAATGTCCATGAGTTATTGACTTGCAATCTATATTCCGCCAACCTCGCTTCTTCTCGAATGGCGGTATAAAGAGGTCTCATATAGTGTAGCCTTTGCAATGCATTTCAAGGGAAAACTGCCCGCGCGAGGCTACCTGCTTTCACAAAAAACGTACCCAAATAGGAGGAAAAGGAAAGCGTTAGATTCATGTCCAATTTCATATTTCTTTTTATTCACACTCTGAAAACGCCACAAATTCTTAAAGTGCTTTTTCCAATTTCGAAAAATTAAATTTATCTATATTATTTCCTCCAAAAATTAAAATACAGTAAATATATGTTTGAAATTTCCTTCAGATATCTCAACAAATAATTTACTGTTTATTTAAAGTTTTCCGTGCTAAAACGCTCAAGAATTCCCTGATGTAATGGCCCTTGTTCAGACTTATTAAGTTTGGCAATATTGTGGCGCCTTACCCAGTTTTTCATAATGTAGGACGAGCTTATCCTTGGTCTCTGAATGCTATTCATGATAAGAGCTTTATAATATGCAATGACGTTGACTATTTTGCCTTCTTACCGATTAAAATACATATTTTCGAGTCCGAAATATTTCAGTGAACTGGTCACACTCTACTTAGATCCTCTGCTCTGTCTTTAGACGGCTTTAGAAAATGAAAACTTTCTGGGTCTAGGAATGATCTTCGGAACCTTACACTGGCTGATATACAGATCGTCGTCAAGTTCGCCATGAAGAAATGAACAAACTGCGCCCATTTGTTCAATACTGCGAAACCAGGGTGAAAATTAGTCTCAACGAACCGTGTCTGATAACTACGACAAAAATCGGTTCCTACCCTAACCCCCTTCAGTCAGCGTTTCCTTCTCTAAATCGCATTCTGTGCCTCCTCACTTTTTCTGTAGAACCAATTTAGTGTTGAGGGCCTCATTTCCTGGTGATCGATTAATTAGTATACTCGTATGCATAGTTCCCCATCAGGGACAGAGTTTTCTTTAGTGTTATAAGATTGTACATCATCTTTGAAATAACTACCAATATTCTTAGAATGGACTACTAATATTCTTAGTTTTAAAACAACTTATCTTGAGTCTCATTGCTTATCTTGAGTCTCATTGCTTGCGCACTCTTCCTGAACATCAACATTCAAAGCTGCTTCCACGTTCTCTTCTTTGGTTCGATTTACGCATTGTGCCATCCTCATTAAAATCTTCTGGGACTTCGACGGTACCGCATTTCTACTTGCCTGAAAGCTCAGAGCGGAATTTTCCTTCATTCAGAAAAGTGACGCTCTTGAGACACTGCCTCTTCTCGGAGTTATACACTCTATAACCCTTAATATGAGTGTCACATCCAATCATGATACACTCAACCGCCTTCGCATCACAATTTCGTCGGTCTGTCTTCGGCGCGTGAGCCATCACTGGAGATGCAAAAATCTTGACTTGAGGAATGTCTGGAAATTTCCCGGTCAATATTTCTTCAGGAGTCCCGCTTGGGGCTCATGTCCCCGGTTGCGACGTTGCAATCCCGAAAATGTCCACAGAAGATACGGCTTCGGGGTTGTGTTCCGAGGCTTATTACAGAAATTGATGGCGAGGTATAGCTATACAAAAAAGTAGCAGACCTGATTGTTCTATGACTTATGATGATACTTAAGCGTTGCCTCAGTCTTAAATACGTGTTTCTAATTTAAAATAATCCTGGGTTGTGTTAATATCGAAGGAAAGAAGAGTAGTCCTATGATTCCCAAGGGCTATCGGGCTATCGACCTCGAAAGAGTACTGGAACGTTACACCACAGAAACCATTTTCACACCTTTCCTAGGCTACACCAATGGAAAGATTATGAATACAAGCATCCACATTGTAGTAAATCCGATTGAAGTATATATTACTTTAGACCATGAAATATCAATCTATGTTCATAACCCTAAAAAGAGCTTTTACAGTGTGAAAATTGCCACACTATAAGGAAGTCTCAGAGACAAAACCTTTAGATAATGCATCCCAACACTGCAGAGAAACAAGTCTATGATCCCAATTTAGAAAAAACACAAACTCAAGAGTACGTCAAGAAGGACACTGCCCAATCAAGAAAATTATCTCCACCACGTTGGATGCTCACTGTGAATAACATTTTGAAAGTCATGGCATGCACGGAAACAGAGGTTGCTGCGTTCCGTGACAGCCTCTTTAAATAAATATTCAATACGCAGAGTTTGAAACACAGAATACTGGCTTTAAACGGCTGTATTAAAAACCACACTTCTATAGGGAATTCTGGTTTGGTAGTCAGCTTGCATAAAATAATACACAGGAAGACTGGAAAAAAGATGGGTTTATACGGAAACTTCAAACGCATTTAGGAGCACGTCTTCAGAGTCTTTAATTGTCCTGCCAATCGATCTGCATGCAAATAAATGTGCGTTGAGATTATGTTTCTCATTGCAACTCATGACTCGGCTAACCAGCATCCACTACATGCGAAATAGTTGGATGGAAGAGGACAAAGAGTCCAGGAGATAATTGCTCATACATATGGCGTCAAACTGAAGGCGGCATAGAAACAATTGTGCACTCATCTGAGTTAAACCTATGGATTAAGTTCGAATCAAAAATATCAATAAAATGGCCATAGAAGACAATGCACAATTCATACATAAATAGTTCACGAATTAAAAAGGAGCTTTTATAACATGAAGTTCTCTAACCAAATTACATACTTGTATTATATATTTGTCATTTTTATTTAATTTAATGAATATTCTGGAATATCAATTCCTTAACTTTTGGTTATTGCATTATGTACGTACCTTGATAATAAGTTGCTTTTCGCTTACTTCTACTGCTATGATTTACAATCTCATAAAATAAATTCTTTGAATAAAAAATAATGTTTCTTGCATGCTTTAACAACTAACCATAAAATGGTATCAGACAAATATTTCTACGTTTTCTTTTGTATTTTATTCCATTGGAAAAACATAAAAGGTCCTATACCTGACCCGGATTGCGATAAGAAGTGCAAGAACAATGGATTTTGTAACACTGATAAAATATGTCAATGCAAAGAGGGTTATATGGGACAGTATTGTCAGACAGCACTGTGTTATCCGCAGTGTATGAATGGTGGGAACTGCACAGCACCGGCTATATGCTCCTGCCCGCCTGGTTATCAGGGGCCACATTGTGAAGGAGGTGAGTACTTTGCAAAAAAGAATAGTATACAAAAAACAGATTTCATTCCACATCGTCATACATATATACCTGTATTTACAAAAACACTTACAAATTCTACATTTCTAAATCCGTTTTGATATTGCTATTGCAGTTTTACAACCAAACTTAATAACTTCTGTCATAGCTTTGTAGAATGGTGCCTGTTCAGCTCCACAATCAATACCAGTATCATGATGTTCTTGTTCTTCGTCGCGAAATTTTGTTATTATTTCAAGCAATTCCTGAAAGCAAATACCAAGTCTCAATTTATCGCATTAAATTATCAATATTCAAAGTAAATACCTTATCAGGATTGGGACTTGCTTCCATCAGTTGTCGTAACTGATCATTGTAATGTTCGACAATGACTGTTTCTACTGCTACGGTACATGCCATTGCAGCTTTTTCACCTAATAAAGCAGAACCTGAAAAAAACTTTCAGGTAAAAACAAAAAACATAAATTTGGTAAATCATTAAATACCTGCTCCTAGCAAAAATCCAGCCACATTCCACAATGGAACCATTACTGTCGGCCTCACTCTATACTCATTAATTAATTTCTCAAATTGAGCTCTGTGACCCTTTTCTTGATCCCACATATGCTGAATCGTTGGCCCCATCTTACTATTTCCAAGAATAGCCATTTGCCCGGCATAGATTCGATCTGCTCCCAGTTCACCAGCATGATCAACCCGAATAATTTCATCAGTTAGCTTGGATACTCTTTGATTAAATTGTCGGCAGTTCGGGAGTCGGACAAGAAATACTGATGTACGGAACATTTTTCTATTCGAAAGTCTATAAACAATTAATTTAATTTATTTCAAAAATTTCAATAACTAGATCTAATTTCAGGTATTTGCACTGAAAAATGTTTGAACGGTGGTAAATGTGTTCAAAAGGATCAATGCCAATGCACCAAAGGCTATTATGGATTGCATTGTGAATTTTGTAAGATTAAAAAAACTTTAACATTATTTTTTTTTTACAATAGATTTTCAAATTTCAGCGAAATGCGTAATTCCGTGCATGAATGGAGGAAAATGTGTTGGAAACAACATATGCCGATGTCCACCCGGTTTTGGAGGTAATCATTGTGAAATTGGTCGTCGCCAACGTTCAATATGTAAGAAACCTTGCAAGCATGGAGTTTGCAGACCAAAAACTCAAAAATGTAAATGTGACAAAGGATGGTATGGAGCTTATTGCAATTCACGTAAGTCATTAGATTAGAATTTGGTCTATGCGAGGCTGTGTGTATACATGCATTCTTCCTGTTTCAGGTGAACGACGTCGTCAGCGCCGAAAAAATCGCAAAGTTAATCAATAGTGGAAAACATAAAATTAGAAGTTAGCTTGGTTTATATAGTTTTGTGATAAACATGTATAATAAATGTTAAATATGAAACATGTATATCAGTGTCTATGAATTTTAGAATAGTTCTTTATTGTCTTCTTTGGTTGCTTTGTTATTTGATCACTCACAGGAAAAGCGAACGGGACAGGAACATATTCTGGACATTTTTCTAAGAAAAAGTATGTATATTAAAAAACTTTTGACAAACCACCACGAGTACAGTATAAACAATGCTCACACTCTTGTTAATTTTTTGCAAATTTGGCAATCGTTAATAATGTCTAACCAAAGCAGAAAAAGGATGACAAGTATGAAATAAAACAGTTTACTTCGTACTTAGAAGAATCTTTCATCTTCGAATTGTATTTACTACATTTAATCATTGGAGTAACACTCAGAGGTAGTTTAATAAAACGAGTAGCTCTACTTTCATATATCTACAATCACAAGTTTGTAAGCAACATTTAACCCTCAGTCTGAACGAGCACACGATTCAACACTTTTTAGGGCTTTGTAAAAAATTTTTTTTTACAAAGACGTACTAGTTTCGCGCCCTGTCTGTGCGTCTGTTCGTGTGTCACAGCATGTTTTCTCAGAAACTATGAGAGCTAGAAAACTCAAACTTTATGGAAACGTTAAAAGTCGTGGTTTCCTAAAAAAATATTTAAGATTTTTTTTAAGGGGGCGCCCTTAACATTTTTTTTTCAAATGTAGTCGAATGGGTTATCAAATGAAAGAATGACCTCATTACCCATCCGCTAATTACCCATCCGCTAATTACCCATTCGCTAATTACCCATCCTACGACTATATAAAGTCGTTCCCTTCAACACATCCTTTAGACACTGAAGATGACGGCTTTTAAAGAAAAAAGAGGATCCCTGCACACCACCCCTTAAAGCACAACCTAAGCTCCACAAACCCAATATTCCTATCCGTCCTGTCGTCAACCACCACCCAGCTCCTGCATACCAATCTTTGGAAGAAGTCTTTATACCCAAAGTTGTCAAAAGATTCAATGTAATATTTTACAGACGATATGTGGATAACTGTTTCATTGTTATTGACTCACAAGAAAATAAACAAGACGAACTACTTACCTATATGAATGAAATTCACCCGAATATAAAGTTCACTATGGAAAAAGAAACAAACGGACAACTCAACTATATGGACCTAACTGTGACACGTGAACAAACACGATTGGACTACAAAATATATAGAAAACCAACCACAACTGATCATACCATACATGAAACATCTAACCATCCCGCACAACATAAGCTAGCAGCATACAGATCAATGGTGCAGAGGCTTCAGTCCATCCCCATGACTCCTACTAACTACTCCAACGAACTAAACAACATTTACAGAATAGCTAATAATAACGGATACAAACAATGCGACATTGACAAACTTGTCACACAGTACAAACAAAAATAGGAACGCCAACCGACTGAAACCCATAAGAACGACCAACAGTGGGTATCGTTAACATACGTAGGCAAAGAGACATACAAACTATCAAACTTCCTTAGGAAATACAAATTGCAAACTGCATTCAAAACGAATAACAACATTGGAAACAAACTGAAACCAAAACTGAATGACACATCGATATACGAAAACAGCGGCATATTCAAACTGACATGCAAGGACTGCGACATGGTATATATAGGAAGGACAACACGCAAACTAACGACAAGATACAAAGAGCACCTACGATCTTTCTTATACAACAAGGCAGACTCCAATTATGCGACGCACCTACAAAACCACGCACATGAGCCTGACGCTATGACAAACTCTATGAAATTGCTACACAAACAACGTAAAGAACCAAGACTTGACATCCTAGAAAGGCTTGCAATTTATAAACATAGAAAGACAGACGATGACATTATTAACGAACAACTTGTTACCAATTCCGACGCAATTTTCTCAGTCCTAGACCACACTCTTAGACGGAAACGAAATGAAACAGAACAAACGGACAGCCAACAAGCAAAAACACAAAAACATAATATCCCTCTACCTGGTATAATTTAGCACTTGAGTAATTTACTTCCTGACCTCATTACCCATCCACTAATTACCTATCCGCTAATTACCCATTCGCTAATTACCCATCCTACGACTATATAAAGTCGTTCCCTTCAACACATCCTTTAGACACTGAAGATGACTCAAAGTAGTCAAAACGCGTCTGCTCACACAACTAAGCAAGGCCCGACGGCTTTTAAAGAAAAAAAAAACAAATGAAAGAACTTTTAGAATCTGAAACAAAAATGTCATTTTGTGCATTAGGGGTCCAGGTAGAGACGAAATGTACGAAAAATGTGTGTTTTGTTTATAGAATTACAACAACAATAACACGTGTTGATGGTTGATACATACTCGTATTTCAAATCAACATAGGCACTCTTATTTTCTTCGGATTTTTATGAAAATGTGAGGAATAGTTTTTAATTTGAATATGTTCAGAAAAATTATTTAAGCTGGGACGAAATGGCGGCTGTTATTTGCTTATGAAAGAAGCTCTGCATTTTCGGATAAATTTGAACAATGTATTATACAAATATTGGATGAATAATTGTAGTCATCGGTTCATGCTATCAGGAATCTTCTTTTAAACCCTAGGATGCTACAAAATTCTCCTGGTAGGAGCACTCTCCTGCCTACTCAACTTGTTTAAGTTGCATAGTTGACCAGATAAAAATTCCAGTCGACAAATTGGCCTGGACAAAGATAAAGGCACTGGCCAGCGGGTTCGATATTTTGCCCCGATTACAGCGGGACTAATTCACGATTCAACACCAAACTAGAACAAAACTATCGTTTATCAATTTTCATCACCAGATGAATAGAATAAATAAGTGAAAAGCGATTGTTGTTAGTGGTATACTGCGACAATCGAAATCAAATGAGAACCAAAGAAAAGGTAACGGGGAAGAGTATAATTTTACAATCAACATACGAATACATTTAACAATGAATATTCAGTTACAAATTGTCCTGTTTTTCCAACAATGCTCCTGAAATACAGGGCAAACAAAAGCAATTCGATTCTTGGGAACAAAGCTTTTAACTACCTCAGGCAGGAATGTGATTAGGTGCAATATACCCCCAAATAGTAAACACAATGGGATGGGAAATAATTAGTTCAACCACTGTTTGATGACATCTGAGAGCGATAGACACAGTAAACACATGCTGCAATCCGATTGGTCTTTCTAACTGACAGATAGACAGAGTCTTAGAATTGTAACTGAGACTGAGTACCCAACATCCAGATATGCAACAACTATTATACTTCATTATACTTCAGTTTCATAACTTCAAGATGAACATAGTATCTTTTTATTCGACCTCATTGAAAGAATGGAACTTTATACATACAAATCGATTTGTTGGAACATATAATAAGACTTATTAGCCCTGCTATAGTCATCTATCCATCCATCCATCCAGCCATTTCTAGAGCCCAAAGGTGAAATCTAAGGCTCAAGTTAAATCCAAAATTCAATACCCCAGGTTTATAACTAATTTTTGAAAAGGTATTAAACTTTTACTTGAAATTTCTTAAGAACGGAATCCGCTTAGGTGAAAACAGAAAATAGTAAAAACTGACATCAGACGTTTGCTTTGAATTTAACGATAAGTGCTAAATTTTCAACTTGGTTCACTCTTGATCTACGTACGTCAGTCAAAGATAAACGGAAATTAGCGTCTGATGCACCAAGAGCTTTTATCCGGTTTTCTGGTGACAACGGTGTGAAATTGAACCAAGTTTTGAAATTCTAAGGATTCAAATTCAAATGCATTTTATTTCATCAATCAGCACAATTTTTCATAAAACAAGGAAGTTTCAAAATATTAAAGTATTCAAAAAAATTATGGGCTAGTTAGCACTCTAAATTTAAACAATATTGCAATTAAAAGACAATCAAAAAACAATATCATATTTCAATTAAATCAGAATCATTGAATAATATCAAATAATTGGAAAAAAGAGAAAAAACCAACCAATTCTATTAAAAATTAAACATAATCCAAAATTGACAAAAAATAATGAGCTTTTAGCTTATATTTAATACGTTCTACCTTAATTCTAATAAATTCTAATCACAAAAACTTTACCTTATCCAAACATGTTAATATCACAATATTCGCAAACTAGATGGTAAACATCATCTCTAATTTTTCAAAACAGCTAACACAAATAAACAAAAACATTAAATGTAGCAATAAGTTGAAAATCAAAAAGGAAAACACCGTCAGAATCAAAGCATACGGATTCATGTCCAAATGCACGAATGCTTCTAGAGTACATCAAGTGGTAGATTTAGGCCGCTAAAGCGGGCCTTATATCTACAAACTATTCGCAATAATGATTCACTCCGGTAGTGCATCGGGAAGGCATTACTACGCATACATCGAAGATTTCGATAAAAGTGAATGGTGCTACTTCAACGATCAAACAATATTTGCCATAACTCAGGAAGATATTCGAAAATCCTTTAGAGGTGGATCCTGCAGCAGATGACTTCGCATATTGCAAAGTCCGCCGGAGACGGTCCACTTACGATGTGTATCTAATCGAACTTGACATAAGACACAAATCAGACTGTTTTGAATTAATCTTGGTTAAACTAGGTGCATACGTGGTTGGCATAACAATTTAAAAAAATATATCCTCACTAATTTTCCAATTAAGCCTTCATTTTCCTTTCAAGCGCCAGTGACATTTGCAAAGTGTACGTCGCAGTTCATTTGCAAGATTGATAAAAATATCTGTTGATTGGACTGCATTTATAGCTACTCTCTACATAAACTTTTATAAAACTGTACCCGAGTACACCTCCCGCAATCAAAGTTAAAAAAGGTAATTCCTTAAGGAAGGGGCATAGGGCCTTAAGTTTCGTTCAAATTTCCATCTGGAAAGCCAGACGGATGCAATTGTTAATATTTTTGACCATAGAGCATTTCAAGAACTAGCTGTGGGTGAGACGATATTGGCCGTTCGACCCACGTAAAAATTCAGACCAAAACGGATAAAATTACTGTGTCAGGCGTCAGTGCTCAAATTATACCATGCTGTAATTGATGATGTCATAACCAGCGTGAAAGATGCATTCCCCGACGAAGGTGACAATGAACAAGTGCTACAGGAAATGAAACTTATTTGCACGAATAAGCTCATGGCGAGTTAAGCTGTAGAAATAAATCCTGAACCTCGAGAACCCCAACCACCACCAATTCTAGTCAACAATCGAAAGAGCCATGCCCAGGCTAAAATTGCAAGGCAAACCGCAGTAGCAGCGATAACTCGGCAATGAATCAAGCTAATCAAATGAACGGTGGCGAGGAACCCATTTTTACTCACCCATCGAGCTCTGGTTTTTTCTTTGTTGTAGGGCTACAGGAAATGAAACTAATTTGGACGAATAAGCTCATGGCGAGTAAAGCTGTAGAAATAAATCCTGAACCACGAGAACCCCAACCACCACCAATTCTAGGCAACAATCGAAAGAGACATGCCCAGGCTAAAATTGCAAGACAAACCGCAACAGCAGCTACAACTCGGCAATGAATCAAGCTAATCAAATGAACGGTGGCGAGGAACCCATTTTCACTCAATCATCGGGCTCTGGTTTTTTCTTTGTTGTAGGGGCTCTCGCCGGCACCAACCCCACCAAGATGCTCCACCTCCTGTCGTGGGTTACATGCGTGAGAATAAGCATAGTAGGTAGAAAGACAATAATAACCTTAGTTCTCGCCTCAGCCATTTTTTTGCTTCTACAAATCCCTTTAAATCGTGCATGCGAACTAATTTGTGGTGTGCCATGACGCTAGGCCAAAGAATCCGGCCCACAACTCCACAGACACTAGCCTGCCAGCGTATATACGTGTCCCTACGTCAGATCGTTCTCTGTGAGCAACAATACCTGGCTCGCTGAGGCAGCATAACACCGTTGCAGCCCTTTCCGGATTTAAACAACATTCAAAATTCACTACAAGGGGTATGGAGCCAATGCCGACACAAGTTTCAATGTACCCGTCTGTAGGGTGGAACAGCTGCGAAATCCAGAGATTTTCGCTCATAGTTACAGACTTTTTGGTATGATATTGAATTAGTCTCAAAATGAAAATGTAACCTCTCCTCACTTTAGCATTTTGAGAAATTCTTCCATTCGATATATATTTTGCCATCCGTTTCAGACCCTATACAGACCAGTACCTGCACGAAGATCCTCTTTTCGAAAACTCAACCTTTCAATTGTACTGACACTATGATTATAACATTGTATTAGCACTCTGATTATACCAAATCGAACATCCATATGTCAAGACTGGTCTAACCAAAGATTTGTAGCAGATAACTTTGACCTTTTGATCAATGTTTTTGGAATGAAAGAGTCGTCGAAGGGACATGAACACTTCCTGTGCTTTATTGAGCATGATTTTGATATGTTCATTATGGTACAGATAGTGATCAAGACGAAAACAGAGATGTTGAACGCAAAATTTTTTACGGAACCCGTTCTGAACTACTCCCAGCAGCCATAATATGGAAATCTTTCTAATCACGTTTCAGGACCTGACCGGCCATCCGCAAGGTTGTACGAAACAAAATTGTTTCGCATTTTTGCGCATAATTATCCGTGTAGATCAGCGCATCGTAAAACATTTTTTGAAAATTGCTTTGACTTACTGAAGCATTTCGATTTGCCAGTTAAATAAACTACGCTACTAATGATCGCGTTGACGATGCATTAAAATCAAATCCGTTAACAGTTTGCGAATGAATATGAAGGAAGTTTGACACAGTAACTGTTCCTTGTTGTAGACCATTCAAGACCTGGAAAAAGGGCTTCTCGAAAGATTTCCATCCATTACAATAAACCATTTCCCGTAAAACATATTGCACAAAGTGGCGACAAGGTGTCTGAGGAACTTGGCCTGAAGGAGCTTAAAAATTAGTTCATCCAACCAAGCCGTATCGAAGGCTTTCTCCATATTAATGAGACACGGTCCAATGCATTCTCTATTGTTTAGTTTTCAACAGATGTTTGAGACTACTTTCGTTGTAGCGTATATAGCCAAATGGCTGGCGCATAATCCAAACTGACAATTAGGCATCAACTCGTATTTCTTGATTTAGGCGTTTAGCCCTTCATTCAGTATCACCTTAAAGACTACTGATGTTAGGCAGTTGTGTTACTGCCTTAAATATGGCTATGAGTTCTTCATTTGTTTTTTTTTTATTCTTAGGCTATGGGTTCGGCATTGATTACCATGCTTATAAACCACTAGAGTCAAGCAGCAACTTAATCGACCATCATCATTACCCGAAAGGAAAAAGGCATTAGCTCTTACACATGAATACTAAAACATGATATTTATTTCTTATTCTATTGTTTTATAAATATATATCAAATTATTTCACCATCAACCTTCTGAACAATTACAGGGGAAAAAGAATAATGCATTACTTTGTGGAGTCGCATCGGGTATCAATATTTTCTTGATTCTTACTTCGAGTTTCTTATTTTTGCCAATGTTTGAAACAATTATAGTTAAATTTTGCATAAATATGAATTTTTATATGCATTCACCGTCGATTCTGTATAAGCTTTTATTCGCTTTCATAATACACTTGCCAGAAAAAGTATCGGTACATACCAGATAAGAAAGTCATCGTTGTATTAAAAATTATATGTCCACTTAATTTGAATGTTTTCTTTTATAATATCATAAAATCTACACTTTTGCATGATTCCCGGTATGTTTCGTAATACTTACTATTTTAAAAAACTTGAAACCATTGAAACTCAAACAAAATCAATTCATGGCAACACAATAGACCAGGAAAAGTATCCGTACAGAACAAACCGGGGGATTCCCCGTGTTACGCGATGTCATATGCAGATGAATATTGATGTGGTTTTTGGACCAATAATAACTGTACTTTAAGCTCTGTTAGGTTTAAAAGTGAGTGCAGTTTCTTTAAATTTTTTGTACACTAGAATACATGATGCGGCCCAAAATTAGCGAAATCAGTGCTGAGGAGAGGAAAATTATGTCAAACAGTAGGCAGAACTCACTCCGCTGTCCAGTATATGGTGAAAACATTTAATAAAACTGGTTCGATTATGTCAAAGCCTCGTTGGGGTCGACTCTCCTTACTAACTGAACGCGAAAAAAGAACGTTTTGCAGGAAGTTAAAAAGAATTCTCGAGTAACTGCTTCCCAAATTGTTACAAATATAAAAAACTCTTTTGACAAGGTTATCCACGAAGATACCATACGAAAAATACTAAAGAGAGATGGATATAGGTCACGCATAGCACGTAAGAAAATATATAAACAAGCCGTCAGAGTTTTGGGAACAGGTCCTATTCTCTGACGAAAGCAAATTTTGCATATTTGACATTAAAAGAAGAAAGTTAGTGTGGCAAAAGAGCGGTACTGCCCTTGAAAAAAAAATTTCGTTCCAACTGTGAACCATGGTGGAGGTGATGTGATTGTCTGGGGGTGTATGGCGGCAGAAGAAGTTGGCCAACTTGTGTTTATAGAATCAACTATGGATCAGTACGGTTACCTTAATATATTGAAGCCGAATTTGAAGCAAAGCGTTCAGTAGTTGAGGCTTAGTGACGATTTCTAGTTTCAGCGAGATAATGATCCCAAGCACACAGCACACAATGTGAAGCTTTAGTTACTCTAAAACACAAAACATCAACTGTGTACGCCGCCCCAATCTTCAGACATTAATCCCATTGAGCATTTGTGGGACTTGTTGGTGCGCAGGATCCGTCATCACAGCATAACCTCGAAGGAAATGCTGAAAAACAGGACACAGCCTAATTGGATGCATTCCATGCCAAATCGACTTAATGAGAACTTTAAGAGAAAAAGTTATCCGACAAATTATTACGCCTTGATATGTAATAAAATATTTGAATATTTCAAATTAATATTGCCATGTACGGATACTTTTTCTGGTTGGTTTAAGAGAGGCTTTTATGTTTTTATTTTGTAAAATATAGTTTTTAAAGGAGTACCACAGGAAAAATTTATAGAAAAGATAGCTTCATTAATTAATAAATTTTGTTGCTTAAATATTTAAATTTGGCAGCTTTCTTTAGCATGAATTTCCTAATATGTTGCTTTCTGTTTGATGTTGTACGGATACTTTGCTTGGAGCCCAGTTTTATCGAATAGTTACCGCTGGACCGATTGGGCTGAAATTTTATATTCTCGAGCACTTTTTGATTGCAAAACCGATGAGGTGAGGAAAATTAGATTTCAGCATTTTTTCAATTAAATTTAATGTATTTTAATTTTGACATGACAATAAGATGCACTTCATTCTGGCGCCAGTTAACAGCTACCAAATTTATTTAGAAGGATGTCCTTCTAAAGGAAAGAAAAATGTCTTTCTAAAAAATAGGCGGATGCCCTTCTAAAGAAGAATAGTTAACATCAAATGTCTCTTTACCTTGATATATTTGCCATTTAAACTATTTCAGCGCCATCGGTCATATGTTAGGATAGATAAGGTAAGAAGATATTCGATATAAACTATTCTACTTTAAGGGCAGCCATCTATTTTCTAGGACACCCTTCTCTCCTTTAGGACATCCTTCTAAAAGAAATGAATTTAACAGCTGTAAACTGACGAAAGAATGTGATGCTTCTTATCACTCATGTCAAAACTAAAATACATTAAATTTAATTGAAAAAAATGGTTAAACCTAACTTTTCCTCACCTCATTGGTTTTTTAATCAGGAGGTGCTCCCAAATATAAAATATCAGCCTAATCGGATCAGCAGTAACCATTCGATAAAACAGGGCTCCAACCGATACTTTTTCTAGTAAATGTATACGAGACTCTCCAAAGATTATTTAAATCTACCCAGCATATATTTCAATTATTTAGAAACTAACTGATTAATGTTGAAAAGACAATAAGTTAGGATGAACAACTTTTAGAAACTTAATAAACGGATCTTATTTTACAAACAAAAACGCATTTCTTTACTCACTTTGGCTTTATTTAAAAACTACAAAACGCAATAATTTCACAACTTTCTCACAAATTGTTTGACAACTCTTTTAGTTGCTAAATATCAACAGTCCTCTGTTGAGCAGCTGATGCATCAGCTGATTTTGATTATCCACTTCGCTCGCTTGCTGAATGCACTTCTTTTTTTCTTCTGCTTACACTTCTCCTATATTTGACAGCAAATGCATTTCTTATCGTATTGGACTAACAACAAACAAACGTCAGATCCCATCCACGTGCAGCCTTCGAACTCAAAATAAGCGTTTTAATCTGTGAAAATGGGAGATTTTATAGAAGCTGTTTTCACCAGTGACCTAAGTGGTAACCAATCGACATGCAGTGCTTGGGACCCTCGCACCGGAACCAATGCTATGGTATACAAGGGCGGAGGAGCTGCAAATCGCAATTCACTCGCTTTGCTTCGACACGAGTTCCTTCTTACTGCAAATAATACAAAACCAATGATTCATATATGGCCTTTGAACAGTCAAGAGCAGGTTCCTGGAGCTCGTTACATTACACCTGGAAAAGTGTCCTCATTGGATGTCTCACCTGACGGCAATTACTTGATTGCAGGAATTCAACAAACTATTCATATTTGGCACCTATGCTCCGGCAAAATGTTGAACGCTTTACCCAAGCACTACCAAACAGTATCAAAAGTTAAGTTCACAGATGATGGTTCCCATTTCGTTTCAGCCGGCCAGGATGGTAATATTTTAGTATGGAATCTAACAAAAGCTGTGAGTATGAGGCAAAGCGACGTTCAGCCATTACATACACTTAGTGATCATGGATTGAGCGTAACAGATTTCCATATTGGTGCTGGAGGTATTCGGGCACTTCTTTATTCTGTATCACTAGACAGGACTTGTCGCGTGCATGATCTTTCAACTGGAGCACAATTGTTAAATATAGTTTTCCCTGACCCCCTGAATTGCATTGTCGTTAGCAAACTAGAGACGATGGTTTTCGTAGGCTCAACCAGGGGTGCAATCTACAAATTTACTCTTGCATCACCACCAAGAAGCAGAGAATATCATATAAACTCGGAAGACTGCAAAAACTCCTTCACAGGGCACACAGGGGGTGTCACGTGTCTTGCATTATCCATCGATGGAGAGTTATTAATGTCGGGCGGAGCTGATGAGAACGTGAATATCTGGCACATACCTAGTCGCCAGCTTTTGCGCTCACTTCCTCACAAAGGATCGATAAGCAACGCGATATTTACCTGTGTCACAAGCGGACTGAAGGATCCTTCAGATGGAAAGCAGCAGCGAACATTCATGGTGACTAACAACCTGAAACGCATGGTCGACGCAGATGACGAAGACTACGCCATTGAAACTATTGTAACTGAGGCAATTGAACTGAACTGTACAAACAAAATGGAGCCCACATCAAGCACAGCAACTCCAGTTGCCACAACAGAAAACACCGGAGAAATAGACAAGCTTAAGGCAAAAATAAGCGAGCTACAGAAGGTGAACAAAGAACTTTTTAATTATTGTACGAAGAATGTTTTATTAAGAAATTGAAATAATACACACTACTGAAACCTTCCTTCGTAATAACTTTATTTTTTATTCAGAAGTTGGAAAGATTCTTGAACTATTTACGTTGAAATATTAAAAGTTCTAGTACCTATGTCGAGTTAATTCGAACGCTTTAGACATTTAAATGTACCTTATGGAAGAGACGTTAATTTAGTGTGGTCTTGCGGTTGGGTCGATTCCACACTTTTTCATTTCAACAGCTACTGAGAATAAGTAGTCGTAACACTCTGCCCTGTAAAAAGAAAATTAATTGTTTCTCCTATGATTCTAGCTAGGAATGTTGCAATCGTACATAGTTTTCGCCTTCTGCCAAGTGCTTCCCCAAACATATAAACCATGGCGACGTACAAGAATTGCACTAGTTCCAGGATATTTCATCATAGTATTGTACATATCCTCGGCCAAATCTTTTTCAAATGGAGTATTTTCTATGATTGGAACTACCAGCTCTTCATCGTATCGTAAGTAGGAGTTGCGTTCCTGATCATATATTCCCTGGAAAATTATGAAAATCGAAATTATACATAGTTCTTCTTCTTCCTGAAATATATACTTTGATCATTTCCAAATGAGTGCAACGAAACTCATCACCCGACCATAGCAAAGTAGCCATAACAGCATGTTGCGAATGTGTATGAATCACTGCTCCAGCTCCACGATGACGATAAGCTAACAAGAATAATGGTGTGCATTGACTTTTTGTGAGCCTAAAATCGAGAAAATGTTTGGTATATGCGCAAAAGTATGAAAATTAGTTAATACTTCTTGTACTCTGGCGGAAATTGCAAATCTTCGCCATCAATGTTCTGCACAAATAAATCTTCTGGCTGAATACGCTCTTTTTGGACTCCCGATGGCGCAATATAAATTTCGCTGCTGTTAAGATGGAATTGTAGTTTACTATGATTATATATTATATATATTGTCGTTTATAATCTTATACTAGAAAAATTCGAAATTAAGAAAATAGCGGATAATTCTTTCCCATCACTAGGAACGAAAATGATCCATAACATAAGTATTGTCGCGTGTTATAGTTCGCGGCCGATAATTTTAATGTTCCGGGAAAGTGGACACGCACTGTCTTTTAAATTAAGTTAAAAGAGTTTATTTACTAAGAAGGCACAATCATTAATTTCACTATTTTACAAATAATTAAAATGTTATCATATTTCACTTGTCTATCAATTTATATTCCAACTGTCTGTATCACGAAACTCACTTCACTATCAATCAATATCGCCTTTAATTCGCGCTCCACTCTTATCGCAGTTTTTACTATTTCCTCCCATTCATTCAGCTCGGCTTTGTATATGGTTTCTAGTCATTCAATCCATTTCTCGTACATAGACGAATCTTCTGACGAGAACTACCTGGAAAATTCGAGCAATTCTGAATGCCCGCAGTGACGCCACTTTCAGCTATTGATCATGGATCTACTTGGTCCATTCTTGTGCTTTCGAGTACATTCTTGGTTGATCACGATGTTATTAACAATTGCGACAGTAGCTCGCAGAATTGTTTGGACATGTAAGACTGCCCCCACCTCAGTTCTTTTCTCCCCGAAAAGATGTGTCGCTAGTTGTAGTTAAGTCTGCCTGGATGTAATATGGGGCAAGACGGTTCAGGTGCACGATTTTCTCTCTCGGCTTTCGTTGTTCCCGAATGCGATATACGACGTCGTTGATTCGCTTTGTAACTCGGTATGGTCCCTCCCAATTATGGTGCAACTTGGGAGACCTACCCTTCCGCCGTTGTGGGTTGTATAGCCACACTAAGTCATCTTGCTGGAAGCTAGTAGAATTCGCCTTTTGATCATACCTGGTCTTCATGCGGTCAGTAGTAACCATTTTGCGTCGGCTAAAGTGTCCATGATGTCGTCGATGCGTGTAACTATCTATCTTAGTGACGTCGTTAAGTTGCTTATAGTCGACTCAAAAACGAGTGCTACCATCCTTTTTCTTCACTAGAACTACTGGCGCGCCCCATGCACTGACAGAAGGCTCGATAACACCTTGTTTTTCCATGTCCGAGATCAGTGCGCTCACTTCTCTTTGTTTGGCTATAGGAAGACGTCTCGGTGCTTGTCGAATCGGCTTGGTTTCCTGCGTATCTATGACGTGAGTTACCATACTCGTTCGGCCTTGATCATCCGGGCTTGTTGAGAAGATGTCACTGTACTTGGTCACCCGATCGGAGGCTTGCTTGAATAGCTGCACTGGCAGTTTGGTCTGCTTCAAAATTGCAGACGTGAGTTTCACAGGCTTTGTCTCTTATAACCTTGCCTCCTTTTCCAATGATGGTCGTGAGTAGCTTCCAAAAAGGTGATGGTGGAAACACGCTGGCAGCTGCCGATGACTTCTCCCGCTTTGATGCTTGTCGTGTTAAGGATTCTAACCGGCATGTATACGTTCCCTATAGATCTTACAAGACTTCGTCCTACGATCAAACTGCGCAATGCTGACGTCTTCGTTGGCTCTATCAGATAAGATCGGCGGTCTCCAGAATCACCATCAAGCTTGGCCCATACAATGCTCTCGGAAGATTTCGGTACATCAGTGTCAGCACATACTAGCACATTCATCTTGGGAATTTGGACGCTTGGATCCTCCATCAATACTTCAACATTTCGCCATTTCAATAGCCATTTGTCCAAATCCAACGTGAGTCCATGTGGTCGCAGAAAATCCATTCCGAGGATGTAGTCATCCATAATGTTCGCGACCAGAAAATTATGTCGGAACGCAAGGTCTCCCAACTGTATCTGGAGGTTGACCTCTCCATGGACAGATGCAGTGTCTCCTGTGGCTGTCCGTAGTGAGAAAATCCTGCCCTTGTGAAGTAGTTGTTGCTTCACTAGGTCTGGCCGGATAATCGATCAGGTTGCATTATGGTGCAATGCTCTCCGTTAACTTGACCCGGAAGTCATTAGTCTGCTTCTCCCTGATGTATTCTTGACATGGTGATGGTGGTGCTGGGGACGTCGATCTTCCTAGCCAACGTCTGCCCCACAAAGTTGCCCCCCTTAGTTTGAAAGGCTTCCAATCCGAGTTCCTGACTTGGTCTGGATCTCCCCCACCCTGGACAATAGCTCGATTTTCTTCGCTTCTTGCAGTCTCTTTGCAGGTGCCCGTTCTAACTACAATTCCAGCATCTAGGCGAACCATTTACCTGCCGCTTTCACTCAATTTCCACGCGCTCACACCTGCACTCGTCTGTCACTATCTCGCGAACCCGGGCAGTGGTAGGAGTCACATTTTTCGCTTCCTCAAAGTTCTGACTATAAGCCCATGCGTCCTTAACCGTTACATTTTGAGCTAAACGCACGGCTTGTTGCAATTCCTGGTCCTTTAATGCGCTGATCAATGTTGCTGCGTCATCTCGATGTTCTGGGTCGTAAGCTGGGTAAGCCAAAAGTGCCAGTCGCTCAATGTCTTGGGCTACCTGCTGTAAGGTTTCGCCAGACTTCTGCATCCGATGCCGTAGCTGTGACCGATAAATCTGCTTCAGATGATCGCCCCTATAACGCATGTCAAGCGCCTTTATTATAGCAGCCGAGTTTGAGTGCAACTCAACGGGGATAGTCTGCATAACCTCGGCAGCTGGGCCTCTTAGAGCAAGAATTAATGCAGTTCCTCGTTCCTACTCAATCCAGTGATTTGTCCTAGCGGCGGCTTCAAACTGGGGTTTGTAAAGTGCTTTCACATTTCTGGATGTGCTTTGCGCTACACTTATAAGTGTGGCTGGTGAGGTGGTTACTACTGCCTTCGCTGCTTCCAATTCCTTTTTCACTTTTTCCATTTCATGGTTGATTCTCCCCTCGACCTGGCTGATCTCATAGTTGATTCTCTCCTCGACCTAGCTGACCTTCTCCTCGACCTGGCAAACCTTTTTCTCGACGCATTTAATTTGTTTGTTCAGACTACCGAGCTCAGCTTTTACTTCGGTTGACTTTTTTTTGCAAATCTGCCTTGATTTCGATCGCTTGTTGGTCCAGCTTCGCTGATTGTTCATTTAGCTTCGCACTTAAACTGGATGACTGCATGTTTAGCTTCGCTGATTGTTCATTTAGCTTCGCTGATTGTTCATCTAGCTTCGCAGTTAAACTGGATGACAGTTCATTTAGCTTCGCTGATTGTTCATCTAGCTTCGCAGTTAGACTAGATAAATTTTCATTTAGCTTCGCTCATTGTTCATTTAGCTTAGCAGTTAAACTGGAAGACTGTTGTCGCTGCTCTTGCTGCATCAGCATCAACATTTGCATCAGCGTATTTTCGGGTTCCTTTGATTTTGGCGTTTCTGCTTCTCCACCTTCTGCGGGTTTTTTGCATCTGAGGGCTCACCCGAATCCAAATTCCCGCCTTCCGACTCGATCGCGTCATGCAAGCGTACAATCAGTATAGCCTTTGTACCTTGTGTAGCCAGATTTCGCTGTTCCAACTCCTCCTTAAGCTCCGATATGGTCAATTCATTAATTTTTAGATGTAAGCTTCGTGGCATTTCGGCTATTTTCCACCAGTTTCCACGTTAAATTCACTATTGTGCACTTTACAAATGTGTAGTAATCTAAGAACTATGGCTCTAAAAGCAGCGCTGACACAGGCACACAGCACGAACGCAATTTAATAAGGATTGAGTCGATTCAGTCACCTTCCCCCATCGCAACACTCGTTTTTTTTTTGCAGGAATAATAAGTGGAAAAATTTCCTTTGTACTTAACACCCGGGAAACAAAATTCTAAAAATGTTTAAAAAAAAAATTTCTAATGTGTAGTATCTTATTACAATATCTTTTGAAGATAATTTAACGAATTGCGGTGTAACGCGGTATGCAAATGCTTAGAACGAAACGGTTAACCCCTTTTAATTATGAATGCTAAAATCATTGTATCATTTAACCTGTTAATTATGAATGCTAAAATCATTGTATCATTTAACCTGTTAATTATATGAACGCTAAAATCATTGTATCATTTAAACCCCTTAAAATTTGTCTAATTCTTCCGATTTTCCCACCTAATTACGCCTAATTATCATAAACGACAAATTGCCTTCAATTGATAACTTAATTGAACCTACAAAAGACAGTGAAAAGGGAAATTGCAAATACCGCCGTCATAAACTACAACTGATAAGGAAAAAGTACATTTGATAGCAACAAAAACCTTCAATTGTGGGATTTCCCCCTTTCTGAATGGGTTCGTATTGTTCTACTTGCCCATAAGGTGTCGTAGTTGCTTGAGTGTGGAGAATATTAAATTGTGCTTGCGAAATTTGCATGCTATTGCGTCGTAAATCATGAAAATGGGTGATAACTACATAACAACATTGGAATTATCGGGGAGAGTGGCGCCGGCAAGTCGAGTCTTATGCTTCGTCGCACAAACGAGGAATTGGATGGAGATGGGGAGTGTTTCGCTCGTTTTCGATTGAATACGAGTGCAGAATTACGTTGGACGGTGAAGTGATTTATTCTGATTGATTTTATTTTGCGTTGCATGCTTGAGTTTTTCATCCAAGCCATCGCCAATATCGTTCGGGATCTTGCATTTGTATTAGCAGTATTGTGTGACGAAAAACGAAATATGCACATAGACATAACATCATCTCAGTTGCGCTTACTCCGGCGTGTCATCGCTCCATCGCATGCTCCGGAGTTACATCTTGGTGTTGTGTTGTAATAATCCCTTTAAAGCGGTTTGAGTAGCGATCCCGCTATAGAAATTGCATTTCGCAAAGTCAAGTGGAATTACGGGGATTGTGGGGAGTCGGTTATGGATTTTCACGGCGGTCACGTCGGATGCGGAAAGAAACTTATCATGTCGTAGGGTGTTAATATCGAAATTACCAAATACGCGTTAATGATTGCCTATGCGAATGCATATGTTAGGAAATCGGAAAGTTATCGTGGGTGAAAATAGTACAAGAGCGGTGGTGTTCATTACGGTTTCCAAGAAAAAGTGCTCGGGAATTTGGCATTTGGATGCAATAAGTGGAAGAAGATAAAATTGTTGTGGGGTTTGCGTTGGTTGAATGACGGAAAGACCGTAAATGTTTTTGGAACGGGAAAATTGATTTGAATGTGAATAAATGAGTGTCAAGTGAAAAAGAAAAATCCGCAATTGATTTATGCTTTGAAAATGGAGAGTTTTCTTTGCGGTTCTTCGTGCTGCTTCTGCGAGGTGTTGGCGATCGCGGAAAAGTTGGTGGTGCGTTGCTGCTGAAGCGTGTGCGCGACAAAGAAAAGCGTGTTTGCATCTTCCGTACAACAAAAACGAACGTTGTTGTTCAGCAGCGGAAAAAGAAAAACTTGGCGCTCGTTGTGCGCAAGTGACGTACGAAAGTAAAATTGGAGATTGCTAGTCGGCCTTGGGTTTTCCTGCTCGCGCGGAAAACTGCTCAAGTGCAAGATAGTGTTGTGTGCGCCGGGAAAGCAGGAAATTCGCGTGGATCATTTCTCGTGAATATCACGGACTGTCTTGTGGAAACACGTCATCGCGGACGAAACTCTGGGAATAATTTTATTACCGGAAAAACTAACGAGGATTAGTTATTTCTATCCGTTTTAGTTATTTATTTCCACCCGACAAATAGTGCTCAGTGCAAGATTGCGGGACGTGAAATTTTAGTTTGTTTGATCTCAACTGTTACAAATTTTCGGTCGTCAGCAGACAACAAAGGGAAGTTATTCGTCAAGATAACGGGAAAGCCAAAACGAAAACAGTTTCAGTTTTGCCTGCTCGTGGAAGTAAATTTGTTGGGACTGTGCTGCAAGAGAGGGGGAAAATATTCTAGCGAAGAAACTCAAAGCCCGGATTTAAACATTTTTTTTATCGCGCGTCACTTGTACTGATCCATGCGCGCCAGAAAGTTTTAATGTGTTTCGTGCTGAATTTTTCACGAATTCAACCAAGAAGCCGAAAAGGAAATTCTAAAGAAAAACGTTTTAATTTGCATGAATCTCGTTATCACGTGTGCGTTTTAGCATTTACCAAAAGAAAAAAAAAGAAGAAGAAAAGTTGACAACGAAAATATTCCAGAAATATCGCGAGTGCTTTTAACTAATTTGCTATGCAGTATTATAACTTTACAGGACTTACTCACCTCGTCAACGAGCGCTCGTCGTCGGAAAAGGTTGGGTAAGTTCCCCTATTGTTTCATTTTTACATATATACCAATTGTTTCATTTTTTTTATATATACCAATTGTTTCTTTTTATTCAATTTATTCAATTAAGTGGGGTAATCTTTAATATATACTGCAAATACTAATTATATCAATATTAAAAAATGTTTTAATATATACACTGAATAATTTTTGTTGAACTATTTTGATTTCTTTGCTTTGTATTTACGAGAAATCAATGAAATTAAATAAAATGATGAATTAAACGGTAAAAATCGGTCTTTCCCTTCCGGTCTTTTCCAATCGGGTATAGGACCCGGTACGGTGGCAGGCTTCCACCCCAAAATATGAGCCAGCCACCGGGTACTTAAAAATTTTTCTGTTTCAGGAGACTTTATGGGTTGAGTGGCCCAAGCCAAGTGCCTTTTTATGGCATAAAGTTATGCAATTCCATTGTATAATTCTATGACATAAATTGGTCACCGGGGTACTCCCCTTCTGATGGGAAAGTTCATACAATTCAAGTTGTATGAGTTTTCCACTCAGAAGAGGAATACCTGGCCACTTCAACGATTTAACATTGGATTTATTCCGGTTGGGTGGGCATGAAGGGGCTCCACCACCACCCGGTTGCCCCTCTTTCATTTGTGGGCCCTGAATGTATTAGGGTAAAGACTAGGTCACCCCAAATTAGTCTTTCTTGTCAGGTTGCACTTGTTCTCGCAACAAGTCGTAATTCCTTCGTGGAGGTTATCTACAGATTTGCGACTTCGGTCGTCCTCTCGAACTCTGCAAGCAATTCGTGAATGCGAAATGTTTTGTAGTGAGTCCTCGTGCCGGGGAAACGAACCCGCCCCACGACACCGCAATGCTAGCCTGCCAGCGCATTCACGCGTCTCCGGACGAGGGCATTCTCGGCAGGAATCAACACCTTCCTCTGCCGAGGCAGCAGAACATCGCTGCGGTCCTTCACGGACATATGAAAATCTATTATTCACTACAAATGGCGCCCAACGTGGGGCCCGAAAAGCCCGGCTGTATCATCAGTCGTGAGCACGAGACAGTCCATCGTCTCTAGGTGTCCCCACAAGGTGTTAGAAATTTTGGCGGGTAGATAACTCCCGAGGGTTTTTGCACTAATCGTGCCCCAGCAGCCGAGTAACTTCCGAACGTGTGTTGTCTTCGGACATCAATATCGTTTGGTCCTTCTTTTGATTTATACCTTGGTGGTTTACCACCATTGTATAACTAGTAAGGCCAAATTATATTAGAGTCCCTTTTTGTGTTCGGAGGTTATTATCCCAACATCTATTTTGCGGAGGATTCTGATCCGCTCCCCAAACCAGCGGTGCCTAAGTGTCTTAAATTACATGGATTTTGATTTCATGTGATTGGCTGATTAGCTAATCCATGACTATCCATGACAAGACACGCGCTGCTTGTGGATTAGAATCCCACCCTGGGCTGACAAGCTGTAACTTGAGAAGTTTGCTAATGAGGGATCACTTCGGAACCCTGATTTTCATGGTGCCACAAGAGAGTGTCCCTGAAACGTTTTAGAAGGATTGTGCCATGGTGTCCATACTTGGGAGGAAGGACGGAAAGGAAAGACCGATTATTTTTTTTTGATAACTTAAAACTTTTTTTTTGAAACTTTATCATACATTCTTTTTGTGAGGTTCGACTATAGTTCGCCACTGACGGCCACTTACAAATTATAAATTTTGCATCATTTTTTTCACATTTTCATTATTTATATATATATATTTATTTAGGTTTTTAGTTAGCAATTTAAATTTCTTTTAGCATGCCCACCAAAAGAACTCCCGAAAGGAGAAAGTTGCGGTCGGATGCCGGACCAGCTCTATTGTGTTCCATCTGTCACGAGGACATGGACGAAACTACAAGCCAGAGGTTGCAGTGCGGACACAGGCTACATCAGCTGTGTTTGGCACAACTGCGGCAAACTTCATCCACGTGCCCGCTCTGTCGACAGCCTTTGGAAATCGCACAGCCAGCAACAGAACGACCTCAGTCCTCCAGTACAAGTGGAGCTGTCCCCAAAAGCGGACCCCTTCCATCCACTACAAGGAGTGCACGAGACGATGACTACAGGGCTGAAGCAGTTCCGCCTGCAGAAGAAGCGAGTCCACCGGTGGCTGGGGAAGCCACAGTTCTACGAGATCTAATGGCGCTCGTACAGGACATGTCCACCCGGCTCGCCTCTCTAGAGAGCCAGAGAGAGAACCCCGCACCATCCCGGCCAAGAACTCCTCCTATGTGGGATTCGGACCCAAATCCGTGGGACTTCCCAGTAGACTCGCGGCGTGATCCCGAACGGATCCGGCCAGGTACAGCCATGAATCCGTTGGCTCCAGTTTACCGGCCCCGATTGAGCCAAGCACCGCCACCAAATCAGGCTCCCGTGATTCCGCCGGACCAACGCTTCCATCCACACGACATGTATCGGCTGAAGCCGACACAGATCCCCAGCATCATCCAGGGATGGAATCTACATTTCAGTGGGGAACCCAATACGATAACGGTGGAGGTTTTCATAAGTCGGGTGGAGTCACTCATTGAGCAGATGCTAGCAGGAGACCGCACAGCGCTCGCAGGATACCTGCCAATGCTGCTTAGGGGAGCAGCCCTGGAGACATATTGGAGGATACATTCAGCTCCACCATCCATACGCTGGTCACGGCTGAAGGAGGTACTCCGCATGGAATACCCTACGGTCGACATGGACGAATTAGTCCTGGATAAGATGAATGCTAGATGGCAGCGTCCGGACGAGTCCTTCCATAAATATCGAGCCGATATCCTTCGGTTGAATGACCAGCTGTCAGAGCCATTGTCTTCTACCCAAATTCTTCGCCTGCTAAAGCGCAATCTAAGACCGGAGATTCGTCGGCATATCGTGAACTCCGATCCACAGAGTATGGAGGCCCTGCTGAGAAATGTGCGTCGTATAGAAGGGTTTGAGGAAGACCTACGGGACCGGCCATACTTACTAACCAGGACGGGTCCTCGACGAGGAATCGCGGAATTGGCCCCAGATTATACCACCCTAGATCTGGAGGATGATTTGGACCCAGACCAGCTTGCTGTAGCGGCGGTGGGAAGTCTTACGACCTGCTGGAATTGTCACCAAACCGGACACCGGTTCATTTCATGCCGCGCAGAACGTAAGGTTTTCTGCTACGGTTGCGGCAAGCCGGACACTTACTTCCCGGACTGTTCTGAATGTGCCGCACGAAAAAACGGCCAAAAGAGTACCCGACCACCTCAGCGGTACTCGAAACCCCAGCAGTAGCTCCTCAGTCAGCGGCTCACCCCAACCAACCTGACGTTAACCCACCAGCCATAACCATTACGACTGCGGATGTTCACTCTCTTCCGGAGACCTCACCAACGACAATATTAAAACGACCATCGCAGTCACTGCCAGAAGAACCGCGGCAGCCTCAAGTACGCACGCTAAAACCTTATCATGTTAGACTGCAGGAATATCGGGTGGCTCGAGAGCGAATATTTGCTTCCGAAGTCGTCACTTCCCGTTCGTGCACGACAAAATGGTCAACCCGTCGTTGGCGGAATTTCCGCAAGAGAGTGCGCACCTGCCGTCAAACCGTAAACTCTTGTAACATCTCGGAGGTTGCTGAGAATGAGATCAGACCTTATCATCCAATTAAAGTGTTGGGCGAGACCGTGTTTGCATTGATCGACACGGGTGCCAGTATCAGTTGTCTTGCCTCGAGCTTTGGCTCGAAAGTGCTCCAAGAATACCCGAACTTGATTAAATCCTGGCGCACTGAAATCAGTACAGCTGATGGCACCAAACACCCTATACGAGGTAAACTAACAACACCCGTGACGTTCAGGGGTCAGACGAAGGATATTACCTTCTACATTATCCCGTCTTTGACTCAGAACGTATACCTTGGTGTCGATTTCGTCCTTCGCTTTGGACTGGCCTCCGATTTATTCACCGATTTGTCTTTAAAAACCAGAAATGTCAACGAAATCACTTCTACTCCCGATAGGCATGACCTGACGTCTAACCAACGGCAACGCCTGGAAGCATCCATTGCTGCTTTCCCATCTTACGCTACCCAAGGCCTTGGCCGCACCACCCTAGTCTCACACGCCATCGACGTTGGCGATAGTAAACCGATTAAACAGAGACACTACGCCATCTCGCCAGCCATGGAGAAATTGGTGTATGCGGAATTAGATAGGATGCTCGAGTTGGGGGTCATAGAAGAGTCCCAAAGTGCCTGGTCCTCACCGGTAACCTTGGTTGTAAAGCCAGGTAAAGTCCGCCTCTGTCTTGATGCCCGTAAGGTAAATGCGGTTACCATCAAGGACGCGTACCCTCTTCCACTCATCGATGGAATACTAGGGAGACTGCCGAAAGCCAATTATATCACCAGTCTCGACCTAAAAGACGCCTTCTGGCAAATTCCACTCGATGAGGGCTCGAGGGACAAGACCGCCTTCACAGTGCCTGGACGACCATTATATCAGTTCGTCACAATGCCCTTTGGCCTGTGTAACGCGCCGCAAACGATGACTCGGTTGATGGACAAGGTCATCCCACCTCACCTAAAACACCAAGTGTTCGTGTACCTCGATGATCTTTTACTCATCACGGAAACGTTCGATCAACACCTCCTACTTCTACAAGAAGTAGCCCTGCACATCAGTAAGGCGGGACTCACCATCAACGTACAGAAAAGTAAGTTTGTCATGAAAGAAGTCCGATACTTAGGCCATGTCATAGGACATGGCACTATCAAAACGGATCCAGACAAAACTCGTGCGATTGATGAGTTCCCCTTACCAAAAACTGTGAAGCAGCTACGACGTTTCCTTGGTGTGTGCGGTTGGTACCGAAGGTTTGTTCGGAATTATGCAACAGTTTCAGCGCCCCTGTCAGACATGTTGCGGAAAGGGAAGTTCGTTTGGACCGAACTCAGCCGAAAGGCATTTGAAGAGCTTAAACAAGCCCTCACATCAGCTCCTGTCTTGCACAGCCCCGACTTCACGAAGCCCTTCTCCATTCATTGTGACGCAAGTCAACATGGAGTAGGAGCCGTGCTGGTGCAATTGACCGATGAAGGAGAGGAAGCTCCCATCGCCTTCATGTCCAATAAGCTGAATTCGGCCCAAAGGAACTATACTGTTTCCGAGCAAGAATGTTTGGCAGCGGTAATGGCTGTGAAGAAATTCCGAGCTTATATCGAGGGCCACCAATTCGAGATCATCACGGACCACGCGTCACTACAATGGTTGATGAACCAGGCAGATTTAAGTGGACGCCTAGCCAGATGGGCTCTTAAACTGCAAGGGTTCAAGTTCTCCATCAAACATCGGAAAGGAACCCAGAACATCGTACCCGACACTCTCTCACGGATGTTTTCCCCAGAGGGAGCCGAAATAACAATAAATGACGAGGACCCCATCGAAATAGATTTGGACAGCCCACATTTCGAATCAGATAGCTACAAAGAGTTGAGGCAAACCATAGCGACCCAACAGACACAGCTGCCTGACTTGAAGGTAATAGACGGCTATGTGTATAGACGAAACGAATACGCCACTGGTGATCCATGGCAGGAAGAAGAGTCTTGGAAACTCTGGGTACCGGAGGAAATGACACAACAGCTGATCCTCCGCGCACATGATCATCCGTTAAGTGCCCACGGAGGTTACGGTCGAACACTACGGCGACTAAAAAAATACTTCTTTTGGCCTAAAATGGCATCCCAGGTCAAAGACTACGTGAGCGCCTGTGAGACCTGTAAAGGCACCAAAGCGCCCAACCAGCCTCTTCGACCTCCTATGGGTCAACTCAACGTCCCAGAACGCGTGTTCCAGCGTCTATACATCGATCTACTCGGTCCATATCCTCGGTCTTCCATGGGACACATCGGAGCTATAGTCGTTCTAGATCAGCTCTCAAAATTCCCAATGGTGGAACCTATCCGTAAATTCACAACTCCATCGATCGTGAAATTCTTAGAGAACCGGGTATTCCATGTGTTCGGAGTTCCAGAGAGTGTGTACTCAGATAATGGAGTACAGTTCCGGTCTCGGCAGTTTAAGAGCCTACTTGAGCAGTATGGCATTGAACACCAACTGACGCCCATATACTCTCCTCAGTCCAACGCGTCAGAACGGTTGAACCGCACCCTATTGGCCGCGATCCGTTCCTACGTCCACCCATCTCAAAAGGATTGGGATCGGCGATTGTCTGCCATCACATGCGCCCTGCGATCCTCGTATCATTCCGTCACCGGTGTCGCCCCTTACTTTGCCGCCTTTGGACAGCACATGATTTGCCACGGTAAATCATACCGACTGTTACGGCAATTAAAGTGTTTGGGAGACCCGGTCGTTGCGCTGGAGCCCCACGAACGTTTAGGAGACCTCCGCCAACAGATCGGACGGAAGATTAAGGCCGCAGGTAGTGCAAATGAAGCGCAGTACAATCTCCGGTCACGATCTGCTAATTTCAAAGAAGGAGATGAAGTTTTCCGGCGAAATTTCCGCCAAAGTGACGCCGCGGGGCATTACAACGCCAAGCTGGATAGGCGATTCCTGAAAAGCCGCATAAAGAAGGTAATGGGACCTAACCGTTACTTGATAACGGATCCATCGGGAAAAGAAGTGGGGATATACCACGCGAAAGACCTGCGCCGATAGATAATTGGGCACGTCTGTTTGTCCGTCCGCATATATTTTCAAAAACGCGCAAAGATTGTATACTTCCAGGCAAACATAGACATAAGTCAGTCCGTCCGTCTGTTAATTGTGTTCTTTTATTGTTCGTCATCTCTAGTCCCGACGCCGAAGGCAACCCGTGAGACACAGAAAGATCCTTCAGCTCCTTTTTCGTAATCCGCATTGCCTTGGGATCACGAGAAAATTAGCTGCCCTGTAGTAATCTAAGAACTATGGCTCTAAAAGCAGCGCTGACACAGGCACACAGCACGAACGCAATTTAATAAGGATTGAGTCGATTCAGTCACCTTCCCCCATCGCAACACTCGTTTTTTTTTTGCAGGAATAATAAGTGGAAAAATTTCCTTTGTACTTAACACCCGGGAAACAAAATTCTAAAAATGTTTAAAAAAAAAATTTCTAATGTGTAGTATCTTATTACAATATCTTTTGAAGATAATTTAACGAATTGCGGTGTAACGCGGTATGCAAATGCTTAGAACGAAACGGTTAACCCCTTTTAATTATGAATGCTAAAATCATTGTATCATTTAACCTGTTAATTATGAATGCTAAAATCATTGTATCATTTAACCTGTTAATTATATGAACGCTAAAATCATTGTATCATTTAAACCCCTTAAAATTTGTCTAATTCTTCCGATTTTCCCACCTAATTACGCCTAATTATCATAAACGACAAATTGCCTTCAATTGATAACTTAATTGAACCTACAAAAGACAGTGAAAAGGGAAATTGCAAATACCGCCGTCATAAACTACAACTGATAAGGAAAAAGTACATTTGATAGCAACAAAAACCTTCAATTGTGGGATTTCCCCCTTTCTGAATGGGTTCGTATTGTTCTACTTGCCCATAAGGTGTCGTAGTTGCTTGAGTGTGGAGAATATTAAATTGTGCTTGCGAAATTTGCATGCTATTGCGTCGTAAATCATGAAAATGGGTGATAACTACATAACAACATTGGAATTATCGGGGAGAGTGGCGCCGGCAAGTCGAGTCTTATGCTTCGTCGCACAAACGAGGAATTGGATGGAGATGGGGAGTGTTTCGCTCGTTTTCGATTGAATACGAGTGCAGAATTACGTTGGACGGTGAAGTGATTTATTCTGATTGATTTTATTTTGCGTTGCATGCTTGAGTTTTTCATCCAAGCCATCGCCAATATCGTTCGGGATCTTGCATTTGTATTAGCAGTATTGTGTGACGAAAAACGAAATATGCACATAGACATAACATCATCTCAGTTGCGCTTACTCCGGCGTGTCATCGCTCCATCGCATGCTCCGGAGTTACATCTTGGTGTTGTGTTGTAATAATCCCTTTAAAGCGGTTTGAGTAGCGATCCCGCTATAGAAATTGCATTTCGCAAAGTCAAGTGGAATTACGGGGATTGTGGGGAGTCGGTTATGGATTTTCACGGCGGTCACGTCGGATGCGGAAAGAAACTTATCATGTCGTAGGGTGTTAATATCGAAATTACCAAATACGCGTTAATGATTGCCTATGCGAATGCATATGTTAGGAAATCGGAAAGTTATCGTGGGTGAAAATAGTACAAGAGCGGTGGTGTTCATTACGGTTTCCAAGAAAAAGTGCTCGGGAATTTGGCATTTGGATGCAATAAGTGGAAGAAGATAAAATTGTTGTGGGGTTTGCGTTGGTTGAATGACGGAAAGACCGTAAATGTTTTTGGAACGGGAAAATTGATTTGAATGTGAATAAATGAGTGTCAAGTGAAAAAGAAAAATCCGCAATTGATTTATGCTTTGAAAATGGAGAGTTTTCTTTGCGGTTCTTCGTGCTGCTTCTGCGAGGTGTTGGCGATCGCGGAAAAGTTGGTGGTGCGTTGCTGCTGAAGCGTGTGCGCGACAAAGAAAAGCGTGTTTGCATCTTCCGTACAACAAAAACGAACGTTGTTGTTCAGCAGCGGAAAAAGAAAAACTTGGCGCTCGTTGTGCGCAAGTGACGTACGAAAGTAAAATTGGAGATTGCTAGTCGGCCTTGGGTTTTCCTGCTCGCGCGGAAAACTGCTCAAGTGCAAGATAGTGTTGTGTGCGCCGGGAAAGCAGGAAATTCGCGTGGATCATTTCTCGTGAATATCACGGACTGTCTTGTGGAAACACGTCATCGCGGACGAAACTCTGGGAATAATTTTATTACCGGAAAAACTAACGAGGATTAGTTATTTCTATCCGTTTTAGTTATTTATTTCCACCCGACAAATAGTGCTCAGTGCAAGATTGCGGGACGTGAAATTTTAGTTTGTTTGATCTCAACTGTTACAAATTTTCGGTCGTCAGCAGACAACAAAGGGAAGTTATTCGTCAAGATAACGGGAAAGCCAAAACGAAAACAGTTTCAGTTTTGCCTGCTCGTGGAAGTAAATTTGTTGGGACTGTGCTGCAAGAGAGGGGGAAAATATTCTAGCGAAGAAACTCAAAGCCCGGATTTAAACATTTTTTTTATCGCGCGTCACTTGTACTGATCCATGCGCGCCAGAAAGTTTTAATGTGTTTCGTGCTGAATTTTTCACGAATTCAACCAAGAAGCCGAAAAGGAAATTCTAAAGAAAAACGTTTTAATTTGCATGAATCTCGTTATCACGTGTGCGTTTTAGCATTTACCAAAAGAAAAAAAAAGAAGAAGAAAAGTTGACAACGAAAATATTCCAGAAATATCGCGAGTGCTTTTAACTAATTTGCTATGCAGTATTATAACTTTACAGGACTTACTCACCTCGTCAACGAGCGCTCGTCGTCGGAAAAGGTTGGGTAAGTTCCCCTATTGTTTCATTTTTACATATATACCAATTGTTTCATTTTTTTTATATATACCAATTGTTTCTTTTTATTCAATTTATTCAATTAAGTGGGGTAATCTTTAATATATACTGCAAATACTAATTATATCAATATTAAAAAATGTTTTAATATATACACTGAATAATTTTTGTTGAACTATTTTGATTTCTTTGCTTTGTATTTACGAGAAATCAATGAAATTAAATAAAATGATGAATTAAACGGTAAAAATCGGTCTTTCCCTTCCGGTCTTTTCCAATCGGGTATAGGACCCGGTACGGTGGCAGGCTTCCACCCCAAAATATGAGCCAGCCACCGGGTACTTAAAAATTTTTCTGTTTCAGGAGACTTTATGGGTTGAGTGGCCCAAGCCAAGTGCCTTTTTATGGCATAAAGTTATGCAATTCCATTGTATAATTCTATGACATAAATTGGTCACCGGGGTACTCCCCTTCTGATGGGAAAGTTCATACAATTCAAGTTGTATGAGTTTTCCACTCAGAAGAGGAATACCTGGCCACTTCAACGATTTAACATTGGATTTATTCCGGTTGGGTGGGCATGAAGGGGCTCCACCACCACCCGGTTGCCCCTCTTTCATTTGTGGGCCCTGAATGTATTAGGGTAAAGACTAGGTCACCCCAAATTAGTCTTTCTTGTCAGGTTGCACTTGTTCTCGCAACAAGTCGTAATTCCTTCGTGGAGGTTATCTACAGATTTGCGACTTCGGTCGTCCTCTCGAACTCTGCAAGCAATTCGTGAATGCGAAATGTTTTGTAGTGAGTCCTCGTGCCGGGGAAACGAACCCGCCCCACGACACCGCAATGCTAGCCTGCCAGCGCATTCACGCGTCTCCGGACGAGGGCATTCTCGGCAGGAATCAACACCTTCCTCTGCCGAGGCAGCAGAACATCGCTGCGGTCCTTCACGGACATATGAAAATCTATTATTCACTACAAATGTTTAAAAGTTTTAAATTTCGAAGTGTGTGTTACAGTTTCCGGCCGATAATTTTATGTTCCGGGAAAGTGAAAACGCATCGCCTTTTAAATTAAGTTATAAGAGTTTATTTACTAAGAATGCACAATCATTAATTTCCCTATCTTACAAATAATTAAATTATTATTTTTCAATTGCCTATCAATTTATATTCCAACTGTCAGTATCACGAACATCACTTCACTATCAATCAATATCGCCTTTAATTCAAGCTCCTTTCTAATCGCTGTTTTTACTATCGCGGTTTTACTATATCCCCCATTCATTCAGCTCGGCTTTATATAGGGTTCTGACGACAACTACCTGGAATATTCGAGCAATTCTGAACATTCGCAGTGACGTCACTTTCAGATATTGATCATGCATCTACTTGGTCGATTCTTGTGCTTTCGAGTACATTCGTTGATCATGATGTTATTAATAGTTGCGAAAACTATTGCGACAGTAGCTCGCAGAATTGTTTGGACATGTAACAATATTTTACCACATGAACCACATTTTAGACTGTACACACCTGATTTTTTATTTTTGGCGATTTTACTTTTATTTTCAATTAGTATTTGAAATTATTATTAGCCTTAAAAGCTACGTTAACACCGTATAATATCATTGTTTTCGCAATAATTTCTGAGTTTTTTCCAAAATATGTACGTACATGAGAATGTCTATATTTCTCATCATTCGAAAAAGGTATAGCAGAACATAAAAAAAAACCTTTAATGTTAAAAATAATAAATCTAGTTATGCTTCCCATTTAATCAATATTCTATATCCCGCTTCTAAGGGTATATTGCTGAAGGTATTGGAATAATTTAATGAAATACGGGACATTTACTCAACAGCCAACTTGATTTTAATAAATCGCCATTACTTAATATACGAGTATGTAATGACTATTTAAATTCCGTAACTAGTGATGAGCATTTGTAACATAATTATATAAATACGTAAAAATGTGAATTGTTATAGTTAGTCGTCTGATGAAGATACAGTGTATTAAAACGCGTTACGACCATTAAAAATATTGTTAAGATTAAAAAGTTGTTTTTTACTTCTTCCATCATTTATATAAAATGTATCTACATCAAGTAGAAATCGACAGTATAAATTAATTACTCAACTGCTTTGATAGAAACAATTAATCAGTTAGAAAAGATATCAATTGCGTTATTAGGTTTATCTTATTTTTATTAAAACAATGTGCTAAGGTATATTGATTGATGAAAAGCTAATACTTTCTTCTTAGATGCTCAAAGTGAGTACAGTTAAAAATTCTGTGCATGATTGCAGGCATGGGGAGGGGCTTAAATTGAAAATCTTTTGCAAATATTAATTTTGCCATTGTTTTTCTAGCTCTATTTGCAAAAGATTGAAGTAGTCGTGCCATTCTATAAAGGTGTCTATGGAAATATCATTTGACGCGGCTTCTTTAACTGTTATATCTACAGGGTAAAATGTGAGAAATTGTCTGTTCCGGACATCCAGTAAGGTTTAAGAATTGCATTGGAATAATTTTCGAAATTTTCTCTAATTTTTACAGTATTTATTTTGTGGTTTTTGTTAGTCGGTATTTCCTTAATTGCATTTTCGGACGCTATGAACACTGCTATTAGCTCAGTCGTTATGATCTGGAGAGCTGAGACTGCCAACAGAATAGCCTTCATATCAGCTAAACAGTTTCATTCAGTGATCTGGCATTTCTGGATCCAATGCCAGAGTCCTTTTTGGTTACGGACTCCTTTCCGGTATATATATGCAGGGTTTAAATCAATTGTGGGTTTCCTAACGACGTGAAAGTAGGCCTGTCCTTCAATCTCCATTCTGGTGGCATTGTTTGTTGTATTCCTCTTGTAATTGTTTACTTGACACATAACTGATCCAGACTAGTTTTGTTTCATATGATCTTTTATTCTTTTGCTTTTTAAGATTCACGACTATAATTTTTACGCCTAATCAATATTTTGGATCATGGTTATTTTCGGGGTAATTGAACAACAGTCAATCTGGCTATAAATTATGAAACGTTTAAGTTTGCAATCTTTTCAATCCAAAGGCAATTAAAGTGGGATTTAAAAATTCGGCAAGAAATTCTAATAAGGGAAAACTCATCTCCATTTTCGCTTTTTATCAAGGGCAAGATCAATAATGGTGGATTTTCAGTGTTTTGGCCTATAAATCGTATATTTCCGCAATCGAGTAAATTTGCTTCATATTAGACAAAAATTAAAAATGTAATTTTGACTATCTTTCTATTAACTTACTCTAATTTAATGCTAATCCCGCCACCAGTTCCCGTCACCCATCCTAGATGATAAAATTGCCTGCACAGTTCTGGAATTAGTTTTCTTGGATGCTCCTTAAAATAAACATTATCAATAGACAGCGGCAGAATCCTCATCAATTTTTAATCTCACCTCCGGCAAGTCTTTGTAAATAGACATCTCCAAAGGCTATTGTTTCACAATGTCACACAACTTTTACCCCAAAATGACCTGGTGATCTGCTGCTTTAAAATTCTACACGACAGACAATGTGATTGATAACAACTTGACAAAACTGATAAGATTTCAATACCGCAGAGCTAAATATTTGTTTACATTATTTCCCGTCTTCTAACTACCCAACAAATCTAGTGAAATTGCATTCCGCAGATTTGACATCCTATGTTACTGCCAGCTCAAACAAATTTTTGGTTTGAGCTACTGGATCAATTCACAATTTAACTTCGTTACGTCAAATCAGCCGTTTTTGACACAATTCTCTTCCGTTCGACTTTTGTTCCTTTCCGACGAAATTTTTTAAGATAGTCTAGTTTGTTTCGGAAAATGTTTGCTATACGAAATAAACAAATAGTGATACTGCCAACTTTGGCCAAATACATAAATCGCAGCGAGTTACTGAGGGAATCATGCAAGCCTGGTGAGAAGCTGCCCGAGAGATTTGAAAATGTTACATTGTAAATATTTTGGTTCCAGGTTACGCAGTCGCTAAGAAATGCATGTCCACGAGCGCAGCGGGAAGTTCAACAACAGCGATCAAATTGAAAACACGTAAATTGAATCAAACCGATAGTTATGGACAGCCAACTGCCTGGACGCATCCTCATATTTTGACGTCGGGAGAAATTACACCCGGAATAACTCTTGACGAAATACGAACTCGAAGGAATAATTTAGCATTGAACATTCAAACCTACTCACTAAACCAGTCGAGATCATTAAAAAATCATATGGTAAATATTTAATTACTATGAGAATTATAAACCATATATGATTCTATTCTAGATTGTGATACCATCAGCAACGAAGAAATATATGAGTGATAAGATCCCCTATGTCTTCCGACAAAATTCAGATTTCATGTACCTGACAGGATGTTTGGAACCAGACTCGGTATTGTTATTGCTTATCAACGACAAGTCTCAACCGAAGTCTATATTGTTCATGAGACCTAAGGACAAAAACGCAGAACTGTGGGATGGAGCAAGAACTGGCGTTGAGAACTCAGTGGACTATTTTGGCGTAGATGAGGCCTACAATATTGATGAACTGGAGCATTTTATACAAAGGTAATTGTTGAACATGTATCTAGCTAGCATTGTTCTTAGCCAGATGGTCCATGAACGGACCAGTTGGTATGTGACAAAAATGGATATAAAATCTTGGCATTGAATACTAAAAAGGCGAAATACATTATTTTCAAACAACAGATAAAGGAACATGGATGTTGACATAAAAATTAAAGGCGCGAAACTACAAAGACTGATGGAAATCGAATATCTCGGACCTATTATCGACCATCATCTAAGCTGCTTACCACATAAATAATTTAAGGAAACAATTAGCTTCAATTATTGGCTTGCTAGGATGATATGTAGGATTTCCGAAGAACATCAAACAACTGGTACTAAATGCATTCGTACTGTCTAAATTATATTACCTAGTAGTAATCTGGAGCCAGTCAGGAAGCCAACACCTAATAATAATTTCTATTTGCTAATCAAACCACATGAAAATATACTAAATCTTCCAATGCTCACACAAGCCAGATTAGTATACCAATGAAATAAAGCATTAACATTTAAGCAAATCATTAGAGTGGAAAAAGCTAAGCTTATCTTTAAATGTCTAAATTTCCTTCCGTCGAATGATCAACGTGCTGCTGCTTCTGATCGACGGCCTGGAAACGCGGCACCCATCGCACCGATAGCTTTTTCATCCCCAAAATATCGTGCACGCCTCAGCTAACTTGCGCAACTTCACTTTACGATCACTCCAAACGAATCGATGCACTTGCTTTACGATTTCCGCGTTCGTAGCCTCTTTTGGCCTTCCTGAGTGAGGTGCGTTTTCGGTGCTTGTGCAACCCATTTTAAATTCACTAAACCATCGATAAACTTTTGTTCTCGAAGGAACAGATGAGGAATAACATTTCTGCAACCATTGCAATGATTGTTCAGTAGTTTTTTCCCATTAAAAACATGTTTGATCGAGATACGATATTCCTACTTTACAATTTTTTTCTACAATGGCGAAAGTAGCGTCATTCTAATGACTGCAACGTGTAAATGAATAGACAAAACGACATAAAACTGCATATGCAAACTAGTGACGGATGAGCTTCTCCTTTCCAATATCGCCACCAATGGAAGAATCCCGGGACTTAGCCCATAGCGTCCAATTTCATCCTTTTCGGTGCCTCTTCTGTTCAGGTTGGCCAAGATATACAAAGTTATCCGCACTTTCATGGTTATAGTCTCCTACGGTCAAGTTTTCTCGTTTGAGTCCTGAATTTAGTTTTAGTAATGAAACTAAAACTAAATTAAGCCAATTCGGTTTGCTTCAGATTCTAGGCTTATGTTCCTTTGGCACCTGAGATTGAACGTGCCATAATATTGACGTCATCAGCATATGCTACCAATTGTGTGGATGTGAACATTAGTGTATGCAACTTGAAAGGCGCCGAGTTAACAAGCTCATTTCATTCATGGTGATGTTATGGGTACCTGGGAGTTTTTTTTTTTTTGCTTAAATGAATTGTAAACAAGTTGAGTAAGCAGGAGAGTGCTCCTACCAGAAGGTCTTTGTAAACATCCTAGGGTTAGAAACTAGTTTTCTAATTGCGTGAATCGATAATTTGAATTATTCATCCGATACTTGGATATGAAATCGTTCAAATTTATGAAAAAGATGCACAGTTTCTTCCATAAGCACAGTGCAGCCGCCATTTTGATCTAGCTTAAATGATTTTTCTGAATGCTCGGCCGATTGAACATGTTCAAGTTAAACACTATTCCTTAAATTTTCATGAAAATTGAAAGAAAATAAAAGTACCTAAGTCAATTTTAAATATATATAGGGTTTTCCAATAAGAGGTGTTATTTTGAATAGATCTTCTGATTTAACACCTTGCGACTTCTTCCTTTGGAGCCACGTGATAGAGAAGGCCTATGCCAATAGCCCAGCGTCAATTCAAGATCTCAAAGATGAAATTCGTGAGGCTATCGAGGACATAGGGCAGCCACTTTGCGATTTGGTTATGGAAAATTTCATGAATAGGATATGGTCCTGTAAGCGTGTCGTAGTGGTTATTTGCCTGATGTTATTTTTTGCTGTTAACGGCATATCTTCTTCTTTATAATGAACTAAACATCCGATCATTTATTTTAAAAAATGGCATTTTTCTTTTAATATCAAAATAACACCTCTTATTGGAAAACCCTATATAAACCATAAACACGTGTTATCGTTGTTGTAATTCCATATAATTGAAATGGCTATAACTCACTTGATTATGATTCGATCTCAATTAAATTTTGTGAACATATATATCTTATGTCAGTCTATATAATTGCAAAATTTCAAGAAGTTTAAAGGTACCGTTTTGATTTTATAGGCAAAAATGTAAAATCTACAAATCATACTATTATTAACAAAGTTGAGCGAATTTCGATTTCTAAGGTATTTGTTGCCCTTGTACTCATAAAGGTCCACATTCCACATTTTTTACAAAGACCTAAAAATGGATTTCGACGTAATTAAACTGCTTGTTGGCACTGCCGGATTTCTTTGGAAATATTTCTAGCTCTTGTTGAAACGAATTATTTTACGGTTCTTGCTGTTTCAAATGGGTATGATGGTATTGTTGAGTCGTCCAGTATTAATGTATCGTGCGTATATAATGTACCTTATCTCATGTGATTTGCCAGCCGCTGTATCATCAAATCTTGTGAGCACCTCAGAAGTTTCTGGTTGAAGAAAGTTCTTTGTTATATTATATATTTGGAGACAATACAAATCAAAAGTGTGGTGTCTGGTTTGAAGGAAAGCCCATGCAGTAGAAAACCCGTATTCGATTGTTGTAATCGGAGAAAATTTAAACGCCAATAACTTCTGTACATTCTATTAAAACAAAGATTATAAAGACCTTTTAAAGGACACGTAAATATTTACTTTCGTCCAATTTAATTATGCTAATACAGTTTTACTGCCGAAAATATTTAATTTACAGATTCGACTATTATTAGCAAAGTTGAACAGATTTCAACCATTAAGTTATTTGTTATAGGATCTACCTTCATAATTTTTTGACCAATTATTTTTAGCTGCTCATCTGCAGTTATTCATAAATAAATTCCATCAAGTGTTAATAGTATGCACCTTAAATGTTTAAGTTCGCGAAAAATAACACAATTTTATGCAATATTCTCATTTAAAACGGCCGCCATTTTGTTTTACGATTACGGATGTCACCGATGTCACTCATTGAACAAATTCTCAAAGATATTCATCATGGATATAATTCCAGAAATTTGCATGCAAATTCCAGCAAACCCGTAGTGTCAGTTGATTGGAAATGCATATTGTCCCATTGTCATGTATAGTTGCTGTTGTAAAACAGGAAAATGTAAACCCCCATAACTCTGTTAAATACGATTCGATCTTTCTGAAATCTTCAGTAATGATTAAACTTGTAAATCGACATTAAATTTAAGGGTGCCCTTACGATATTATTCAAGAAAGTGTAAAATTGATAAATCATACTATTACTAGTAATTCGAGGACGCCTATATGGGGGGACCCTCTTAAAACTCTTTGAACATTTTTTTCACCCCAAAATTTTCTAGAAGTCATAACTTCCGACCGTTCCACAAAGTTTCATAGCTGTAGCTCTTATAGTTTCGGAGAAAAACTGCTGGACATACAGACGGACGGACAGACGGACATAGGTACCGATTTTAATAGGATTTTGTATTTTAATACAAAACCCCAAAAATATATTTGAAATCACACGACTTAAGACTCACATTTGGCATAATCAATATAATCAAAAGCACTCTTAATAAATCTACTTCATTCATAGCGCCGGTCAAGTTCCCAAAGCTTATGATTCTCTATTAACCCAGCCCCGCAATGATGAAAAATTAGTAGTATAACAACTGTATGGTGGATCAAGATGACCCCAAATTTAACCGTATCTAAATTGTGATTGTGTGTGATTTAGTTCAGGGGATTTGTCAAACAGACTAAGAGTGTTCACTCAGTGGTGATATTTACTGATTTAATCAGATCATATCATAGCTGAGCAAGCACACGGGAGCATGGAACTGACTAAACCAACTTCCGAAAAAATCAATACGGTCATGAAAATGAGATACTCTAACTATTTCTAAGCGAAGGCCCGAGAGGGGCTGTAGTGCTACAAAGAAGAAGAGGAAGGAAATTGTTTCCATTTCAAAGAAATTACCTATTTAATGCGGTAAATTATTCCCAAATTAGTATATTTTGTTGGAAAACATTGAAAAATTAAGTCGCATCAAGCACTTTTTATATATTTACGAAAAGACATGTACCTACTTTTAGAACTTCACGGGTAATTATGAATCAACCTGACAGACGCCGTGTTAAAGCTATTCTTCTCAGATCCCATTAAATAAAATATACAAATACATATCCTCAAAAAAAATTAATGCGATCTGTTCTTACTATCTACAACTACGTAGATACCTTCGGACCGAAACCCCAATTACGATGTGGTATGATAAACGTGCATCAGATCAACAAAACATAACTAGAATTATAGACTCTGCAACTACAACGTTAACTCCTAGCACCACAGAATCGCCTACATCGTTCATTCATAAACTTCGCATCATAAAGTCACCAGCCGAAGTGAATTTAATGCGTGCTACCTGTGAAATAGCATCAGAAGCAATAAATCAAACAATTGCAGATACACGATCCGGAGACTCAGAACATCATATATTCGCACGAGTAGACTACAACTGCCGATTGCGTAATGCTAGCTTCCTGGCATATCCACCCGTAGTAGCTGCTGGGAAAAATGCGACGACTATTCATTACATAAACAACAACCAAATTGTACGAGGTGGCGAGTTGATCTTAATGGACGCAGGTTAGTAACTTTGGGGGGAAATAACCAGTAAAAATTCACTGAAAATTTTATCCAAATAGGTTGTGAATATGGTGGATATGCAAGTGACATAACGAGAACCTGGCCAGTACATGGACACTTTTCTACAATACAAAAATTATTATACGAAATATTACTAACATTGCAAAAGGAATTAATAAGTGCGTTGAGGGCGATATGGATAGTGAATGGTTTTAGGTCTATATCTAGTTTGTTGATTTCTTCCAATAGATACCCTTCTGGCAGAGGGTGGACGAACCCTTGATGATCTATTTGATACAATGTGCATTAAGCTGGGAAAATATTTGCAAGAAATAGGACTGATCCCGAAGAACTTGAGAACATTGGATTTAGCAAAGGTAAGTAAAACATTACTTTAGGCATTTTGTTGGCTTTAAGCCAAATTTTGAAAAATCCTTATCAAAATAGGTAATTGTCTGTAAGTCTTTCTGTTCGTGTGTCACAGTAGTTATTCTCAGAACCTACAGAAGCTAGAGACACCAAAATTTGTGAAGAGGTCAGAAGTGGTGAAATTTAAAACAAATGTTGGGGAGGCGAGGGGCAGAGTCTCCCCATGTAAGAATATCGCCTTTTAATTCTAGGTAAAATTTTTGAGGGAAATTCAATTATTTGCGGACAGTATCGTATATATACATATATAATAAAATTTGTAAACAAGATGGAGGTCGCAATTTTGCCTTGATTTGCACAAAATTTTCAGGAAGGGTGTATTGAGCGTGGAACAAGAAATTATCATCATCATCTATGGCGCAGCAGTCCCAGCCGGGCCTCGGCCTTCAGGATAAATCTCCTCCAATCATCATGGTTCTATGACCTGGTTTGCCAGTTGATCACTCCCAGCAACGATCTGCTGTCAGCTTCTATCGTGCCTTCCCATCGAATCCTCGGTCTTCCTACTGGATGTCTACTTTGTGCTCTACCCTTTAATATTCCTTTAGGTAGCCGGTTTTCTTTCATTCTTTCTACATGACCCGCTCATTACAACATTACAAATGAAATTTTTAAATTTCTTAAATATTATATGTTCACTAGACATGTGTAAGGTAGCGCTGCACCGCGCAATTGCACTAACACACTATCGATGAGACCAATGCGTTGATACCATCCGTCGGTTTCAATAGCGCAATAACGCAATTCGGCATCAAGCTCTATGCTGAGGCTTGGCGTTGGCATTGGCGAGAGATACGTTTGGCTTGGCAGTGCGATATAGCACTTCATGTGCGCTCACAAAAATTAGCGGCAAAGTGGTATGCATAGTATCAAAGCGCTTCGTGTAGAGTGCATAATGAATGCATGGTATGGTACCGGTGAGCGTATTAAGCATATACTTATGCGCCCGCGGTACAATGGCGCAAAGGTATCAGCGCAATGCGGTAATACCATTGCCGGCGCTGGTATCAAGGTATCAGCGCCTGAAAATTTGTGGCGTTACTCATGTCAAGTTCAAATATATCAAAATTTTCAATTGTAGTGCCAAATGCATCCATAACATTGGATCATTTCCACAACGCCTTTGTGCTTGGTATATATTGTTTACTTTTTCGAACAGCCATATAATACTCTGCTAGGAACTATGCTCTCCGTCGGAAGGGGTATTATTAGGAAGTTGTCTGGCGTATAGCCGCTCCATTTCATGTTCCTCAATATTGAGTAAATATCTAAGTTCGTTAACCAGCTAAATCAGCTAAGCGAAAACGACAAGGCGGTTGTGATTTCTGTTCTGAACAAAGTAAAGCTTCGATTAAGATGGAATTCCGTACAGGTTTATTGAATCATATAATGAAACTCATAATTAAAAACCCAAAGTCGATCCGTCTGGAACTAAATGGCGGCCGTTCAAAGGTCGAAAAACGTGTAAAAATTTGTTATTGTATTTGTGACCAAACCTTTCAACCGATGCTGATGAAACTTGGTAGTTTGATAGGCACTATGAGTTTCTAGAGAGCAATTTCAAGGTCAGGTCACAAATTTCAAAATACCGGCTGGCCAGAGCTCGAAATTTCAGACGCTTCTAAAATTCACAATTGTATTTGATTTGTATGAACCTTGATATTAAAATATTGATGAGATCTAATAATTTTATCATTTTAGCTATCGTCTAGGTGCAAATTTCAAAATGACGCCGGTTGAAATATACGATTTTTGTGATTTTTTTTAACCTTCTAGCGGGCATGTTTCTCAACAGATTTTGATGAAACTTGAAATTATAAGTTATTGAATCAAGTTTTTGCACCCAGCAAAAATGATGAACAAGTGGGGTAGACAGAGCTCATGTCAGAAGGATTTTGTACTCGACCTACGATATGCAGACACCAATAATGAATAAACTCAAGTAAAACTTCAACGCCATCTACCATACTCACTTTAAAAGAAAAAACATTGTTCTTGTTCTTGTTCTTGTTCGATGGAAAGCCCGAATGGTAGAAAATCTGTACATTGTTTTTTATGTACTCGGAGTACTTTGAAATGGCTATTACTTCTGTGAATACGATTTAACTTTATTGAAACTTGCAGACTATAAGGACTTTTTCTTGGAAAATTAAAATTTGAGGGTACCCATATGAAATCACTGGGAAAAATGTTACATTTACCAACTCTCGTACTGTTTTTCTTGAAAAGCCGTCGGACCTTGCTTTGTTGGTTTAGCAAACGTGTTTCGACTCTTATGAGTCAAAGCAATGCTCGATGGCTTTTCAAGAAAAAAGAGAATTGGTCTGCGGATATTAAATAAACAAAATTATTGAGTACATTCTACTACACACACAATTTTTTCGTGTTCTTCTGCTTCTCCTGCCTACCACGTCATCTGTATTGCAATTTTAATAACGGATATTAAAACATCTCATCAAGACCTTTCATTTGATACTCTACTCGACTAACTTCAATAAAAATTTTTTAAGGGTTCACATCCTTATATGGGGAAGTCCCTTTAAAAGCCTTTGAAATATTTTTCGACTACAGAACTTTCATTAACCAGAAACTTCTGAGCAGTTCACAAAATTTGATGACTGTAGCTTCTCTAGTTCCCGAAAAAACTTGCTGTGACGCACTGATGGACGGACAGGTACCGATTTTAATAGGGTATTGTAAAAAAATTTTTGTTTACAAAACCCTAAAAAGTCGAAAATTTACAGCTTAATATTTTTAGCTGCTTTTTATTCTGCCCAGAGAAAAGCTTCGATTTGAACGAGATTTAGCACAGTGATTCATGAGACTCTAAGATAGATATCCGTTAAAATAATCCAAAATCAAAAGCTTAAATTGAACCACCTTAAGACAGAAAATGAGCTAATTCGTTATTTGAGTTCCAAAGTGTTGAATATGTTTTCATGGAAATGTTTAAAATGGCTTACATTAGAAGTATTCATACAATAGAAAATTTTTCTTAAACAGTGGCAAGTGGCGGTCAATCACATTATTATTTGCTTATGGAAATTAAAGGTGCCTATGAGAAATTTGCCTTTCCCTTGGGTGATGTAAACGAAAATTTTTTTTTCACCAAGAATATCCAAGTGGGCTATCAAATAAAAAGACAACGAAATCGTTCGATAATAAGTCCAAAAATTCCTTTGCCGGTGACGAAATGTGCAGGGGGAAGAAATACGAAAAATTGCGTATTGTCGCTGAGACAAAACATCGATTCCGTGAAATGTGCGTTGTCCACATCTTGCTAACAATTATGTGGACAGAAATAAGAACTAAAAAGTTAATTAGTTCCTTTCGTAGGGTTAAATTATGTTTTCCCTAAATTAGACAGCTGTTTCGAGGCTTATCTTTCTGACATAGAAATAAAAAATATGTTAGTTCTTTTCTCAGAGCGAATTAATTTTTTCCCCTAAATCAGACAGCTGCTTTGGGGCTAGCCTCTTTCTCAGGGGAAAAGAAAATTCACCCTGAGAAAGGAACTAATTGGTTTTTTATTTCTGATTTCTATTTTGAAAGATTGCAAACATCCAAAGCATAAGCGAACAAAATGATGTGGACTCAAACTCCTGCTTATTGTGACAGCTGGTGCCTTCCTGATGACGTATTCCCGGGCAATATTCGATAGCATATCGTTGACTACCATGGTTTAGATCTGATTCAAGTTGTCAATTTATTCTTCGTTGACCTCGTCTCAGTTTTGAGCACTATAACACACATCGTGCGGACAAGTTTAGTTAGGACGCCGAATCCAAAATTATATTGTGCGGGGTATCCCTACTGACGCTGTCGCATGGTTACTTGAAATCTACAAAAAATCGGTGAACATTGATGTTATATTTCAAGCATTATGGATCAATTTTTTACCGTCCTTTGCAAAATACCCTTTGATTCTCCTGATATTTTCGCAGAAGAGCATTCAGTGACTATGTAGAGAATTTTATAGATTCTGCACTATAGAGGAATTCCGCTGTAATTTTCAAGTCGTCTCCCGTTTCATTTATCGAACATATATTTTTTGACACATCGTCTCATAACTTATTCTCTGCCCATTTCCATATCCCACGGTTCTGTTGGGATCATCAAAAAATTCAGAAAAAGATACATTATCAATGTCTTTAAGAATTTCAATTGTTATGGTAGAATACAAATACGTTTTTCTTCATCTAAGTATATGCAAAAGCAGTTGAAAAGTTGAGGTTGAGTTTTATTCATCAAGGGCTCGGAATAAGTGCATGTTCGGAGTTTGGGTAAGAGCGCACTCGTAACCCATCTTGTTTTCTATAAACATATCTGTTAGTCGAAAAACGTAAAAGGTTCAAATTTTCTCTTGCCAAAAAAATTATTCAGTGTTTTAACTAATTTTGGCATACATGTTGGTCGATTTTAAAAAGTCAGCACAAATTTATAGCTAACTGATTGTGCCATTGTCCAAAACGATTTATCATTGACAATAATTTCCCCTCATTACAAACCCCTGCTAGCAAATTGAAAGGCAATTTCTGTTACAGGTCGCATACAGTTTCTGTCCACATCATGTCTCGCACTATCTTGGAATGGACGTGCATGATACACCTTTAATTTCAAGAGGTATTCCTTTACTGCCTGGCATGGTGTGCACAGTTGAACCAGGTTCGTTAATTTTATGCTTTATATTAAACAAATTTCTAAACATGTGAATTCCTTTAGGGATATACATTGCAGCTGATAGAACGGATGTGCCCGTTGAGTTTCGAGGAATTGGAATGCGCATTGAAGATGATGTCCTCATAACGTCACCCACATCCGTTGAAGTTTTAACCAAAAAATGTGTTAAAGAGATTTTGGAACTGGAAAATTTGTCCAAATAACATTTAAAGAATGTGATTGTAATTTAATTATTATTTCTGTCTCGGAGAATTTCGCGATAATTTATTGTTTCGTAAATGTTAAATTATGTTCGTAAAGATTGAAATTTTTCAATGTATTTTTTTTAATTTTGTAACAGTTATGTTAGAGAAAACAGGAAATTGTTATCTTGAATAAAAAAGATTGTTATGCAAATTCTTAACACGTCGTATTCACTTGATTTTCATGTTGAACATTTATTTTTCTTTCAGCGACACCTTATTTTTCTTCCAACGCCCAATATTTAAAGAATTCAAATTGAGTCTTCAAAAAGCTCTCGTCTGTAATCCACCCTAAATATAAAATAAAAAGCTAGTACACAACATAAACAAATTTATTTTCATTGAATAGATTTGCTTGGTTTAAAATGTTTTATTAAATGTCTAAATACTCTCTTATCAACTATTTTATAATGCTTTACGGATTCCGCGCAGTTCTTGATCCGCTTTCTTTAAGTTAACTATGTTATTGAGCTGCTTTACTGCTAATTTGCTCCAAATTAAAAAGTTTCCAATGCCCATAATTTGGGCAGCATGTAAAGCTGCAGCCTCTGGATATAATACAGTTGGACAGCCTAACCCGGACGGTAAATTCAAGCTTGACCAGATATCTATAGACATGTTGTCTGGTTTCACTGGCGGACAATTGATGACAGGGTAAGCCGTGTTTCCTGAGAGAACTGGCCCTAAACCATTAGACCGTCCAGCAACACCAATAAAGACTAGATTAGATGCAACGCTTTCGTATTCATACATAATTCGTAGCGTTTCTTCGGTACTTTTGTGAGCTGATGTCACCCTTAATTCCACGTTCAATCCCAGATCATTACAATGCTTAGCTATTTTCTCACAATGGTCTTTATCCGATGCGCTACCCATCAGAATGACAACAAGCCCATCATTTTTTGGTATTATATTTTCTAGTTGCTCGTACACCCAAGTAAAGTTTCGTTTCACTGTATCTAAGTCACTTTGAGTGACAGTTGTGAGATTTCTGTAAACCTGTTTATCCACCATTAGCCTTTTGTCACCCGATGGCCATAATCTCCACGAATCTGAGTCAATTACGTCAGCAACAAGAATGTTTCCTACATTAAGCGGCAGAAGGTCAAGTATTTTATGGTTTTATTGAATATTTTCACTTACCATCCGAGTCCACACCAAACTCTATTTTCATATCAATTAGGGCGCATTGTTTCGTTCCCCAAGCTTTTTCGAGAATTTCAAAGACCAGAACAGATGTCTTTTTCATGATTTCGATTTCATCGAGTCCTGAAATAAAAAAAAAAGTCTTTCATTACGATTCTAGCCTTTTGAAGTAATCTAAGAAGATTAGTTACTACTCAAAATTTAGAAAATAAACATCTAATTGCAACGAAAAATTTCAAAAACAGATATAATAACGCAGTGCATAACATTTCACAAATAAATATTTTTCGCTAAAAAACGTTATCAGATGGTATAAAATCTTTTTAAGATCACACTTAGATTACGTATAAATAAATTTAGTCCTGCGCATGGTATATTCAAATCTAACATTTAATGTAATCTTTATCATTTTTCTATCAACCTTGTACTTTACGCTATTATGTTAATACTGAAGTCTCGTGAATGCATTGATGATTTTCATATTTTCTGGCCTTTGTCTTCGCGCACGCTAAATCATAACAAGTAGACACTTGGAAACAACACCCCACATAGATCATGTAATTTTCCTATTATTTTTCGTCAGTTTTATTATTGTGTTATTCTGTTATTGTTATCGAAGAAAAATAGCTGCACTTGTAAATAACAAACCCACATTCAATCCCTTACCGATTAAACGTCCATTAAATGTAAATTTTGCCGATAAGATTTGTTCGTCAGACCATTGGGGGTCATGGTTTGCGTCATCCTTAAAAAAAGTCTCCTGTTTTGGTGGTGCAAATCTGTTGAATATAAGAAAATATTTTCGTCTTGTTTATTTACTTTAATAGATTGAATAAATTAAATCATAAACACATCTTCATTACATAATATTTCTATTCTGTGAGAGTTATATTCTGATTTATTTAAACTATAATTAAAACGTTTGAAATAGAAGAAATTTAGCAAACTCAAATCAAAAAAAAATTGTTGAACAATTTTATTTCCTTACTTACCGAAAGCCCTCAGAAACACCTATATTTCGTTTTAAAAATGATCCTGTGGCCAAACGTCGTGTGACCCATTCGATAGGAATCATTGCACATTTTGTTCCAATAAATGCATTGTCAGCGGCTTGTTTAACGTATGCTGTTTTGATTCCTGTGAAATTTGGATCATTTATATCATAATTTTAATGCAACAAACTAATTACTCACCTGCTAAATTGAGTAACTCAAAAACCTTTCCATTTGTCTTGTTGGAAATTTCTGATTTTCCTGCCAGATCATGCGCCTTGACACCATCGCCAGCTGTAATCCTATCCTTACTTAAGATCAAACACAGCTTTGGATGATCAGGAAGATCATATACTATTTTTGTTTTACCCTCAATAATGGGTTTGCCCAATTTATATCCACCAACTGAAAATTAATATGAACCAATGTGATATTAATTTTTTATTAATTTATGTGTTGTTGTCTTGCGAAAAGCATGATTACATTCGTCAAACTAAATCTATTTTTATAATTTAATTTATATAATGTTTGTTAAGATGCTTTCATATATGATTAGTTTAAAAGTCCATGCAATTAATAGCGTATACCGACGAGGTCAACTTTATCACAAATTCAGGAAGCCATTTCCTTGCATCCGCGCGAGCCGCTTATGGTAGAGCTCCCGCCCATATCTCGAAGCCGTACAACAAACCCTCGAAATTAGCTATAAGCCAAAAGTGCAGTAACCCTCTCCGCAGCTTTATCTGCCGTTGCCCGGATTTGCTCAGACAAGTTTATATTCAAGTTAATTACGAGTAGCAAGCCATTGGAATGACGGTTGCCATTCATTTCCTGGTTATGATGACCACCTTTGTTTTCCCCAGTGCTATACTAAGACCACATGGGTCATCTAATCACTACTACCATCCAGCGCTCTACTTATTCGACTGTGCATCCGTATACACACTTTCATAGCTCCAATTTCAATAATCCGTCATATGAGGCATTCCATAAATTTGGTCCAAGAATGGAAGCTTGGGCTACGCCTGATGTAGGTACAATGTTTTTCTGTTTCTGTCGCGCGGCATACAGGAGGCAACAATTTTTAAATATTCTTTCAAAATCTTTGCTAGATATCTAGAAGCTCTGAAAAATGTTCATATTTCCCAGAATATTAGACCATCGTGGAGAGTTAACAGCGTTTCTGAGTCTAAGACAAAGAAATGCTATTCGCCTCAGCTCAATGAATCGCGTTTACTAGCTCCATGATGGCATCTAAGGTGGATCATACTGATCGAGTCGGTTTTGTAAAAAAACTCCCTAACGGAACAAATTGCATCGCTGGGTTGCCTTTTATTGAACTTCTCGAACAATATTCCGGTAGTGTCGAATGTGCATAGTAACGCTATGCAGTTGCTTGCTTGAATTTCCATTTACCTTGCTTTTTAAATTTACCTCGCAAATTTCCAGCATGCTAAAAAAATGACTTCCAATACGCGTTAAATAAATTGAGCTGTAAGCCAAGGGAAAGATGGAAGACTAGTTGAAGAACCTCCATTGGAACGTCGTGCAATCTCTGCGTTATTTGTGGCTTCATGAAAGCACGGCTTCTTCAAACACCTCATATGTGAAAAAACGTTTTTCGTTGCAGACAGTACCAGTATAAGGCGAGTGAGCTTCTGTTCAATATGTTCCATCCTACTTGTTCCGAGGAAGTAGAACATCAGAAGCTTGCCCAATGGATTGCTATTCATATCCTCCAAGAGCTCCAGCCAACAACAAGCTTTGCTTGTATTATTTAGCCAGTAAAGCTCCTTTGGTGCTGACTTCAATGCCAAATTCTGATTGCACTCTTCGTACCAGTTTTTTTGATCGCTAGGCAAGGCACTCATCTTTTCAAATCGGCATTTTCCGTAGAACATCAGCAAACAGTAGCCTTATTGTGCAGCGCTTTGTATCTACAGGCAGACGTGATAAGACTCATTGTAGACACAGCCAACCCCTGCTGCAACCCTTTCATTCCACAAAGCAAGCAGTGGTCGTAATTTATCTATGACAATTGACTATACCTCCGTTTTTGTTAATATTCCACATAGTAATAGAAGGACGGATTATTCTTTCTTTCTTTAATATATGACCGTCTCTTCGCCAATGGATCAACATCTGCAATGTCTTGAAATACTTTTCAATCGTTTCAAAAAATGTATCATCGTAATCAACTAAAGTAAGTTTATGTTGTAGTCAATTATTTTGTTTATTTACTATCCGCAGGCCAATGACCTTTTTTCTTGAAAACGCATCTGCTCACACAAAAAAAGCAAGGCCCAACGGCTTTTCAAGAAAAAAAAAAGTTTTTGTTATTTTCCCTAGTTAGTTGGTATCGAATAAACGTTTATGTAAACCTTCAGAGAAAATGGAAATTGTAAAGTCATCTTCCTGATACCACTAAAAATTTGCGTCAATATTTCAGCAGGCTGAACTTTTTTAAGGGAGTTCTTGTCAGTACTACAAAATTACTAGATATGGAGAAATACCATTAATTGGTCTCCAGATACTGTCAAGGCATTCTAGGAATGCAAAAAAAGCCATGTAAAATCAACTTTTCTTGCTAATCGGGTAGCACATACAACTTTATATATTCAATGGTGCTTCCAATCTTGGAGTATGAGCCTCATTTCGATGATTAATCGATAGCTATCAGCAACTATATGAGGTTTTTTTTTCAAGAAGTGGGGCCAAACAATAAATATGTACGCTGCCTAAGGCCAAGAATTATAAGTTATTCTCTTAGCGGTAAAACATTTTCCATATGTGCTGGGGAGACGTTCACTGGCTTTATACGAGTATACCTGTCATAAGACCAATATACGACGCGAGATCCTATGGCAATGATAAAAGGATATTTGCAGGGGTCGAAACAATTTGAAAAAACTGTATTACCTTGCTTTTACACGTCATCCCAGGAGCGACCGAGCAAAAATTTAGTAATACTAAGTAAGATCCATATTCAAGTACCTTTGTCTGGAAAAATGTATACGAAAGTTATACATACGAACTTGTTAAAAATAGGGAGGGAATGCTTTCACTACATTCTACTGTTTCACGTTTGTGCAAAAAGCAGAAATACGGCAGAACATCCATAAACGACCAGCAACATGAAGGACGACCACCAACATGAAGGACGACCATCCACGTCGGGGACCGTAGAGAAAGTATAAAAAGTCGACGACTTTGTGCTATCTGACCGTAAAGAAAAAACAACATCCTTGTCCAAATCCGGGAGCAAGATATTTCAAGCGATTTTCTATTAACCGTCGAACACCGAGACCAGAATATATGAGTTGACTACAAGTTGTCACCTTGGGCTCCAATCTAGTGATTCGGCTATGTCTGCGATCTCTGTTAAAAGTTGACTAAGAAAGAATGTGTTAAAGTATTTTTGTACATGGCCTTCGGTTCGGTATGCTAAATGTCCATGTCATCTTATTACAATGGCGAGCAATATATGTTAAAGAAAATCTTTAGTTAAATCAGATTTAGTTTAAATCGAAGTACTCTAAATTGCAACAACGGACAGTAAATTGTCTATGCTTTGACTTAAAAAGTAAATAAGGAGCTCCATGCACTAGAAAAACACTTGGGATCGGTAGTGCTTCTTCTTCTTCTTCTTAGCACTACAGCCCCTCTGGGGCCTTCGCTTCCTGCAAAAAGCGCCTCCAAGTGCCTCGGTCCATTGACCGCGTCCTCCAATTTTGTAATCCGAGCAGCGATGAACTGTCTTCGTTGACCGAGTCAGACAAGCGTTTCCTCGATTTCCCCACTGGTCTCCGGCCTTCAGTTCTCCCAACGAATACCTTTTTGGGTAACCGTTGTCCGTCCATACGATTCATGTGGCCAGCGCATTCCAGCTTCCGCAGTCTTACAATCGTTGAGACCTCCGGCTCGTCAAAAATTTCATACAGCTCAGGTTGTATGGAATTCGCCATTGGTGCCCGTATAGCTTTGCTCCGATTATTCGCCTCAGGACCCGTCTCTCAAAGGCATTCAATACCTGTATATTTGCGGATGCTTGGTTTAGAGTGCATGTTTCACACTCATAGCATAACACAGCTCTTATCACAGATTTGTATACTTGGAGTTTTGTTTTCCCGTGTATGCAGCTGGTCTTCGGCGTATTTCGTCTCTTTCATTACTCGTTTTCGTTATTTTAGCGCCTTAATACACAAATTCGCTCATATTTTCGATACTGTATTCGCCAAGTGTGATATTTTGTGTATTTGAGGTATTTTTCCTCGACTGCGTCATGAGCTTTGTTTTATTTTTATTGATTTGTAGACCTACTAGTTTCGTCTCGCTGTCAAGTTTCAGGAAAAGTTTGTTGGCAGTTGTTAATGACAGTGACAAAATGTTGATGTCGTCCACATAGGCTACTACTTGGCTCGACTTGTAAAGTAATGTACCTTGCGTATCGACAGGTAGCTTCCTTATAACGTACTCCTGAGCCAAATTGAATAGCAATGTGGCCAGCCCATCTCCCTGCTTTAGTCCGATATTTGTGTCAAAGTTATCGGAGAGTTGGTTATTGATGCGGACTTGGGAGGTCGTCGATGTCATCGGTAGTGCTAGGTATTCCGAAATATGACGAAAGGCTTCGCCTGTACGTAGACTATATAATCAGCGTAAATCAACATCTCATAGATACGCTCTTCATTATGCAGGAAAATTGGACAAAACCTTATATAATTGGAGGCACTCCACATATTTATCTGGATTTTTACAGTGTTTATATACACGTTGCAATTGATTAATATTCCAAAATATGCCAACAATATATTTTTACAACAAAGTTGCAAATTAAGGATTTAGTAGAATCTTGGAGAAAGTCTTACGCAATGTTATCATCTTCTTGTACAGCCCGTTCCGGGCATTTGCTTCCTGCAAACAGCATTGTCAATTGCCAATCTAAACAGTCTTCGTTAACAGGATCGGGCCTTTCTTTGTTGTGCCACTGATCTTCGCCACTCACTTTTCCCAAGGAATTCCTTTTCAAGTACCCGATGTTTGTTCCTACGAATAACCTGGCCAGCTAATACGTAGTCTTATTACCATTAAGACTTCTGGCTTGTTAAATATTTTATACTTCTCGTGAATGCCTCATGGTTGCACTTGGTTTTTTTCTAACTTTTCTCCGATTATATTCGCCTCGGGACCCGCCTCTCGAAGACTTTTAATATGTTTGTAGATCTTTGATTGTGGGTAAGTTTTCAGAACCAACCATAACACAGGTCTTATACCAGATTTTTAGACGTGGAGCCTTGTTTTTCTGTGTATTCAGCTAGTCTTTAGGATCATCAGAACTGATGAAAACATTCATTTTACAAACTTTAATTTTTACCGTATTTTTGCAGGTAGCTTGAATATGAGGTAATACTTTTATCCGATTTATGTATAAAAGGCGTTGATGAATTTATTATTAATCCGGATTCCTGAAGTAGTCGACGTCATTGTTATTTTGGTTAGGTGGACTAATTTCGCCGGGATACCAAAATGCAGCATTATTTGTAGCAGTACGTTACGATCAATATTTTCAAATGCTTGTCTACGAATATTTGGTGAACATAGATGTTTAACGATGTTCTATAGCTGTCTGGATCACGAGATGTTTCCAAAACACATTATGGTTTAATATTTGTACATACGATGCGTCAATGACTGAGAACATATTTAGCTCTATTGCTGATGAGCGACTTATAATGTAAAAATATCGACTTAATGTCGATATACCGCATAACAAGGTTCAAAACTTAATTCCAGACAACACTCAGCATCAAGAGCATTAGTTAATGTCCAGGAAATGCCTAGAGATTGATCAGCAACTACTAAGTCGCGATAGTTAATACCCGATTTATCAGTTTTACATCATCTACAGCTACCAATTCTAGAACAATAACAACATCCTCAAGAGAGGAAGTATTGACTGGACTAACCTTGACCGCAAGCCCGTTAGGCATCACCTAGTTGACCTGCATCTTCAAGGATGCTGAAAATACTTCTGTATTTTGTGGACTTTGTACATTGGACTTCAAAACATGTTTAATTTATATGGGAGAAAATTGTAATAACCTAATTAATAAAAGCGATTTGGTAGCCTGCTTTTCCATTTTTAATTCTCTTTTATCATTTTTTGAGGTTTCATCATAATTAGCCTCCATTTCAAGTGTATCGTGGTCTTGATATTCATTTATAATAAAGAACGCATATATATTTCAATCACCGTATTTTTGGTGTTGTTAATGGAGCCAGGGCGGAACAGGTCAAACACGAGGGTAAAAGTTCCATTGTACGCAGTACACCAGCTTAACGGATTCGTTTTTTTCAAGCGAAGAAACCTCAAAAGATACCTTGAGCTATACTATACCACTACCGACTCTCCTGAGACGGATTGGAAGCATTATATATAGAATAAAAAAATTTATCAAGTTGCTAAAGTGACGAGAGTCGATATCTTCATATTGAGATGGACATGAATCGATTTGTTTTTGATTCTGATGGTGTCCTAATTATACATCACATACATATATAGACGGGCCACCAATAAGAAGATAAAATATCCTCCGAATTTGAGTTCACGAGACCTTCAATTCTAATGCAAGATACTCATTTGCTAGATTCGTTGGGGCTGTTCGAACTGGGACGGAGCAATATCGGTATCGGTGGCTGAATGACAATGTCATAATTATTCGTGGTTATATTTTTACTTAGTTTTGATTTTGAGTTCATTATTGCTATATTTAGTGTTACTGTTGTTTGTTTATGTTGAAAATTAGGGATAGGTCTCAATATTTAGGATAGGTATGTGTTTATTATATAAAGTATAACGTTTAGGTTAGGAATGTTTTGATAGAATTCTATTAGGATAAGATAACGTTTTTGATTGAATTTGATCAGAATTAGGTTATAACATATTAGATGTAGGATGAAAGTTCACTGTTTTGTTAATATTATAATAAATTTTTGAGTGGTGTTGGTTGGTTTTTACTCCTTTTTCCAATTGGATCGTAAAATATATAATAATTTTAATTAAATTTAATCTGGTATTGTTTTTTGATTAAATGCTTTTCATTAATAATATATAAATTTAGAGCGCTATTTGGGCCATTTTTAGTATTTTTATTGTTTGGAATGTGCTTTATATTCTTTGAAAATTTACAACGAATAATATTGAATCAAGCGCTTTCGACTTTAACTTTGACACAACTATTCACTCTGACTCTTGTCCATGTAAATTGTGAACATTCATACAAGAAGTTTATTGTGGCCTAATAAATCTCAAAATAAGCAGATGATGTCAGCAATGTTGCCCCTTAGGGACCAGTTACAATTTTATGCACTTTCCTCTTTAGCGCAATGTGAAAAGACAAGAATGTTGTGAATGCTCCCAGGACTAGACTAGAGTTTGTCAGCAAGCGTTCGTGTATGGTACAATAAATGATGACCTTTTAAATCCCAAGGGCTGATCTGGCAATAGCAGTAGATGAATTTTGTTTTACGATAGCGTCAATCAATTTATTGCACACGATACCGCAACGGCCCGACACTCCAGATAGCTGAAACTGGTAGTAATTCGCCACAGAATGTACCTTGCTCTTACATTTAAGGACTAGTTTTGTAAGATATGATTAAATTGCGCAATGCCATCAATGCAACTTGACTATCGCAAGAGGTATTTATTTGCACTCTTTTCCATCTTTTCCCAGTGATTAATTACAAAACTTGATCATTTTATTTTTTTAGCTATGTTTAAATTCACTTTGTTTTATATAGAATATATTTGTTTTGTATGTATATATATATATATATATATATATATATATATATATATATATATATATATATATATATATATATATATATATATAATATATATATATATATATATAATATATATATATATATATATATATATATATATATATATATATATATATATATATAATATATATATATATATATATATATAATATATATATATATATGTATATATATACTATATATGTATATATATACTATATATATATATATATATATATATATATATATATATATATATATATATATATATATATATATATATATATATACTCGTATATCTTCTGATTTTAATTTTATGATTAAATACTTTGTATGTATATGAATACCAAAATCGTACTTCTGTTATTTACATATTCAATTTGTATACCGAAAGCCATATTTTTTTGAGGTTCATAGCATTGGGGTTGATTAACTATTAAAGCTTTAACAGAAGCTTCATTACTGTTTTACTATATTCTCTTTTGAGCTAATTAATCACCGAAACCTTCACCAATTATTGTTTTTCCAACCAATAATCCAACTGACCTGGTGATTACTGTTGTCTTTTACAATTGGTGCGTGTAGATTAAAATCTGCTTACAAGCATCATCTGCAACGATCTTGGATTGTTAAAATTCGCTCAATATTCTTAATATCAACCAACATCTATCGATTGCTTTGATTTGATTTGTCTAGGGCGGCTTTAAACATTTTGATAATAATTGAACACAACCATTCGAGTAAATTGGGTTAAGTGTAGCTTCTCTTTTGAGGTTCAAACAAAATACTGAACAAGTTAATATATGTATGAGTGCATATGTAAAAACATTTGTGGACGACGCGATCTGAGAGCTTTGCGCACATTATAACTAAATCTTCACATCAAACGAAAATAGTTCAAAAGAAAGTTATCAACGTCGCCATCAGTCCATGTGGTTTTGTCTTGTCAATTTGGATTATTTTTATAGTTTTTGACTCGATTCAACCACCCTGATGACCCATTTAACTAACGTGCAGCTTTTATAATAATCAGATTTTCCACGCGTTTACCAAATCAGTACGTAAATCGTTTACTTACTTGAAGAACTCATGTTGATTTGTCACAAACAATTATTCACACTATAGAATGAAACTTGACACTTTTCGAATGAGAAGAAGCTCTTTACTGACTGAAGACAATCGCCGGTTTCTTTATAAGCAATTGGGCTGATTGGGAATGTTAATCTTGAACCCGATTAAAGATGTTTACCATCAATAAGACACAACATATGAGAAAGAGTATAACATGTTGAGACGTAAGTATATGCATATTTACTCTCTAACATATTTTTTTTCATAGGAATCAACTACGGCAACCTATTTGAACGTATGAGCTTATCTTCAACTTTTTGGGAGCAAAAGGTTTTCAGTTGAGAATATTGTTCGAAACTTTTGGAGTGATCAAGTGCGAAACTTGTACAAAGTTGATCGGCTCTAAGCAGTTGCATCCAACCTTTGACGAAATGCGAATTAATACAAAAGTTTAACTCCCTTGCAAATATTATTTAACTGAAAATTAGAATATTCGCAAAATTTGAAAAATTTTTAATGCAAAATTTTTTTTGTTTACTGATCTTAAGTTGTACTATAGAGAAGTTCGCATTTGCAGGCATTAATTCTGAAAGAATTAACAATTTTCGATCAGGTCTGGAAAAAATTGTTTGAAATTGAACACATTGTATAAACCACTTTTTTCACGTTTCTTATAATTTCAAGTTGCATCCTCGTTCCACATGTGTTCAGATCCCATCGAACATACATTTAGGCGTTTAAACATTTTTTATATACTCCTGTGCTATTATAAAAGTTTGCACATAACATTGCAAAAATATTTTATTCGAGAATTGTTATTTTTAAATCCATAATTATTTTTTTTCAATTCGTAGTTGATCTATTGAAAGAGTATAAATCAATTTGTAACATTGAAACTGAATGAATTATTTTCCCGAATATTTTCACCACACACAATCGATTTTCAAAAATTTTCCATGGTGAAGATCATACAAAAACGCCTTTGATTGCATCATCCCAGCACACTGACCCAGGAAAGTGCATTTCTGATCGCTTGAGTTAAGTGCGTAGACGTGACCATAGTCAGCCATAGTCTTGTAGCCATCAGTTCGAGTTTGTGTACCTGCCTGGTTCTTCATTCAACAACCAAGGACGTTACAGGTATGAGGTCTTTTGTTTATTATTTTACCTGATTCTCCATATTAAACATATGTGCATAGAATGAAAGGTGATTTTCGGTAACATTTTCTTTAATTGTTTGTTTTTTCCCCTGTTAAAGATTACTTGAAAGGTGTTTGTATACATCTTTGGGTTGTGAGTGGTTTAAAAACATAATATGATTGAAAAAAGTACAATAAGCTTTTTGTTACGCTTATAACTATGGAGAAAAAAACTTTGGATTATAAATATATCATAATTAATAAAAAAATATCATGATTTGTTAATACTTAATTTAATTCTGTTTCCAAGTATGTTATTATTTAATTAATAGATATTTATTTTTCTGACTTACTTGTATGTATATTTTCCAAAGATTTATGATTTGCTAGTTGAAACTCGATGAAAACTTGTAATTAGTTTGATAAAGTAGCATGCTATCAATAATTTTCTTACCATGAGAATAATTTCCAAAGTTTATGTGTACTTTTGAAAATAAAGGCTCGCGCCCTCCAAGTCAGCTTATCGCGCGGCAGAATATCGCGACTGTACACTTAGAGTGCAGACGGATTGCGGTACTAGAGTCACGCAACTATTGTGTCGCAGTCTACTTGGACGCTTACACGGTCATTGTCGCATACGCGGTATGCGCGCTTCCATTTAGGGTGCGAGCTGACTGCTACAAAATAGTCAGGTCACTATCGCAATTTACAATTTGGTTGAATGGACGCACAAACACTGCGAATTACTATTAACCATGTGTAAATTGCGTTTGTCGCGTGAGTAGCGTGTGGTAAGTCTGCACGCGACCGTAAGCATCTGTAGATTTCCAGTTGCGACATTTTTTTGTGCGTAGTCGTCACGTTTTATCTTGGAAAATATATTGATCGTAATATTCCCGAATTTATCATATTGCAATATCTACGTATCCTTTCGTCTAAAAATAGTTTTCGAAACCACACAACTATGATTTCCAGAAACCAAAATACGGAAGAATAGGAAGAAGAAAGCTATTATCTGAACCAGATCTAATTAATCTTGTGAATTAAATAATATTCCATGTATGTTAAATTAATTAAGATTTCCTTAAAAACAACCCCACTTTTATTTATTTGTTGATGGGCTTTAATAAAAATATCATTTTACAATACCCTATTCAAGGCGGTACCTTTCTGTCCACGCAAGCAGCACGAAAAATGTGTTCCGGGACAATAGAAGCTAGAATTATCAAATTTTGTGAAAAGCTCGGAAGTGTTGGTCTCGTGAAAATTCCAACTGATTTTAAGGACTATCTGCTCATGTTAGGATGCGACGCCCTTTAAAAAATATCACTGAAGATGTTTACTTAGATTATCAAATGATAAGTCTTAATGAGATCTTTCAATGTCGAGCCTTATATATTATTGTCAATAAAGAGGTGCGCAGGATAGCGAAAAGGAAATGAATGATTGTACCCTCTTCGTAATTAGGAACCTATGGACAATAAAATCTGAAAAAAAACATAATGGTAGGTAACATACTCGTACACCTTAGGAATCGAAGTTCACTCAACTTTATAAATAATCATACAATTTTCCATTTCAAATTATTACCAATAAAATCGTATACGTACCCTTAAATTTTTGGGTAAATTTAAGTGGTCATGTATAAGGTTTTTATATCAAGCGGTTTTCAAAAGAAACCAATTTTTCTTCCCGAAAAGCCATTGGGCCTTGCTTCTTTGAGACGCTTTTCGACTACTTTGAGTCATCTTCAGTGTTTGACATTAAAGATCACTCAAAGAAGTGGAAGCGCGTCAACTAACTCAAAGGAGCAAGGCCCGACAGCTTTTGCGAGTAAAAAGAGAATTGGTCTGCGGATATCAAATAAACAAAATAATTGAGTATCTAACCATATATTTATCCGTCATTTAATTTTCTAGCATAGCAACGACAATGTTATGCGGATGCTTAATGATAGCCCAGGTCTTACGGGCTATGTTCAATCAGTGATCTCAGTTATGCGATAGTAAAATGGCGTCGACTTTAAATGAAATATAAGTAAATATTTATCATTTTTTCTCAATCTTATCATTTATTTATACGTCATAAATTGGAAAAAAAATCCCTAACTTGGTTACGTTGAAGCAGATATTCGCTGCTTTTTCGGCATTGTATCCTACGTTGATTGAAGTCGATCCATCTTCGTTGATGAGTTTGACGTATTCTGTCTGATAATGTTAAGATTCTTTGCCTTAGTTATCTTCCTGGTTTCGATCGAATTGGTTATTTCATTCAGCTTTTTCTAGAGTATAAAATCCTTTTGGAAAATAAGGAAATTATAATTTGTTTTTTCCTGTTTTGTACTCCGCTGGTGTGAAGTGATGTTCTATGCATTGGACAGTCAATCGGGTTCTCATTCGGCTCTACTAGTCTACTCGTAAGCGGGTGATTCTGGAGGGCAATCTTAATTTATTTAGCTAATTTTGTTTATTTGATATCCGCAGGCCAATTCTCTTTTTTTTAAGATGTTGGGCCTTGCTTTATTGTGTCAGCAGACGTGTTTCGACTGCTTTGAGTCCATCTTCAGTGTCTGACACTGAAGATGACTCAAAGGAAAAACACCAAAAAAAAGTTTATTTATTTAAACTCCATTTATTATACTCAAGGTTATTTTACAATGCAAAAGAATTTATATACATCATACTTCTTATTCCATCGGTATTATTTCAGCTTCTGTAGACGAAGTTGCCGCTGACTTCTGGAAGTGACTGGTCCACAATACTGCTCCATTACTGAAGGTTGCGATAATATCCGTCGTTGAGCGTCCTGCTTTCTTGTCATTGGCGTAGTCAGCATCACTGTAGGCCTTTAACGCTTGTCGCTTTCTGAAGACAATTCCGTGGCTTAATGTGTTCTTCAAATGCCCAAATATTCGTTTCACCTGATTCCAATCTTGAATTGTAGGATTTTCATGCCTCGAGCTGCTTTATAAACTGCGAAAGCAATATCAGGACGTGTAGGTGTAGTCAGGTACATCATAGAACCCGCCGCCTCACGATGCCCTGGCTGTGATCATTTCTTCTCCATCGTTGTCCTCTCACCCACTTGCAGTAGAGATCCCGTTTGACTTGGTCATTCCAAATCATTCCAAAACTTTTAATGTGTAGTCTTCTTAATCAATTGCTATTGATCTATCTTCATTCTGCTGTATTCTCATACCCAACAAATTTCTGAGACATCCTCTGGTTGTATGAAATTCCTGCTGTAACATTTCCATAAATTTCTCGAGTTTTTTTGCTTGAATATCAATGGCTATAGTCACACCTTCATATACGAAAATAACAACAAAATTCGGTAGCCCGCTCTTCTCTGTCAGCAGAATTTGGCACTTCAAGGTAAGAATTGGGGTTCTTGTTTTCAGTGGTCGACGTTCCGGCTATGAAGACAAATCCTCTACTGGTCATCCAGAATGGTTGCTTCGATTCACGTTTGCTTTTTCATGAAGATTTACTTTCTTTTTTGGCTTCTTTTCAACTGGAACACCACTTCTTTCAGAACTGGACACTGAGGCATATTCTTCAGCTTCACTCTATTCATCTTCTCTTTCGTCATCACTGACTTATTATTGTTTCTGTACATCAGTAGATGTTAATTCTTCACATGAAATTACAAACTTTTTTGGCGTTGATGCGCACATCGCAGACAAATTTAGATTTGAATTTCATGTCGTGCCTCAGAACAATCTTCTTTTGAGTCGGAATCTAGACACTGAATCCATCCCTGTCGTTCACGTATCCAATCAAATGTCCATGAACAGCTTTATCGTCAAATTTCTTGTTGATGTACACATAGCACTCTGTTCCGAAAATCTTCAGATGACAGAGACTTCCTACTGTCTTCGTATTCGGAAGAAGATATCACTTTAATTTATAACGAATTATTTCAAATACTTTCTTCTTCACTGTACATTCTATTCTTAACACTTAACACTTCGTCAGTGTATTTCCTAACCTTATCCTAAAAAATGTATACGAAGTACTTTTGATTATTTTATAACAAATATTAATAATAATCCATTGTAGACGTGGCCATATATTTTCCATTTAAATGAAAATTATGATCGTTTCAAATTTATGTTGAAGCCTTATATGATGGAATCACATAATACTTTAGCATAAATAGGAAACTCGAGTGGAAGGCCACTCTACCCTGCAAGAGAACCTGCAACGCAAAGAGAAGGGGTGAGCTCAACGTGGCGGATCCCATACCTGGTCAAAGGTCCAGCGAAATAGAAAGACCGAGTTTTTCTTTTCTTTATCTGTTCATTTTCTTTATGTTTATAAATGCTTTATTGGATAAACGAGATGCTTTACATGTAATAGTAAAGTTAATATTAACGTTAAATTTTATAATTCCTCGATGTTTTGCAAAGAAAGTAGCATTTCTCAAGTATACGCGTATTTTGGATGTGTTGATTTCTCAATTATATATTAAAATAATAAGGCTGAATTTTAAATCACTTTGTTAATAATTGCAGCAGATAGGCATAATAAATAAAGTGTGCTAGCAATAGTGATCAATTAGAATATTGTCGCGTGTTTTTGGTTCGCGGCCAATAATTTTAATGTTCCGGGAAAGTGAAAACGCAATGTCTCTTAATTTAAGTTAAAAGAGTTTATTTAATTAAAAATGCACAATCATTGGTTTAACTATTTCACCTAATTTTAATTTTCACTATTAAAATTCTAACACTTGTCCATAAATTTCTTATCGCAATTGTCTTCTAAATCACTTCACTATTACGAAACACACTTTTCTACTACTCGAATAATATCGCTTCCCACACACAATCGCAGTTCTTATCGCGGTCGAATGAATGATGATCCCCCCATTCATTCAGCTCGCCTTTATATAGGGTCTCTACCTATTCACCCATTTCTCGTACATTGGCGAATGTTCTACCGAGAGGTACCTGGTAGATTCGAGCAAATTAATGAATGGAGTGACGTCACTTGCAGATGTTGATCATGCTTGTTGGGTTCTCGTGGGTTCGAGTAAATTCATTTGTTGACGTTCTTAATGATTATGAAAACAATTGCGACAGTAGCTCGCAGAATTATTTGTACATGTAACAATATTAAATTTATGGGTTCATGCATCAACATACCAAAACAACTAAAATTTCGAATTTTTAAGTACAATAGATGGTGCTTACCCGGTTCTCCTGCGACGAGCGCTCGTTGATGGGGCGGGTAAGGGCGACTTTGGTTTCAATGTAGTCCTAATACAATATTAACTGAGCTATGCACACTTGGCTAAACCCCTTTAAATTAGCATAGTAACAACTTTATCCATTTTCTTAAATTTACGTTAATTTAAAATGACAACACAAAGCAAAGTACACAATATTCCGGTTTCAAACTTCACTCAAAGAATTACGTACACCCTTAAGGCGGCACCATACCGCATTTAGTAGCAAAATCATAGCACTCTCGGATTTTGGATACTTTATTCCCACGATCAATGTTTTCTTTCCACGTTGGGCTATTTTTCTCTAATTTTCAATCGTATCTAGTCTCAATGCTTTCCAAGCTTGTAGGTGCTGGAAACAAAGCATCTATAGCAGTACTCTTGATCTGATACCTGGTGTAGTAATCTAGGAGCTATGGCTCTAAAAGCAGCGCTGACACAGGCACACAGCACCAACTCAATTTAACAAGGAGTAACCATTCAGTCACCTTCCTCATCGCGACACTCGTTTTTTTTTTTTCGCATGAAAAATAATTAAAGGGAAAAATTTCTTTTGTACTTAACACCTGGGAAACAAAATTCTAAAACTGTTTTAATGTGTAGTGATTTTATTGCAATATCTTTTGAACATAATTTAACTAATTGCGGTGTAATGCGGTATGCAAATGCTTAGAACGAAACGGTTAACCCCTTAAATTATAGGAACGATAAAATCATTGTATCATTTAAACCCCACAAAAATTGTCAAATTTTACCCATTCCAACCATAATATTAATTAAAAATTGTTTTGTTTGTTGGTAATTAACGCGTGCCTGTCCTATTCTTTCGATTTATTTCCCCCTAATTACGCCTAATAATTATAAACATAAATTGCTTTCAATTGAAAACTTAATCGAATCTACACAAAAAATAAACAATTTAGAATTTTAAAAATAACCGAAATGAGTGTGCATTATCACCACCGCATGTTCACACATAGATGGCACTTCTATTTCCATATGGTACGAGCGAGGTTATTGCGTTTGCCTCGAACATGTTTTCAGGGAACAGTTTCCCATAAACCGCTCCGTGCACAAGGCGGAGAAGATCAAGTGAGGTGAAGTGATGTGAATATTGGCGAGGGAGACGTGCTAAGAAAACCGTGAGTAAATTCATATTAGTTTCTCTAAGGACTATATTTTTTTCTTTTTTTTTGTGAATGAGTGTAAAAGTTTAAGGAACCGTCGACTATTCAAAAGGCGGCTATACCAATTGCTTTAAGTGGTAAAGATATATTAGCACGAGCGAAAAACGGTACTGGGAAAACCGGTACTTATTGCATTCCCGTAATCGAGCAAATCGACCCATCTCGTGATGTTATCCAAGCTCGTGTCATCGTATCATCGAGAGTGTGACTTCTGCTTGCGGGACTCAGCAGGCGGAAATCGGACACGTTAGAACGTGGAGTGTAGTTTAGGACGAACGGGGGCAGTGTAAGTGGCAGTCAGCTAAACTGTGTTTTGTCTCATTTTCTTCGACGCTCTTTGTATCACCTGTCCTGCTTTCGTTGACTGCAAGAAAATTCCTTTTCGAACTAAAAAGAAAAGGGACTGTTTGGTGGATTGTTATTGATATGAAGTTCTGTGGAAAAATCTTTTGTTCATGTAAGCTTCAAGCCAGAGACAAAAACGCAATTTAGCAAAGACTCGAGGCAAAAGTTGGATAATTGGAGTTGTGCGAGTGTATAGGACAGTTAATGGTTGTTTTGTGCGTGTCCAGAGATTGCTCGGGTCAGTTAATGAATCTACGCGTGCGAATCCGCCAGCGACACAAATTATGTTTCGTAAGCGATTCGAAGGGACGACTAAGACAGGAAAGTGTGCAACATAGAGCAAATGGAAGCAGTGAAGACTTTGTGCATCTAGTATGGGTTTTACTACGTTGAAAGGGGAGTATCGCTATTCGTTAGTGGTTATTGGATTTATTAGAAACGCCAAGGTGATGCTCGTCGTAAGCCGCGACAATAAAGCGTGTATTACTGTTGTTTATCCCGATCTGCTACGCCGATCTCGAACTGAATTAATGAAAACATTGAATCGAACTTCCTAAACGTGCTTAAAATAAATTTGAGCTTAACCGACAGTTTATCGGCTTTCTTTATATTGTTTCTTCATGAAATGTTAGTAATAGTATTTCCTGTGAAACTTTAGCCAGACTTAATTTGTGGAAAATAGACATTTATCAATCCACAATGGTTATTTCCGCTGAATCTTTTCGCAACTATGAACCGGTCTGAAAAATCTTCTGGCTGGGGGAATTGCTGGGATGTGTTCTTAAACTGCTGTAGCGCCATTAGATAGGATAAAAATTTTACTTCAAGCACATTCCTCTCATTACGAACATTTAGGGGTGTTTAGTGGTCTCAGGCACATAATATTGAGGGAATCATTTTGGCATTGTATAAAGGCAATGGAGCACAGATGATTAGGATATTTCCGTACGCAGCCACGCAGTTCACATCCTTTGAAATGTACAAGAAGTACTTATCGCAGTTTGAACTACATTTAAAAGTTTGTAGTACACGCGGATAAATTTATAGCAGGAGCTTGTGCAGGACTGACGGCTGTTACATTGGCATATCCGCTAGATACAATTCGGGCTCGTTTAGCATTTCAAGTAATGGGAGAACACAAATACACTGAAATTTTGCAGCGTGCTTCTGAAATGTTCCGCAATGAAGGCGGAATACGTGCACTTTACAGAGGGTTTTTTTCTACTTTAACAGGCATGGTCCCGTATGCCGGGCTGTCATTCTACTGTTTTGAGATGTTTAAATTTTTTTTGCATGAAGTATTTGCCAAAGTACGCATGCAATAAATGCGAAAGGAATACTGGTGGCCTTGTATTACATATACCTGTAAAACTGGTATGTGGTGGCTTAGCTGGAGCTGTTGCGCAATCAATTTCATATCCCTTGGATGTTACTAGAAGAAGAATGCAACTCGCAATGATGAGCCCAGATACAACAAAATTTGGGATGGGAATGATGCAAACATTAACGTTAATTTACCGTGAAAACGGTATCGTTCGAGGATTATATCGAGGAATGTCAATTAACTATTTAAGAGCAATACCCATGGTAGCTGTTTCATTTTCCACATACGAAATACTTAAACAAGCTCTAAAATTGGATACAGGGATGAAAATTTAATTTTATATTGGCCTAAAACATTTCAATCATCAAAAGTTCATACATTTGAAGCAAAAAGTGCATCGTCTTAATGCGTTATTCTCTAAGTTGCAAATAAGCCAATCGATAATATTTTGCAATTCAACGCGACGTGTGGAATTGCTGGCTAAGAAGATCACGGAACTTGGTTATTGTTGTTACTATATCCATGCCAACATGGCGCAGGCGCATAGAAATTGTGTTTTCCATGAGTTTCGACAGGGGCTATGCAGAAATCTAGTCTGCTCTGATCTTTTTTACACGTGGTATTGATGTATAGGCTGTGAATGTTGCTAGTAATTGCGATTTTTCACGTATGGCTGAGACTTACTCACATCGTATTGGCCGTTCAGGGCGTTTTGTACCTTCGGGTATTGCCATCAATCTAATCGCATATGAGGTACGTTTCGATTTGCATCGCATTGAAAAGGAATTAGCCCTGAGATTAAACCAATTCCAAAAGTGGTCGATCCTTCGCTTACGTTGCCAACTCGTTACCAAGTTTGCAAAGCGGTAACGGAAACGACATGAGCAATTCATCAATCAAGGAAGAAGGGAACGTGAGCAAGTGGAAGAACGTAGGGAAGAACGATGTCTGTGAAATAGTTAAATGCTACAAGTGTGTTAGTCCGTGCGGGAATGCGCGAGTGCCTGATTTATGTGTGAATGTATTCGCGTTTTGGATTTATAGTACTTTATGAATGAACAAATTGTGAATGAAACGGCGTGAATGAAAATTTTGATTTTTAATACTTATGCGAGTCGAATGATAAATTATGAAAGGGATTGTAGGGGATTGATTACCAAAGTGTTTTTAAGAGTATTGGGAGGAGAAAAGAAAATTAACATCATGAAAAGAGCTAAAGTTGGTCGCGTTAGCTTTAATGAGGAATAGAGGAAGGAGTTAGATGAATCTGTAAATAGTGCAGAACAGTTTGGCCCAATATATGGGGCCTAGAATGATTTGGCAAAACGAACTCAGGCTCTGATTTCTAGAGTCCAAATATTAATAAAATTGAATTTAATAGGGATAAAGAGAGAGCGCACTTGGATAAAATGGTGTAAATAATAGACGAGTGGGAGCAGACGAGACCAAAATGTATGAAATAGGCAAATGCAAATGCACAGAATACTTTTTTTTTTTTTTTTTTTTTTTAAATGAACGTTTGCATGCAATCCAGTATGGATGAAAATAAGCTCATTTCGCGTCCATTACTTTATAGGTCTTTGTTCGATACTTCAAGTTCAATATGCGTTATTTCAGGTTTGTGGCAGAGACAACTTCTACCATCCTGTGGATGCACAGCGGAAAAAAAAAGAAGGAAAAAAAAAAAAAAAAAGGGAAAACTTCACATATTGCTACTTTTTCTACGACAGTGCCTGTAAAAAAATGATAGCAGCTGCCAATACCGCCATGAGCCATCAGCATTAGGTCCCGAAGTGTGGTGCAACAGGTGGTTGGAAGGCCGAGGTGAAGATCTTCATTGTACGGAGCGGCACATGTTGATTGGGAAACGGCGGGACCGTACTCCCTGTTTCTGGGAAAACACACCGTTTGGATGCAAAAAGGCGCATGGTGTATTCAAATATAGTTCAACAAAAAGTGATAAATCAGCTGAAAAGTTAGATCCGGAAGAATTAGTCAAATCACTCAATCCATATATTGACCAACGGATTGCATATAAAGGAGTATTAAACATTAAAAGCCGTAGAATAAGTAGCAGCGAGCATTACCACGTTCGAAGTCTATACGGTTGTGATATTCAGAGAGGCCTACCTGTATTCGCCCTTTGATAGCTAAATTTTTATAGGATTGTATACACACTTAGGATATATTCTATGCCCTCATACTCGTGTACTAATATTTGGTATACGAATGCGAATCTACGCTACCAAAAGAATGAAGTCGTGACTCATAAGTTACAACCGGTACACTAATACGATAAAAAAAAAAATAATAATTCCAGGACTTGCTTACCTCCAAATCGTCAACGAGCGCTCGTCGTCGAGGGAAAGGTATTGTAAGTACCCCTTTTACTTATATCTTTTTATTATATATATTAATTATTTACCTATTTATTGAAAAAATACATATAGATTCCTTATTTACGAAAATTATTTAATATCAATATAATATTATATATTTATTAATATTTATAATTAAAAAAAAAAAAGGAAAAAAAAAAAAAAATATATATATATATATATATATATATATATATATATATATATACATATATAATAGAGAATTGTGAGAGTTTCAGCTACACATGAATTAACTCCTGAACACTTAAATGTTCTAAATTTCAATTCAGATTGAGCTAAAATTTTTCAAGTAACGTTCTCCGAATCCTTTGCCTTTGTTATAAGTCAAATTGATTTGTTCCCAGTTCATGAATACTTTTGCTGCATATTGTGCCATCGGGTAGTAATGACAGATCAATTACAGTGTAGCTTACAAACTTCTTAACACTCCTTACAAATCAATTGGAATCGTACTCTCGCATTCGCATATATCAATCTCAAGCTTGACTCTGTTCGCTTCGAACAATTCGTGGAATCAAATGAATTTTGTTTTTTTTTTTTCTCAAAGCACAAAGCATTACCATAACGAATAATTGAATAAGTCGATGTTTTTGTCTATGCTTTATAATTCTGTTAAATTGTGGGAGATATCCTCCTTAGTTGCCAAAATTGATGCTGAATTGTGAAAACGCGGTTCTCTGTAAAATGTCAATTTGAATAAGTTGGAAATTTAGCATGGTATAAAAAGAAAAATAGGAGTAACATCTACACGACAATATATAATATTAATTAAAGAGAAACAAAACAATAAAAAAAAAAAAAAATGAATTGTTGAACTAAAAATTGGTCTTTTCCCTTCCGGTCTTTTCCAATCGGGTATAGGACCCGGTACGGTGGCAGGCTTCCACCCCAAAATATGAGCCAGCCGCCGGGTACAGAGTAATTTCTTCTTTTGTTTCAGGAGACTTTATGGGTTGAGTGGCCCAAGCCAAGTGCCTTTTTATGGCATCGAGTTATGCAATTCAATTGTATAATTCTATGACATAAATTGGTCACCGGGGTACTCCCCTTCTGATGGGAAAGTTCATATAATTCAAGTTGTATGAGTTTTCCACTCAGAAGAGGAATACCTGGCCACTTCAACAGTTTAACATTGGATTTATTCCGGTTGGGTGGGCATGAAGGGGCTCCACCACCACCCGGTTGCCCCTCTTTCATTTGTGGGCCCTGAATGTATTTGGGTAAGGACGAGGTCACCCCCAAATTAGTCTTTCTTGTCAGGTTGCACTTGTTTTCGCAACAAGTCGTAATTCCTTCGTGGAGGTTATCTACAGTTTTTGCGGCTTCGGTCGTTTTCTGTTGATCTCCGTAAGCAATTCGTGAATGCGAAATTGTTTTGTAGTGAGTCCTCGTGCCGGGGAAACGAACCCGCCCCACGACACCGCAATGCTAGCCTGCCAGCGCATTCACGCGTCTCCGGACGAGGGCATTCTCGGCAGGAACCAACACCTTCCTCTGCCGAGGCAGCAGAACATCGCTGCGGTCCTTCACGGACTTATTGGAACTCTCTCTTTATTCACTACAAATGGCGCCCAACGTGGGGCCCGAAAAGCCCGGCTGTATCATCAGTCGTGAGCAAGAGACAGTCCATCGTCTCTAGGTGTCCCCACTAGGTGTTAGGAATGTTGGCGGGTAGATAACTCCCGAGGGTTTTTGCACTAATCGTGCCCCAGCAGCCTAATAACTTTCGAACGTGTGTAGTCCCTGGACATCAATGTCGTTTGGTCCTGCTTTTGACTTATACTTTGGTGGTTTACCACCATTGTATAACTAGTAAGGCCAAATGATATTAGAGTCCCTTTTTGTGTTCGGAAGTTATTATCCCAACATCTATTTTGCGGAGGATTCTGATCCGCTCCCCAAACCAGCGGTGCCTAAGTGTCTTAAATTACATGGATTTTGATTTCATGTGATTGGCTGATTAGCTAATCCATGACTATCCATGACAAGACACGCGCTGCTTGTGGATGAGAATCCCACCCTGGGCTGACAAGTTGTAACTTGAGAAGTTTGCTAATGAGGGATCACTTCTGAACCCTGATTTTCATGGTGCCACAAGAGAGTGTCCCTGAAACGTTTTGGAAGGATTGTGCCATGGTGTCCATACTTGGGAGGATGGACGGAAGGGAAAGACCGGTTATTATTTTTTTTGATAGTTCAATCACCACTTAAATTTTTTTCATACATTATTTTTTGAGGTACTTTTATAGTTCGCCACTGACGGCCACTTGGAAGCTATATATATTATACATTATATTCTTTTTTTTTCACTTTTTTCTCATTAATTATAGATAGTTATAGTTAAATATTACTTAGAAAATAAATTTCATTTAGCATGCCCACCAAACGCACGCCAGAGAGGAGGAAGTTAAGGTCAGACGCCGGACCAGCTCACTTGTGCTCCATCTGTCACGAGGACATGGACGAAACCACAAGCCAGAGGTTGCAATGCGGACACAGGCTACACCAGCTGTGTTTGGCCCAACTGCGGCAAACCTCATCCACGTGCCCGCTCTGTCGTCAGTCATTAGAAATCGCACAGCCAGCAACAGAACGACCTCAGTCCTCCAGTGCAAGTGGAGCTGTCCCCAAAAGCGGACCCCTTTCATCCACGACACGGAGTGCACGAGAGGAAGATTTCAGTGCTGAAGCAGTTCCGCCTGCAGAAGAAGCGAGACCCCCTGTGGCTGTGGAAGCGACAGTTTTGCAAGATCTGATGTCGCTCGTACAGGACATGTCCACCCGGTTAGCCTCGCTAGAAATTCAGAGAGAGAACCCCGCACCACCCCGGCCAAGAACTCCTCCTATGTGGGATTCGGACCCAAATCCGTGGGATTTCCCGGTAGACTCGCGGCGTGATCCCGAACGGATCCGGCCAGGTACAGCAATGAACCCGTTGGCTCCAGTTTACCGGCCCCGATTGAGCCAAGCACCGCCACCTAATCAAGCTCCCGTGATTCCGCCGGACCAACGCTTCCATCCACACGACATGTATCGGCTGAAGCCGACACAGATCCCCAGCATCATCCAGGGATGGAATCTACATTTCAGTGGGGAACCCAACACGATAACGGTAGAGGTTTTCATAAGTCGGGTGGAGTCACTGATTGAGCAGATGCTAGCAGGAGACCGCACAGCGCTCGCAGGGTACTTGCCTATGCTGCTTAGGGGAGCAGCCCTGGAGACATATTGGAGAATACATTCAGCTCCACCATCCATACGCTGGTCACGGCTGAAGGAGGTACTCCGCATGGAATACCCTACGTTCGACATGGACGAATTAGTCCTGGATAAGATGAATGCTAGATGGCAGCGTCCGGACGAGTCCTTCCATAAATATCGAGCCGATATCCTTCGGTTGAATGACCAGCTGTCAGAGCCATTGTCTTCTACCCAAATTCTGCGCCTGCTAAAGCGAAATCTGAGACCGGAGATTCGTCGGCACATCGTGAACTCCGATCCACAGAGTATGGAGGCCCTGCTGAGAAATGTGCGTCGCATAGAAGGGTTTGAGGAAGACCTACGGGACCGGCCATACTTACTAACCAGGACGGGTCCTCGACGAGGAATCGCGGAATTGGCCCCAGATTATACCACCCTAGATCTGGAGGATGATTTGGACCCAGACCATCTTGCTGTAGCAGCAGTGGGAAGTCTTACGACCTGCTGGAATTGCCACCAAACCGGACACCGGTTCATTTCATGCCGAGCAGAACGTAAGGTTTTCTGCTACGGTTGCGGCAAGCCGGACACTTACTTCCCGGACTGTTCTGAATGTGCCGCGCGAAAAAACGGCCAAAAGAGTACCCGACCACCTCAGCGGTACTCGAAACCCCAGCAGTAGCTCCTCAGTCAGCGGCTCACCCCAACCAACCTGACGTTAACCCACCAGCCATAACCATTACGACTGCGGATGTTCACTCTCTTCCGGAGACCTCACCAACGACAATATTAAAACGACCATCGCAGTCACTGCCAGAAGAACCGCGGCAGCCTTAGGTACGCACGCTAAAACCTTATCATGTCAGACTGCAGGAATATCGGGTGGCTCGAGAGCGAATATTTGCTTCCGAAGTCGTCACTTCCCGTTCGTGCACGACAAAATGGTCAACCCGTCGTTGGCGGAATTTCCGCAAGAGAGTGCGCACCTGCCGTCGAACCTTACACTCTTGTAACATCTCGGAGGTTGCTGAGAATGAGATCAGACCTTATCATCCAATTAAAGTGTTGGGCGAGACCGTGTTTGCATTGATCGACACGGGTGCCAGTATCAGTTGTCTTGCCTCGAGCTTTGGCTCGAAGGTGCTCCAAGAATATCCGAACTTGATTAAATCCTGGCGCACTGAAATCAGTACAGCTGATGGCACCAAACACCCTATACGAGGTAAACTAACCACACCCGTGACGTTCAGGGGTCAGACGAAGGATATTACGTTCTACATTATTCCGTCTTTGACTCAGAATGTATACCTTGGTGTCGATTTCGTCCTTCGCTTTTCACAGATTTGTCTTTAAAAACCAGAAATGTCAACGAAATCACTTCTACTCCCGATAGGCATGACCTGACGCCTAACCAACGGCAACGCCTGGAAGCATCCATTGCTGCTTTCCCATCTTACGCTACCCAAGGCCTCGGCCGCACCACCCTAGTCTCACACGCCATCGACGTTGGCGATAGTAAACCGATTAAACAGAGACACTACGCCATCTCGCCGGCCATGGAGAAATTGGTGTATGCGGAACTAGATAGGATGCTCGAGTTGGGGGTCATAGAGGAGTCCCAAAGTGCCTGGTCATCACCGGTAACCTTGGTGGTGAAGCCAGGTAAAGTCCGCCTCTGTCTTGATGCCCGTAAGGTAAACGCGGTTACCATCAAGGACGCGTACCCTCTTCCACTCATCGATGGAATACTAGGGAGACTACCGAAAGCCAATTATATCACCAGTCTCGACCTAAAAGACGCCTTCTGGCAAATTCCACTCGATGAGGGGTCAAGGGACAAGACCGCCTTCACAGTGCCTGGACGACCATTATATCAGTTCGTCACAATGCCCTTTGGCCTGTGTAACGCGCCGCAAACGATGACTCGGTTGATGGACAAGGTCATCCCACCTCACCTAAAACACCAAGTGTTCGTGTACCTTGATGATCTGTTACTCATCACGGAAACGTTCGATCAACACCTCCTACTTCTGCAAGAAGTAGCCCTGCACATCAGTAAGGCGGGGCTCACCATCAACGTACAGAAAAGTAAGTTTGTCATGAAAGAAGTCCGATACCTAGGTCATGTCATAGGACATGGCACTATCAAAACGGATCCAGACAAAACTCGTGCGATTGATGAGTTCCCCTTACCAAAAACTGTGAAGCAGCTACGACGTTTCCTTGGTGTGTGCGGCTGGTACCGAAGGTTTGTTCGGAATTATGCAACAGTTTCAGCGCCCCTGTCAGACATGTTGCGGAAGGGGAAGTTCGTTTGGACCGAGCTCAGTCGAAAGGCATTTGAAGAGCTTAAACAAGCCCTCACATCAGCTCCTGTCTTGCACAGCCCCGACTTCAGGAAGCCCTTCTCCATTCATTGTGATGCAAGTCAACATGGAGTAGGAGCCGTGCTGGTGCAATTGACCGACGAAGGAGAGGAAGCTCCCATCGCCTTCATGTCCAATAAACTAAATTCGGCCCAAAGAAACTATACTGTTTCCGAGCAAGAATGTTTGGCAGCGGTAATGGCTGTGAAGAAATTCCGAGCGTATATCGAGGGCCACCAATTCGAGATCATCACGGACCACGCGTCACTACAATGGTTGATGAACCAGGCAGATTTAAGTGGACGCCTAGCCAGATGGGCTCTTAAACTGCAAGGGTTCAAGTTCTCCATCAAACATCGGAAAGGAACCCAGAACATCGTACCCGACACTCTCTCACGGATGTTTTCCCCAGAGGGAGCCGAATTAACAATAACTGACGAGGACCCCATCGAAATAGATTTGGACAGCCCACATTTCGAATCAGATAGCTACAAAGAGTTGAGGCAAACCATAGCGACACAACAAACACAGCTGCCTGATTTGAAGGTAATAGACGGTTATGTGTATAGACGAAATGAATACGCCACTGGTGATCCATGGCAGGAAGAAGAGTCTTGGAAACTCTGGGTACCGGAGGAAATGACACAACATCTGATCTTCCGCGCACATGACCATCCTTTAAGTGCCCACGGAGGTTACGGTCGGACTCTACGGCGACTCAAGAAATACTTCTTTTGGCCTAAAATGGCATCCCAGGTCAAAGACTACGTGAGCGCCTGTGAGACCTGTAAAGGCACCAAAGCGCCCAACCAGCCTCTTCGACCTCCTATGGGTCAACTCAACGTTCCAGAACGCGTGTTCCAGCGTCTATACATCGATCTACTCGGTCCATATCCTCGGTCTTCAATGGGACACATCGGAGCTATAGTCGTTCTAGATCAGCTCTCAAAATTCCCAATGGTGGAACCTATCCGTAAGTTTACATCTCCATCGATCGTGAAATTCTTAGAGAACCGGGTATTTCATGTGTTCGGTGTTCCAGAGAGTGTGTACTCAGATAATGGAGTACAGTTCCGGTCTCGGCAGTTTAAGAGCCTACTTGAGCAGTATGGCGTTGAACACCAACTGACGCCCATATACTCTCCTCAGTCCAACGCATCAGAACGTTTGAACCGCACCCTATTGGCTGCGATCCGTTCCTACGTTCACCCATCTCAAAAGGATTGGGATCGGCGATTGTCTGCCATCACATGCGCCCTGCGATCCTCGTATCATTCTGTCACCGGTGTCGCTCCTTACTTTGCCGCCTTTGGACAGCACATGATTTGCCACGGTAAATCATACCGACTGTTACGGCAATTAAAGTGTTTGGGAGACCCCGCCGTTGCGCTGGAGCCCCACGAACGTCTAGGAGACCTCCGCCAACAAATCGGACGGAAGATTAAGGCCGCAGGTAGTGCAAACGAAGCGCAGTACAATCTCCGGTCACGATCTGCTAATTTCAAAGAAGGAGATGAAGTTTTCCGGCGAAACTTCCGCCAAAGTGACGCCGCGGGGCATTACAACGCCAAGCTGGACAGGCGATTCCTAAAAAGCCGCATAAAGAAGGTAATGGGACCTAACCGTTACTTGATAACGGATCCATCGGGAAAAGAAGTGGGGATATACCACGCGAAAGACCTGCGTCGATAGATAATTAGTCACGTCTGTTTGTCCGTCCGCATATATTTTCAAAAAACGCACAAGGGTTGTATATTTCCGGGCAAACATCAACATAAGTCAGTCCGTCCGTCTGTCAATTGTGTTTTTCTTTTATTGTCCGTCATCTCTAGTCCTGACGCCGAAGCCAACCCATGATGCACAGAAATATCCTTCAGCTCCTTTTTTCGCAATCCGCATTGCCTTGGGATCACGAGAAAATTAGCTGCCCTGTAGTAATCTAGGAGCTATGGCTCTAAAAGCAGCGCTGACACAGGCACACAGCACCAACTCAATTTAACAAGGAGTAACCATTCAGTCACCTTCCTCATCGCGACACTCGTTTTTTTTTTTTCGCATGAAAAATAATTAAAGGGAAAAATTTCTTTTGTACTTAACACCCGGGAAACAAAATTCTAAAACTGTTTTAATGTGTAGTGATTTTATTGCAATATCTTTTGAACATAATTTAACTAATTGCGGTGTAATGCGGTATGCAAATGCTTAGAACGAAACGGTTAACCCCTTAAATTATAGGAACGATAAAATCATTGTATCATTTAAACCCCACAAAAATTGTCAAATTTTACCCATTCCAACCATAATATTAATTAAAAATTGTTTTGTTTGTTGGTAATTAACGCGTGCCTGTCCTATTCTTTCGATTTATTTCCCCCTAATTACGCCTAATAATTATAAACATAAATTGCTTTCAATTGAAAACTTAATCGAATCTACACAAAAAAATAAACAATTTAGAATTTTAAAAATAACCGAAATGAGTGTGCATTATCACCACCGCATGTTCACACATAGATGGCACTTCTATTTCCATATGGTACGAGCGAGGTTATTGCGTTTGCCTCGAACATGTTTTCAGGGAACAGTTTCCCATAAACCGCTCCGTGCACAAGGCGGAGAAGATCAAGTGAGGTGAAGTGATGTGAATATTGGCGAGGGAGACGTGCTAAGAAAACCGTGAGTAAATTCATATTAGTTTCTCTAAGGACTATATTTTTTTCTTTTTTTTTGTGAATGAGTGTAAAAGTTTAAGGAACCGTCGACTATTCAAAAGGCGGCTATACCAATTGCTTTAAGTGGTAAAGATATATTAGCACGAGCGAAAAACGGTACTGGGAAAACCGGTACTTATTGCATTCCCGTAATCGAGCAAATCGACCCATCTCGTGATGTTATCCAAGCTCGTGTCATCGTATCATCGAGAGTGTGACTTCTGCTTGCGGGACTCAGCAGGCGGAAATCGGACACGTTAGAACGTGGAGTGTAGTTTAGGACGAACGGGGGCAGTGTAAGTGGCAGTCAGCTAAACTGTGTTTTGTCTCATTTTCTTCGACGCTCTTTGTATCACCTGTCCTGCTTTCGTTGACTGCAAGAAAATTCCTTTTCGAACTAAAAAGAAAAGGGACTGTTTGGTGGATTGTTATTGATATGAAGTTCTGTGGAAAAATCTTTTGTTCATGTAAGCTTCAAGCCAGAGACAAAAACGCAATTTAGCAAAGACTCGAGGCAAAAGTTGGATAATTGGAGTTGTGCGAGTGTATAGGACAGTTAATGGTTGTTTTGTGCGTGTCCAGAGATTGCTCGGGTCAGTTAATGAATCTACGCGTGCGAATCCGCCAGCGACACAAATTATGTTTCGTAAGCGATTCGAAGGGACGACTAAGACAGGAAAGTGTGCAACATAGAGCAAATGGAAGCAGTGAAGACTTTGTGCATCTAGTATGGGTTTTACTACGTTGAAAGGGGAGTATCGCTATTCGTTAGTGGTTATTGGATTTATTAGAAACGCCAAGGTGATGCTCGTCGTAAGCCGCGACAATAAAGCGTGTATTACTGTTGTTTATCCCGATCTGCTACGCCGATCTCGAACTGAATTAATGAAAACATTGAATCGAACTTCCTAAACGTGCTTAAAATAAATTTGAGCTTAACCGACAGTTTATCGGCTTTCTTTATATTGTTTCTTCATGAAATGTTAGTAATAGTATTTCCTGTGAAACTTTAGCCAGACTTAATTTGTGGAAAATAGACATTTATCAATCCACAATGGTTATTTCCGCTGAATCTTTTCGCAACTATGAACCGGTCTGAAAAATCTTCTGGCTGGGGGAATTGCTGGGATGTGTTCTTAAACTGCTGTAGCGCCATTAGATAGGATAAAAATTTTACTTCAAGCACATTCCTCTCATTACGAACATTTAGGGGTGTTTAGTGGTCTCAGGCACATAATATTGAGGGAATCATTTTGGCATTGTATAAAGGCAATGGAGCACAGATGATTAGGATATTTCCGTACGCAGCCACGCAGTTCACATCCTTTGAAATGTACAAGAAGTACTTATCGCAGTTTGAACTACATTTAAAAGTTTGTAGTACACGCGGATAAATTTATAGCAGGAGCTTGTGCAGGACTGACGGCTGTTACCTTGGCATATCCGCTAGATACAATTCGGGCTCGTTTAGCATTTCAAGTAATGGGAGAACACAAATACACTGAAATTTTGCAGCGTGCTTCTGAAATGTTCCGCAATGAAGGCGGAATACGTGCACTTTACAGAGGGTTTTTTTTTCTACTTTAACAGGCATGGTCCCGTATGCCGGGCTGTCATTCTACTGTTTTGAGATGTTTAAATTTTTTTTGCATGAAGTATTTGCCAAAGTACGCATGCAATAAATGCGAAAGGAATACTGGTGGCCTTGTATTACATATACCTGTAAAACTGGTATGTGGTGGCTTAGCTGGAGCTGTTGCGCAATCAATTTCATATCCCTTGGATGTTACTAGAAGAAGAATGCAACTCGCAATGATGAGCCCAGATACAACAAAATTTGGGATGGGAATGATGCAAACATTAACGTTAATTTACCGTGAAAACGGTATCGTTCGAGGATTATATCGAGGAATGTCAATTAACTATTTAAGAGCAATACCCATGGTAGCTGTTTCATTTTCCACATACGAAATACTTAAACAAGCTCTAAAATTGGATACAGGGATGAAAATTTAATTTTATATTGGCCTAAAACATTTCAATCATCAAAAGTTCATACATTTGAAGCAAAAAGTGCATCGTCTTAATGCGTTATTCTCTAAGTTGCAAATAAGCCAATCGATAATATTTTGCAATTCAACGCGACGTGTGGAATTGCTGGCTAAGAAGATCACGGAACTTGGTTATTGTTGTTACTATATCCATGCCAACATGGCGCAGGCGCATAGAAATCGTGTTTTCCATGAGTTTCGACAGGGGCTATGCAGAAATCTAGTCTGCTCTGATCTTTTTTACACGTGGTATTGATGTATAGGCTGTGAATGTTGCTAGTAATTGCGATTTTTCACGTATGGCTGAGACTTACTCACATCGTATTGGCCGTTCAGGGCGTTTTGTACCTTCGGGTATTGCCATCAATCTAATCGCATATGAGGTTCGTTTCGATTTGCATCGCATTGAAAAGGAATTAGCCCTGAGATTAAACCAATTCCAAAAGTGGTCGATCCTTCGCTTACGTTGCCAACTCGTTACCAAGTTTGCAAAGCGGTAACGGAAACGACATGAGCAATTCATCAATCAAGGAAGAAGGGAACGTGAGCAAGTGGAAGAACGTGGGGAAGAACGATGTCTGTGAAATAGTTAAATGCTACAAGTGTGTTAGTCCGTGCGCGAATGCGCGAGTGCCTGATTTATGTGTGAATGTATTCGCGTTTTGGATTTATAGTACTTTATGAATGAACAAATTGTGAATGAAACGGCGTGAATGAAAATTTTGATTTTTAATACTTATGCGAGTCGAATGATAAATTATGAAAGGGATTGTAGGGGATTGATTACCAAAGTGTTTTTAAGAGCATTGGGAGGAGAAAAGAAAATTAACATCATGAAAAGAGCTAAAGTTGGTCGCGTTAGCTTTAATGAGGAATAGAGGAAGGAGTTAGATGAATCTGTAAATAGTGCAGAACAGTTTGGCCCAATATATGGGGCCTAGAATGATTTGGCAAAACGAACTCAGGCTCTGATTTCTAGAGTCCAAATATTAATAAAATTGAATTTAATAGGGATAAAGAGAGAGCGCACTTGGATAAAATGGTGTAAATAATAGACGAGTGGGAGCAGACGAGACCAAAATGTATGAAATAGGCAAATGCAAATGCACAGAATACTTTTTTTTTTTTTTTTTTTTTTTAAATGAACGTTTGCATGCAATCCAGTATGGATGAAAATAAGCTCATTTCGCGTCCATTACTTTATAGGTCTTTGTTCGATACTTCAAGTTCAATATGCGTTATTTCAGGTTTGTGGCAGAGACAACTTCTACCATCCTGTGGATGCACAGCGGAAAAAAAAAGAAGGAAAAAAAAAAAAAAAAAGGGAAAACTTCACATATTGCTACTTTTTCTACGACAGTGCCTGTAAAAAAATGATAGCAGCTGCCAATACCGCCATGAGCCATCAGCATTAGGTCCCGAAGTGTGGTGCAACAGGTGGTTGGAAGGCCGAGGTGAAGATCTTCATTGTACGGAGCGGCACATGTTGATTGGGAAACGGCGGGACCGTACTCCCTGTTTCTGGGAAAACACACCGTTTGGATGCAAAAAGGCGCATGGTGTATTCAAATATAGTTCAACAAAAAGTGATAAATCAGCTGAAAAGTTAGATCCGGAAGAATTAGTCAAATCACTCAATCCATATATTGACCAACGGATTGCATATAAAGGAGTATTAAACATTAAAAGCCGTAGAATAAGTAGCAGCGAGCATTACCACGTTCGAAGTCTATACGGTTGTGATATTCAGAGAGGCCTACCTGTATTCGCCCTTTGATAGCTAAATTTTTATAGGATTGTATACACACTTAGGATATATTCTATGCCCTCATACTCGTGTACTAATATTTGGTATACGAATGCGAATCTACGCTACCAAAAGAATGAAGTCGTGACTCATAAGTTACAACCGGTACACTAATACGATAAAAAAAAAAATAATAATTCCAGGACTTGCTTACCTCCAAATCGTCAACGAGCGCTCGTCGTCGAGGGAAAGGTATTGTAAGTACCCCTTTTACTTATATCTTTTTATTATATATATTAATTATTTACCTATTTATTGAAAAAATACATATCGATTCCTTATTTACGAAAATTATTTAATATCAATATAATATTATATATTTATTAATATTTATAATTAAAAAAAAAAAAAAGGAAAAAAAAAAAAAAATATATATATATATATATATATATATATATATATATATATATATATATATATATATATATATAATAGAGAATTGTGAGAGTTTCAGCTACACATGAATTAACTCCTGAACACTTAAATGTTCTAAATTTCAATTCAGATTGAGCTAAAATTTTTCAAGTAACGTTCTCCGAATCCTTTGCCTTTGTTATAAGTCAAATTGATTTGTTCCCAGTTCATGAATACTTTTGCTGCATATTGTGCCATCGGGTAGTAATGACAGATCAATTACAGTGTAGCTTACAAACTTCTTAACACTCCTTACAAATCAATTGGAATCGTACTCTCGCATTCGCATATATCAATCTCAAGCTTGACTCTGTTCGCTTCGAACAATTCGTGGAATCAAATGAATTTTGTTTTTTTTTTTTTCTCAAAGCACAAAGCATTACCATAACGAATAATTGAATAAGTCGATGTTTTTGTCTATGCTTTATAATTCTGTTAAATTGTGGGAGATATCCTCCTTAGTTGCCAAAATTGATGCTGAATTGTGAAAACGCGGTTCTCTGTAAAATGTCAATTTGAATAAGTTGGAAATTTAGCATGGTATAAAAAGAAAAATAGGAGTAACATCTACACGACAATATATAATATTAATTAAAGAGAAACAAAACAATAAAAAAAAAAAAAAATGAATTGTTGAACTAAAAATTGGTCTTTTCCCTTCCGGTCTTTTCCAATCGGGTATAGGACCCGGTACGGTGGCAGGCTTCCACCCCAAAATATGAGCCAGCCGCCGGGTACAGAGTAATTTCTTCTTTTGTTTCAGGAGACTTTATGGGTTGAGTGGCCCAAGCCAAGTGCCTTTTTATGGCATCGAGTTATGCAATTCAATTGTATAATTCTATGACATAAATTGGTCACCGGGGTACTCCCCTTCTGATGGGAAAGTTCATATAATTCAAGTTGTATGAGTTTTCCACTCAGAAGAGGAATACCTGGCCACTTCAACAGTTTAACATTGGATTTATTCCGGTTGGGTGGGCATGAAGGGGCTCCACCACCACCCGGTTGCCCCTCTTTCATTTGTGGGCCCTGAATGTATTTGGGTAAGGACGAGGTCACCCCCAAATTAGTCTTTCTTGTCAGGTTGCACTTGTTCTCGCAACAAGTCGTAATTCCTTCGTGGAGGTTATCTACAGTTTTTGCGACTTCGGTCGTTTTCTGTTGATCTCCGAAAGCAATTCGTGAATGCGAAATTGTTTTGTAGTGAGTCCTCGTGCCGGGGAAACGAACCCGCCCCACGACACCGCAATGCTAGCCTGCCAGCGCATTCACGCGTCTCCGGACGAGGGCATTCTCGGCAGGAACCAACACCTTCCTCTGCCGAGGCAGCAGAACATCGCTGCGGTCCTTCACGGACTTATTGGAACTCTCTCTTTATTCACTACACTGGTCAGGTTTAACCCACGATGGACGCACTATTGTCATTAACGCATTAAATTTCTGCTTCACTACACCGCCTTTTAATTCACGATGCCCGTAGATGGTTTCTTTCACAAGGGAATATTTATATCCGCTCAAAAGGCGCACAGTAATTCTTTACTATTTGTCGTTTGCGCTATGGTAACTGGAAAATAATCTGCAACACAATCATTTAATCCACAAATATGATTGACAACGAATTGAATCATTATATTCCTAATAACGTTATGTAATTTGGTGATGTTGCATTTATAGCAAATTTCATGACAAGTGCATCTATGAAAAATATCTATTTTCACTTTTGAATGGCAACAGGCCGCGAAATTCCAATGTTTAGGGAAGTTGGTTTATCTGGCGCGTTAATCAACTCAGTGACCAAAAGACACACAACACTAATTTTAACAATTTTCTTTTGCTTCTTCACTGCGATATTCTCTAACACAACAAAGCGGCAAAATTTCACACACGTTGTTTTCCTATTGAATTTACGGGAAACCGATGGCGAGGGTTTTCACGGAACAAGTAGGTTTTATTAATATCTGGTTGTCGTTCCACAGTCATCGTTATGCTCACGGGCACACATTGAAAACCCTGTAAATGCAATCACTCAAAACTCTTCGAATCCAATGAGGTATGTGGGGTTCTTCGATCGAAGGGCTCTCTGGCTTCCGTAACCAATTCCTGCTCAAGTTTTAACGAAAATCTCGTTGTCAAAGTGATATCCAGTATCGTTGCCTGTGCGATGTCGACAACGAGAATATCCATTGAATGCGTCGCGGACGATTACGACTCCAACAAATTTGCCACACCAAATTGTTTTCGGACACCACAAAACTCACTTTTCCCGGAAAAAACGAGAATTGCGGCTGCATTCAAATTGAAGTTTGGGATTGTTGGGCTGCTGCTGCTGCCGCTTGTTGTCTTCGTCTGTCGTCACACACTTTACTCTCCTCCACGAACATTCAATAAATCAACGGCACATTTCACGGGCGCCCACACTAAACAATTAACACTGCTCATGCACTTTCCAGCAGGTAATAAACAATTAATGGCCGAGAAAATTTCACGCTGCAAACAAAACTATCTCGCACGTTTTTTCACCAGATGATCACGTTTTATCAAATCCCATTGAGATTGCCCGCTCGATCTTTACAATGCGACTCCTGCTTTGAAGCAATCTTTCCGCTTATCTCGACGAGCCTCTTGCATGGCGGCAACGGAGGTCTTTCTCGACGAGAAAAACGCAATTCTTTGCTAAATTTTTTCAATTGTTTCTGTGGGAAGGAATTCTTCTAGTAATGGTAGTGATGGTAGAGGCGGGTTGTAGCACGGAAAATGGTATTTTCTGAGCAAATGTTTTTAAAGCAGTTTGCCTAGACGACTGCTCGATTACTACATAATGGTTGGTAATTTGGTCATTGGCTCTGGAATCCAGTTTCAAATCTTTTAATTTTTAGCGTCGCCGAAAAGTGCTCCATTTTTTATGTTGAATATCTGGCGTGTGAAAATTTCCAAATCGTAGCGAAATGCAATATGGATTGCGATGCAGCCACTAGGATCTAGTTGGAATTCAAACCATTTTTGAAAAAGCATGTGTATGCTCGTTTTTTATGCGAAAATTACAATCAGCTAAATTTTGGTTCCCATGCAGTTTTGAACACGGATACTTTCATTTTAATTGGGTTTGTAAATTTTACAAGATTTATATAGGGATGGCGGTTTTTGGTAAAAACCGTTTTGGTAAAAACCGTTTCTTTGGGTTTCCGAGTTTTCGCCTTCGGTTTAACCGGGCGATTTTTACAGCTAAAAAAATCGACTTTTAGAAAAATGGGTTTTCGGTTTTTTTCTTAGCAAATTAAATACATCAACTAATTCTAATCGAAATTAAAGGTACATGTTTTCAGAAATAACCGGTTTTCGGGTTTTTAATTACAAAATTATATAAATCAAAATGAGCTGAGAAAACTTTAATCTTAATTGAAAACAAGAGACTAACGTATTGAAGTCCAAGCTGACAACAAACTGTTTAGAAAGTCATTCATTTACAGTATATGCGTTGACCATGTACCATATGCTAGCTTCACTTCGAAACGAAAAATAAGCAACCAATACCAGGAACTAAACATTGAAATTTGCTTTACTCTAGTTACAATGGCCATTAATTCGGCCTAGATAGGGATGGCAGATTTTGTATACATACAAAAAAAAATACCGATTTCCGTTTTTTGTGTACTATAAAATACTTATACAATACCCTACTAAAATCACGATCTGTTTGTTCGTCCGTGCGTCACAGCAAGTTTTCTCGCAAACCACTTAAGCTAGTGTGATGAAATTTTGTACGTAGGTCAAAAGTGGTGCCCTCTGAAAAGTAACAGTACAAAAAAAAATATTTCGAGTTGTTTAAGGGAGTCTTCCCATATCGGGGGTTGACAACAATTTTTTTAACCAAATGTAGTCAATATGAGTATCAAATGAAAGGTCTTGATGGTAGCTTTTCAAAACTAGAGGCATTTGCATGGAGGGGTGCAGGGTGAGGAGAAATGTACGCAAAATTTGTGCGCCCCCTCGCGATTGGACATCTTTGGCCAGAAAAATTAGAAAAAAAAACACGAAAGTAGGACTTTATGAGTGCAAGGGTGACAAATACCTCAGGAAGTCAAAAATTTGTCAAATTTGTTAATAATAGTACATTTAAATACTATGATGACCAATTGAGAAGTATAGATGTAAGTTTAGCGAGCAATAACACAAGACAAGCATACAAAGAAGTGAAAAGCCTGAATCGTGGTTATCAGCCCAAAACCACGCTCTGTCGTGGTGACATCGGCAATATCATCGCTGGTGAAACGAAGATTAAGGAAAGATGGGGATCATATTTCAAGAACCTTCTTAATCCTCCGCACAGCTCCAGAACATCGGAGCCTATAGATGTCTACGGAGAGCTTCCATTGGCCCCACCAACTCTCGATGAAGTTTGTTCCATCATCAAAGCCCAAAAGAATAATAAAGCGCCGGGCATTGATGAGATTCCAGTGGAGTCATCAAATATGGTGGCAGTAGTGTTCTCCAAGCTATTCACAAAGTCATCCAGTACATTTGGCAACAAGAACATATGCCGAAAGAGTGGAGCCAATCAATTATATTCCCTATCCACAAAAAAGGTGACAAGCTACAGTGCGAAAATTATAGAGGCATATCACTACTTTGTACGGCGTACAAAATATTTTCTAAAATCTTAGAAAATAAAATCGGATCATACGCCAACAGTATTATTGGGGTTTTAGGGCAGGTAGATCAACAAAAGACCAACTGTTCACAGTCAAGCAGGTACTTGAAAAATGCTGGGAATTCAACATAGACGTACTCCCAAGTCCGCATCAATAACCAACTCACCGATGCCTTTGACACAAATATCGGACTTAAGCAGGGAGATGGGCTGACCCCATTGTTATTCAATTTGGCTCTGGAGTACGTCATACGGAAGCTACCTGTCGATACGCGAGGTGCATTACTATACAAGTCGAGCCAAGTAGTGGCCTATGCGGACGACATCAACATTCTGTCACGGTCACTAACAACTGCCAAAGAACTCTTCCTGAAACTCGACAGCGAAGCAAAACTAGTAGGGCTACAAATCAACGAAAATAAAACAAAGCTCATGACGCAGTCGAAGAAAAATACCCCAAACACACAAAATATCACACTTGGCGAATACAGTATCGAAAATTTTAGCGAATTTGTGTATTTAGGCGCTAAAATAGCGAAAACGGGCAATGAAAGAGACGAAATACGCCGAAGAATACCGCTCGCAAATCAAATACTTTATTCAGTATTGACGGTCTTGAAGACCAGCTGCATACACAGGAAAACAAAGCTCCAAGTATACAAATCTGTGATAAAACCTGTGTTATGCTATGGGTGTGAAACATGGACCCTAACCCAAGCATCCGCAAATGTATTGAACGCCTTTGAGCGATGGGCCCTGAGGCAAATAATCGGAGCGAAGCTAGACGGGGACCAATGGCGAATTCGATACAACCGTGAGCTGTATGAAATTTTTGACGAACCGGAGGTCTCAAGGATTGTAAGACTGCGGAAGCTGCAATGGGTTGGACACATGAATCGTATGGACGAACAACGGATACCCAAGAAGGTATTCTTTGGGAGAACTGAAGGGCGGCGGCCAGTGGGAAAACCGGGGAAACGCTGGTCTGACTCGGTCGACGAAGACAGTTCATCGGTGCTCGGATTTCGGAATCGGAAGACGCGGCCAACGGACCGAGACACTTGGAGGCGCTGTTTGCAGGAAGCGAAGGCCCGAAAGGGGCTGTAGTGCTAAGAAGAAGGAGAAGTACATTTAATGAATTTTCTGTTTTCATCTTTAAAATCGAAAGGTGACCCTTAAGCCAAAAACTTGTATCTTTCCTAATGTAAAATTCATGTTTTCTGAATGTTCCACAAAAATCGAGTCATAAACAGCTAAGTTAAGACGATTGAAAATTTGTCAATCACATCAATAATTACTCGTACGTGCGATACTGTTTAAATGCACGTCGCAAAGGCCCCAAATACTACAGACGTGTAAGGATTTTGATGAAAATTTTAGAAATATTATGTAATATTGGTATGTTATCGTGACTACTCAAACGTTGACGTGAGCACACTAAAAACAAAATGGCGGAAAATCAAAATACATAATAAACCATTTATTAGTTTTCCGAGCTCAATTCATGGACTAAGGCAAGTTTTGATATTCAGAAGATGTTGTTTGATTTTCGATTTATTTTGCAATACTCTTCTAGTGGGAGCAGTCTCCTGCCACTTTAACTTGTTTGTCTTCGGTATTTTGCTATTTATCTCTTTTCTGTATCCTATTTTTTATCCGGTTCTTGAATTTGAAAGAGAAAATCAGTTCAAACCGGGAGGAAAAACGGATTTTGGTTAACTCGGTGCGGTTTTTCCCATCGCTAGTTCATAACCTATCAAATGGGTAAAATACGAGAACGAGTAGATAAATTAAGCTGCAGTCTCCGATGGAGTCTCCCGTAGGCATACTAGGGCGAAGTGTGATAAGGAGGAAAAGATAGAACTGGTAGAGTTTTATGCGAGAACAAACGGAAATCTACTGATAACAAATAGGTATAGGGTTTTCCATAAGAGGTGTTATTTTGAATAGATCATGTGATTTTTTACCTTGCGACTTCTTCCTTTGAGGCCACGTGAAAGAGAAGGTCTACGCCAACAGCCCCGCGTCGTCAAGACCTCAAAGAGGGAATTCGTGAGCCTATCGAGGACATAGAGTAGCCACTTTGGTTATGGAAAATTTCATGAAAAGGATATGGTCCTGTAAGCGTGGTCGTGGTGGTCATTTGACTGATGTTATTTTTCACTATTAACGGCATACTGTCTTCTTTATAATAAAATAAACATCCGATCATTTGTATTAAAAATAGGATTTTTCTTTAAATATCAAAATAACACTTCTTATTGGATTTGGTTATGGAAAATTTCTAGAAAAGGATATGTTGCTGTAAGCATGGTCGTCGTGGTCATTTGCCTGATATTATTTTCCACTATTAACGGCAAACCTTCCTCTTTATAATGAAATAAACATCCGATCATTTATATTTAAAAATGGCATTTTTCTTTTAATATCAAAATAACACCTCTTATTGCATTGTACATTTATCAATGGATGGATATCAGAACATATTGAAAAGTAAAGAGGAAGACATTCGGTGCTAAAATTTCACAACGAAATTGACATAATAGTAATCCTGAAAAATATTTTTAATGGTTAATTTTTTAACCATAGTGGAGAGAGGATAAAATGAAAGGACTCCGAAATAACTCTCAGAATATCCCACTCTCATGCCTTCGTGATGGACATGTGAAATTTTTTTTAGGTAGATCTTTATAAGTACAGCAGAAACAATCATCTTTGTAATGGAAATTCATTCAATTTTGCCAAATCTAATTATGAATCTTAAGCTTCGTTAAATCTATTAATTAAATAAAATGGCATGAGGTCTTTGCATCCAGGAAGAAGTTTCATTAAAATCTACTGACAATCAATTGACATAAGCAATAGTTATCTTCTAATTTTGGAAGATGTATGGAGTATTCATAATTGAAGAGTATACACAACAATTCAATAGTAAATTCTTCCTTCCTGATTCGACTGAACGTTTTGATTTATGTGTAGTACTAGTACAATTTCTAGTTTAAAAGAAATTTCTGACAGAGGTGCTTTTATGATAACTCATATTATTAGCGTTATTCTTATTCTTAACTGAACAATACCAAATACCATTAAAAATTATAAGATTTAAAAGGTTTTTCATAACTATTAAAATAAATGTCTATCTAATCCACGAAGATGACATTAAATATGAGTGATATTGTGCTGATTTCTTATTTTTTTAAATTTAGTGTTAAAATTCATAAATGAATACAAAATTATAGAATTGCTCTCATAACATGAAATTTGATTCAAAAAGTGGGCACAACCCAATTTGGTTCTCAAAACTTTTATAAATTCCCATGAACAAATATTTGAACAAAGAAATTTATGTTCAGGCAGAAAAAGTTCATAATTGATGATAAAACAATGCTCTTTATGGAGGAATTTCTTTTGATTTAATTTTATTTGGTAATAAATAAAAAAGTTACTTACCACTGGTTTACTGCACTACTATGCCTGATAGTGCGTCTTGTCTTATCTTTATTGCTGGAATTAAATTTGCTTCTTCTCTCAGGCCAGAACTGAAGAGAATTGCGTAAGCTTTTGTTACGAATATATAAAATTCGCAGCTAGTTGGGGCTGTCTGAAACCCCTCTTAGAAGACCCATTCAATCTTAAGGGACAGAGATTGCTGGTGCTTTAAAAATTCATGCAACTGAGTACGCAGTTGAGTAAATTTGCAATGAACCCGTTTTGAATTCGATCGAGTTGGTCGACGACTACGATTCAGTGGGAGCTGCAGGCTTCGCAACGCAAAGTAACTTTGAAGAGTTGCAACTCGTAGCCATTCCTTGGAAGTTGTCGGTCGGTCCGTAAACCTGTCTAAGCCGGTATATAAACGCAATAGACTTGCCAAATACATCACAAATCTAAAGTAAAAGAAAAGTTAATGTTCTTGTAGAATAAAGCCTGATTTAGTGATTTATCTTCATCTAAGTAACGTGATCGTCATCTACCACTTGTTCTATATATAATTTATTCCGCATCAAACACGTGCTTTTTGGCATATTTCATTCAACTTGTACACAAGTATTTTACCCACGTCGCGATAGTGCGTTAGTATCGCTATTGTGTAATTTTACAGTTAAAAGTGATTGAAATTCAACCTTGTGGGCAGCCAAATATCGAACAGTATTTAGATAAGAGTGTCAAATTCATGCAAAAGTGAGTTTTGTTTCATAATTAAGATTTTTTGTGCTTCACTTCAATAAGTTTGTTGGTATGAGTGCCGGGAACTTTTTGGGACTGTAGATATGGAGCATAATATTGCGAAGTTAATGTTATGCTTATATATGCAAGTTTGGCAAACGCCTTGAAATAGATTTTTGAAGTCAAAATTTTATGAATGAAATTTAGCACGTAAATATTGTTGGCCTTCAAATAACGTTCGAAATTAACGATAAGAATCTTCTGAGTTGAAATGAAAGCGTGAACTTTGATGAAAGTTTAATCAATTAAAATTAAATAATGTTTTTATGGACTTGATTAAACTTTCTTGTTGCATCCTAATAAATACCAATGAGACTTAGGAACTTGCTGTCTCATGTGCGTTACTGAACGTAGGTGAGAACTATCTTAAATCAGAGAAGAAATTAGATACCAAAAAATTTAACAAACACGAGACGTCATCCATGAATGAGAACATTGAAAACGTTTCTTACTGCCTATGATGAGAAACAGCATAAACCATGCTGCATATGCAAGAATGAACTCGGAATCCTTTCAGGATTTACTTTGCCCCAGAACAGGAGGAATATTTTGAGAGACTTCTGTCTGCCTAAGGATCAATTTGTATGCCTGAAGCTTGTAGGGATAATTCGTTTCTTACTAGGAGTCAGTTTGTTGACACAGAGTTTCGTCAAGAAACTGACTCTTAGTAGGACACGAATTATCCTTGCAAGCACTTTAAGGAAGATAAGAAAACACTTATGATGTATGTGTAGATTATCCATTTTTTGTATACAATCTAGGAAAAGTTCGAGGGAACGAGCCAACATAAATTTTGGGAGCCGCAAAAAAACAATATGATGGGAAGTGATTTATTACACTCTAAAAATTCTCATTTCAAAATTTCCTTCGAACCTACTCCCTTCTAAAAGTTTCAAAGAAAACACTTAAGAATACATTGACCATTAAGAATAGTTGACTTCGTACTCTTGTGCTTACACAAGTATATTGAAACCGAAATACCGAATTATTGGTTCAAAGTAACTGGAAAAGAAGTAGTCTGACGATAATTACTTGAACGTTAGTAATTGGTTGTAACTGTGATGTTTCAATACCAAGAGATAGGAAATACGTATCAGAGAGATGCAGCTCAATCAGGCTGCTTTCATGCATATAGAACTTGCAAAACAAACCTAGTTTTTGATATCATCGACTATAACTCTGTTTAAATATTGCTTTTTAATTCTGCAAAATTTTCTTATTGAATAGAAATGTTTAATTTTTATTTTTCAATACAATTGACGTTTGTATTCAGTATGTTTGACGACATAGTTGGTAATTTTTCTGTGCAATATTGGTTGATAACCCTCTTTTACTATAAATATTTTTACTACTACTATGCATTGTCATCGACGACGTCTCTTTCCAATACTCTTTTTTGGTTAAATGGGCAAAAATACACAACAAATTTAAATGGAAAACATAAATTAAATTATGTTAAATTTCACTCACTTTATAAAATAAATATGGTCACTTTACTTTCAGTGAGATGTTTTATTTTGAAAAGCACCGATCTAGCAAGTGAAAATTTCCTTGGAAATATTCCATTCCTGGATGAATAATTAAAACGAAATCCTCTTCCCAAGTACCCAATATTTACAGATTATTTATGTACATATGTCCTTGTGGTGTCAATTAACTGAACTACTCGTACCATGCCTTAAGAAAAACTGATATAACAATTACTTTACTACGACGCATTTTCTCATGATCTTATTACACGCATGTATATACATATGTTTTATATATGTTTTTGCATTTCGATGTAGTTCGTCGAAATTAGCCTTTGATTAGCTTCCGTTTTTAAAGTGCTTGAGGCGATGTTGAATCAAATAAAAAAAAATAAAGGCATCGTTTTTGCAAGGTACTTTTGATTTGAGACAAAAGGCAGAACCTTAACAAGCTAGGATTGTACTTGAATATTCTTAAAAACGATGTACATAATTTGACATTGATGTAAAATAAACATAAACCTTGCTCGTGAATCTTGCTTCAAAGAAACATACTAGGTACGTAGAATGTTAAATGGCTGAACTTATTCTGAAAATAAAAAATTTTTTTGTTTTTTTTTCAAATATTAAATGACATAAAAAAATACAAAAATTTGTACGTTGCGTAGTTTTACATTTGATTTGTAAGTTATATAATTTTTCTCAGCCACTGATATGGATTGCCTCGAATGAATAACGGAGCAAGATGTATTCCGTATGTTATTCAGGCTTCTACTAAAAGGCGGGTTTGAATTTTATATGCAATATAGACATACTTTTAATTGTTAAGAATTGTTGGGTAAAGTATTGCTACAACCGCGGGCTGTTGAGTAGTGATTTCAAGAAGTAGGAGGGTTTTGTTCATAAACCTTTAAATGAATGTATTGTTGTTTGTGCTTCCTTCAAAATGCTTTCCCTCCAAAAGCTAACAAATTATATTAGTCTTTATAGAATTCCCGTGAATTAACAACAATATTTTCAAAGCATATTTATTTCATTCAATATTTTCTTATTTTTCGTATTGAGCGAGTAAACATTATTTTTTCAATCCTTTTTAGATAACACAATGGAAAATAACCCAGAGAATATTGCATCTGATCTTGAATGCATGTCGATCGAGAAATGTAAACAATCAAACAGTAAGCATCATTATATTACAAAAAAATATATCATTTACCGACAAACAACTATTAATTTATTATTATTGTGCTACAAAATTTTTTAATTGAATAAAGGCGTCAAACTGCAAAAACAAAAACCCTTTGACAAAAGAGCTGGACGCGGCCAAGTACTTAGTGGTCTTACACATGAATGTGGAGTGTTTGGAGCTATTGCATGTGGTGATTGGCCTACGCAAGTGAGCTATTATTTTGCTTTAGATTCCCATCGATTTATTGTATTACGTATTTCTTATCAACTGCGGAAAAAAAATCTCCACAGCATCCGATATTTTCGTGTTGTTTTTCATTGAGAGTAATGCAATTTTAGGTTGATATTGCACAAGTTATCTGTTTGGGTTTGGTTGCATTGCAACACCGAGGTCAAGAGTCAGCTGGCATAGTGACTTCGATGGGAAAATGTGCGAAAAATTTCAATGTCCATAAAGGAATGGGAATGATTAATAACATATTCACGGATGATTCAATAAAGAAACTAAAGGGCAATTTAGGAATCGGCCACACGCGATACTCTACATCAGCTGCTTCGGAAGAAGTAAACTGCCAGCCTTTTGTCGTGCATACACAACATGGAGCCTTAGCAATTGCTCACAATGGAGAATTAGTCAATTGTGAAAGCCTCCGAAGAAATGTAAAATGATAAAACATTATATTAAAATCGATTTAGCTAAATTTGGTTCGAATTTTCAGGTGCTGGAAAGAGGGGTAGGGTTATCAACTCACAGCGACTCCGAGTTAATCACTCAAGCTTTGTGTTTAAATCCACCAGAGGGAGAAGTAAGTAGAATCCGTTTTATTCTCCACCCAAAAAGTTACTTGCAATTAAAGCTAGTATCACCGTAACTTCGGCATTTTCAAATAAATGTGAACTATTCTTGTCTCATTGTATCCGTTTTCCAGAGAAATGGTCCCGACTGGCCAGCAAGAATAAGACACTTCATGCAGCTTGCACAACTCTCATATTCTTTAGTTATAATGTTAAAAGATAAGATTTACGGAGTTCGCGATCCATATGGCAATCGCCCACTTTGTATTGGCAAAATTGTGCCGTTAGATCTAGGAGACAGTAAGTATTATTATTTTATTTGAAGCTTTCAACCATCTCAAATTGGTATCTCCAAATGCAGAAACGCCCGAAGAATCACCAGCTGATGGATGGGTAATTTCAAGTGAGAGTTGTGGATTTTTATCCATTGGGGCACGCTATATGCGTGAAGTAGAACCTGGCGAGATCGTTGAAATGACGCGTAATGGAATACGTACCGTAGATATTGTAGAAAGGCCCGAACAAAAATTACAAGCGTTTTGTATTTTTGAATATGTGTATTTTGCAAGGAGTGATTCAATATTTGAAGGACAAATGGTATACTCAGTGAGGCTGCAGTGTGGACGTGAGTTGGCACGAGAAGCTCTTGTAGACGCAGATATAGTTAGTTCTGTTCCAGAGTCTGGAACAGCAGCAGCGCATGGATACGCCAGAGAGGTAAAATAAATCCAAATTATTTCTTTTCAACTTAAATCAATTTTTTTTTATCACAGTCTAGGCTTCATTTTGCAGAAGTTTTATGCAAAAACCGATACGTCGGCAGAACATTTATCCAGCCATCTCCGCGTCTTCGACGATTAGGTGTTGCGAAGAAGTTCGGAGCGTTATCAGAGAATGTGATAGGAAAAAGACTTGTTTTGATTGACGACTCAATTGTACGGGGTAAGAATATACTTTTAAATTCATGTATTGCAGATGCTTTTAAAATTACTTGCTTCTGTATACAGGGAACACAATTGGGCCAATCATTAAATTATTGCGAGATGCTGGTGCAAAAGAAGTTCATGTAAGAATAGCGAGTCCACCGCTTCTCTTTCCGTGTTATATGGGAATAAACATTCCAACACGCGAGGAGCTCATTGCAAATAAATTGAACGCTGAACAATTGGCTAAGCATGTTGGTGAGTTTCCATGAGAATAAAAGACTTGTGCATGATTGCTAATTAAATTGATTTCAGGAGCTGATAGTTTGGCTTACCTTAGTGTAGAAGGGTTGGTTAAAGCTGTTCGGCGGGAATTGAAAAGCGCAAATCCATCACAAGTGGGGCACTGTACAGCATGCCTAACGGGTGAATATCCTGGTGGTGTACCCGAAGAGTTGAGCTGGTGATCTAGTATTAAGTATTATCTCAAATAGTTAGGTTTATATATGCTAGATTTAATTTACCTTCACGTAATTCAATAAATACATTTTTTTTATTATTTGAATGCTTGTTTTAATGATAAATGTATAGGTTAATCCCGTTGTATGAAGGAAATGAAAGTCTAGGTTAAGGAGCGTTTATTTTGACATACATAGCTATGACTATAGCTTTTTCAAGAATGGTTGAGTGCAATATGTTTCTTAACTCAAAATATTACCAGAAGCACTTGCATAAACATATTAATCGTATTTTGCAAAAAATGTGAATAGAACAGTCGCTTGTATTGTCTCCATATGAATTCTAAATTAATGAGGTGTACGCTAATTCCATCTTCTATTGATTATGTCACATATCAAAAAGAAATGTGTTGGCATGCAGGTTGCGCATAGCATTACCAAATTATTCAGTAACAAGAAATTAAGCTGGAATTAATCTTATTACGTGCGAAAATAACAACAGTAAGAAGTATCTATAGTAGCATAGAAGCATCTATAGACGGAAGGTGTGGAAGTCATTTTTATCTTCGTGCAGCTCATAATTTTTCACGCAATATAAATTTTAAAGAAATCATTGTATGCCCTAAAAACTCGTAGCAGACACGAATGCTTTTGTGGCTAACTTCGAAATCTGACAATTTTACACACTGAATTAAAGATTAAGAAACTGGTCCAAAATTATACGGCTAATGATAAATGAGGAGTACGTCGACTTTTTTTGGAAAATCAAGCTTGCTATGACTATCTTTATCGGGGTTTTCCATCGACCACCAGAGGAGGGCTATAAAAGCTTTTCAATATACACTAATTGGACAATTGATGGTGATTCCAACTTTAAAGTTGGTTGGTTATTGTAATGGCTATACTTTTTAAAAGGCCACTACATAATGACTGGAGGCAAAAGCCCGGCTTGGGCTCTCGCGCCATAGATGATGATCTAAATAATGATCCAGTGTATCTTGGATTAACCCTTCTTTATTTGATCTATCCACGAAAACGGAACCCAATATCAATGCGAATGACGGACCTCTGCTGTGGCTTCACAACATATATTAACGTAGAACAATTTAAATCAAATTTCTTATAAGAATTTCTGATTAACAATATTTTTAGCTTGAAAAAAAATTATGAAAAAATATTGTAGAATTGTGATACCATCATCTGTTGAGCTTGTAAGATGAAAACAACAATAAAATCGATTCCATTCATGATGGTGCGTTTTTCAATTTTCGCAAATGTAAAATATGTTATATAAATTGTATAAGGTAGTTTTCGGGCTGAAAGATCGTCAACAGGCCAAGTTTTCATGGATGAGTATATGAGTATGCATTTTAAATAGAACCTTAAGGTATATTAAAACAAAATGGATAGATTTTTTACGATAAAACACTTAAGTGTCTTAAAAAAACGCGAATGAGATATAAAATTAAAAGCATTGGCATTTTAAACCTATAAGAACCGGGAATGCCAATCATACCCGAATAATTACCTAGGCTCATCTACATAATCATATCACATGCGAAAAATTCAGGTTAGAGCCCATGGATATAGATGTTAGAGAAGGGCGTCCTTCGGATCCAGGGGGCCCTACCTAAAGCATCAGAGTCAGGAGTGTAAAAAAAGGACAGTAGAGACACCATACAGAATTCCTAGTAAGGGAGAAAGGAAAAGCTTTTTGGAGGCCAACGGTTTGGACGAAATTGAGCTGCCCGTCTTAAACAGTGTAACAGAAACAAACGAGTAAGCTCCCACCGCAAATTACATGCAAATAAACACACTATCAATCCAGAAAAAGTCTACAGTTAACTTTACGGGCAGAAAAATGAACAAATACGAGCTAGGCTCAAGGAGAAAAATATATATTTTCGTACATTTCCCTTTCCGCTGCACCCCTCAAAGCTAAATTTGTCAGTTTAAGACCTGTTTTGAAAAGTTCTCATCAATACCTTTCATTTGATATCCATATTGCCTACATGCGATTAAACTTTTTTTCGGGGGCCACTCCCCTATATGGGGAGACCCCCTTGAACACCATATACATTTTTTTTTGAAGAGGGCATCACTTTACACCTACTTACAAAATCTTGTGTTTCTAGCTTATGTAGTTTGCGAGAAAAAGTGTGTGACACACGGACGGACAGACGGACAGACAGGACGCGGTTTTAGTAGGGTATTGTAAAATGATTTTACAATACCCTGAAAATACATGAGAAGTCGAAATTCACTCAACTTTGTTAGTAATAGTATGATTTATCGATTTTATGTTTTCTTGGATAAAATCTTAAAGGTACCCTTAAATTCAATAAAATTCAGTACACGAATGACTATAAGATTGATTTGTCGCTGAAAGTTTCATGAAGATCGAATAGGAAAATGTGTTTCCTCCCTCGCGAATGAACACCTGTGATCTAAAAAATCTGAAAAAATTACCAAGGGATATATTTATGAGTATAACAATAACAAATACCTCAGAAGTCAAAATTCGCTCAAATTTGTTAATAATAGTGTGATCTTCGAATTTCATATTTTCACCAATTAAATCGTCTATGACATGGTTCTTGATTTTATTCGTTGCTGGTGACTGCATTTTGTAAGTTGAGTACAAAATCCTTCTGACTTGAGCGTAGGTCTGTCTACCCAACTTGTTTACTCTTAAGGACCGCAAATAATCAAGTTTAGAATAAAATAAAACCAATTTGCAGTTACATTAATTTAATTAACACTTCAGATGTTACAAATGTATTTTATTCTAAACGACAGGTATGCATTCCGGTCAGTATTGCCGACCATCTTCAGCGATAGACGCGAAACTACTCTACTTGAGATGTTCGGCAACACCGACCGAAATGCATACGTGTCGTTTAGAAGAAATTCCATTTGTAACAACTGAAATGTTAATTAAATTAATGTAATTGAACACTGGTTTAATTTTATTTTAAACTTGATTATTTTCGGTCCATAAGGGTGAAAAACTTATTAAATTTTAATCAATAGCGACCACAATTGTGTTTATCTAACAGGTTAAATTGTTAGAGAAAAGTTTCTGAACATGGTTCATTGTGTCTGCCCGGAAATGCGTGAAATGGGTACTCACGGTTACTGGTTCCAATAAGACGATGCTCCATGCCAGACTAGAAATCAAACAATTCAGTTTCTGCAACGAAAATTTGCTTAGTCTGGTTTCAAAAGGAGGCGACATTGCCTGGCCGCCCAGATCTACAGATTTGACCCTTCCAGACTTCATTTTGTGGGGTTATTTGAAAAGCAAAGTGTACGCTAGTAAGCCTCAGACCGTTGACGAGGTCAAGGCAAACATTCGAGCCAAAATCATCGCTACACCGTCCGAGATGCTTGGAAAAGTAATGGGAAACACAGCAAAAAGGGCACATTAGCCAATGGAGGCGGCCACTTGATTAATGTTGTATTGAAAAACTAGTCCAAAAAATTGCAAAGGACCAAACTGAATGCGGCGAGCTTCCATTGGCCCCACCAACTCTGGAAGAAGTTTGTTCTATCATCAAAACTCAAAAGAATAATAAAGCGCTGGGCATCGATGAGATTCCAGTGGAGCTCATCAAATACGGTGGCAGCAGAGTTCATAAAGCTATTCACAAAGTCATCCAGTACATTTGGCAACAGAACATTTGCCAAAAGAGTGGAGCCAATCAATTATATTCCCCATCCACAAAAAAGGTGACAAGCTACAGTGCTAAAATTATAGAGGCATATCACTATTTTTCGGATCATATGTCAACAGTATTATTGGAGAGTATCAAGGTGGTTTTAGAGCAGATAGATCGACAATAGAGCAATTGTTCACAGGCAAGCAGCTACTTGCAAAATGCAGGGAGTTCATCATAGTACATCAAATTTCCGTTAACTTTAAACAAGTATACGACAGTATTGATCGTAACGTACTGTACCAATAATGCTCTGCTTTGGCATCCCAGCCAAATTAGTCTGTCTTACCAGAATGACAATGACGTCGACAACCTCCCAAGTTCGCATCAATAACCAACTCACCGATGCCTTTGACACAAATATCGAACTAAAGTAGGGAGATGCGCTGGCCCCGTTGCTATTCAATTTGGCTCTGGATACGTAATACGGAAGCTACCTGTCGATACACGAGGTACATTACTATTCAAGTCGAGCCTCGTAGTAGCCTATGCGGACGACATCAACACTTTGGCACGGTCATTAACAACTGCCAAAGAACTCTTCCTGTAACTCAATAGCGAAGCGAAACTAGTAAGGCTACAAATCAATGAAAATAAAACAAAGTCAAAGAAAAATTCCTCAAGCACACAAAATATCACAATTGGCGAATACAGTATTGAAAATGTGAGCTAATTTGTGTGTTTAGGCGCTAAAATAACGAGAACCGGCAATAAAAGAGACGAAATACGCCGAAGAATACCGCTCGCAAATCAAATATTTTTTTCAGTTTTTACTATCTTGAAGACCAGCCGCATACACAGGAAAACAAAGCTCCAAGTATACAAATCTGTGATAAGACCTGTGTTATGCTATGGGTGTGAAACATGGACCCTGACCCAAGCATCTGCAAATATATTGAACGCCTTCGAGCGACGGGTCCTGAAGCGAATAATCGGAGCGAAGCTTGACGGGGACCAATGGCGAACTCGATCCAACCATGAGCTGTACGAATTTTTTTACGAGCCGGAGGTCTCAACGATTGTAAGACTGCGTAAGCTGCAATGGGTTGAACACATGAATCGTATGGACGATTAACGGATACCCAAAAAGGTATTCGTTGGGAGAACTGAAGGCCGGAGACCAGTGGGGAAAACGAGGAAACGCTGGTCTGACTCGGTAGACGAACAGTTCCTTGCTGCTCTGATTTCGAAATCGGAGGACGCGGTTAATGGACCGAGACAGTTGGAGGCGCTAATTGTAGGAAGCGAAGGCCCGAGAGGGGTTGTAGTGCCACAAAGAAGAAGAAAGTGAAAAAAAATACCTTTATGTAGAAATCGGTTTATTCAGTTATTCAATGTTTACATACCGACATGAAAATGGCACATTTATATATAAGGAAGGAAAGTTCCAATGGGGAACTCCATTCGTTTGCCAGACGAAGAAGAGAAAATTCGGACAGACTCTAACGAGTTATTATATCTTCCTTGAAGTAGTTGAGAACATAATAAACGCAAAGAATCAAAAGCGCAGCTATCTTTTCTTTCAACCTTAGGGATTTTTTTAACCAAGGAATGCAAATGACGAATAATGTTTATTTTTAAGCAACTGGCGGACAAGGTCGCGGAACCGTGATGATTGGAGGAGGTTAATCCTGGAGGCCGACCCGGCTTGGACTATCGCGCCATAGATGTAGATGTATGTTTTTATGGTAGCTGAATTTAGAATTCAAATATTAAAGTTGGAATAAATGAAAACCAATGATTTTGACAAAACTAAGTTTGAACACAATCTCGCCAATTCAGTGCTTGCATATAAACATAGCGTGATCTTTGTAGCGTCTATATTTTTTTAAATTTTTGAAGCAAATCGAATACAATAAAGACAAGAATTTTTCGATATTATCGTGATCTATTTTATTCCAGAATCAATTCTCCTACAATGTGTGACGTTAAAATTATTCATTGGATATTTCATAAACTTAAATAGTATAATCTAGTTCATATCTGGCGTACTGATTTTTCGGGTCATTACTTATCCTCGGATAACCCACAATCAAGGCATCTTGACCGCCAATATATAAGGAATTATATATTTTCCAATATACATCTCGTACCTTTCGAGCAGGGTGGAACAAGCCTTGTAATGTATATTGCAAGATTTTTATTGGCCCAAGTGAAACACGTAATCCTTCTACGGCATCCATAGAAGAATACCGCTCGCAAATCAAATATTTTTTTCAGTTTTTACTATCTTGAAGACCAGCCGCATACACAGGAAAACAAAGCTCCAAGTATACAAATCTGTGATAAGACCTGTGTTATGCTATGGGTGTGAAACATGGACCCTGACCCAAGCATCTGCAAATATATTGAACGCCTTCGAGCGACGGGTCCTGAAGCGAATAATCGGAGCGAAGCTTGACGGGGACCAATGGCGAACTCGATCCAACCATGAGCTGTACGAATTTTTTTACGAGCCGGAGGTCTCAACGATTGTAAGACTGCGTAAGCTGCAATGGGTTGAACACATGAATCGTATGGACGATTAACGGATACCCAAAACGGTATTCGTTGGGAGAACTGAAGGCCGGAGACCAGTGGGGAAAACGAGGAAACGCTGGTCTGACTCGGTAGACGAACAGTTCCTTGCTGCTCTGATTTCGAAATCGGAGGACGCGGTTAATGGACCGAGACAGTTGGAGGCGCTAATTGTAGGAAGCGAAGGCCCGAGAGGGGTTGTAGTGCCACAAAGAAGAAGAAAGTGAAAAAAAATACCTTTATGTAGAAATCGGTTTATTCAGTTATTCAATGTTTACATACCGACATGAAAATGGCACATTTATACAGAGGTGGCCAAAAGTGATCGGACAATACAAGAAACAAGCAATAAAATACTTTTACGAGCATAAGCTTTGAAATGAAATAAAAATTTTTCCCTTATATAAAAGTTACTTGTATTCTCAATTAATTGCACAAAAAAATAAAACAGAAATAAAAAGATTTTCACGAGAAAATTAACAACTAATTCAAATTCACATTGCATCAAGTGGACAAAAGTAATCGGACATTTTGAAAAGTGTGAAATTAGTCATTGAAGTTTGGAGCAATTCTTTTCTTTTCATTTCCGAGTTTAAAAGGGAATTCCCCTAATTATATGTTGATATGTGTTTTTCTGATATCAGTCATTTACTTGTCAGTTTTAAGTGAAGAAAGTTAAACATGGCTAAGAATCGCAAAGAAACCTGTATACATGAAAGAAAAGTTATAATAAAGTTGTATAAAGAGAATAAATCCTTTTCTGAAATATCAAAAATAATTGGAAGAAGTCGTTCGACAGTTTTCGATATCGTGAAACGGTTCAGAAAAAATAATCAGGTGGAAAACGAAATTAGGAGTGGTCGACCATGTAAACTAACAGAGACAGACGCACGAAAAATCTTAAGAATTGTTAAAAAGAATCCGACTACAACGTCCAGAAGTATTAGGGATCAATTAGCAGATGTAAATGGTACCAATGGTAGTGCCCGGACTATTCGTAGAGCTCTCAGCCGTGCTGGTTATCAAGCGAGAGTACCTCGAAAGAAACCACTAATTAGCAAAGTTAATAAGAAGAAAAGATTATGCTTTGCAAAAGAATTTAAAAGCAAGCCGCTCGACTTTTGGACTCGTATAATATTCTCTGATGAGAGTAAGTTTAATATCTACCACTCCGACGGCAGGTTGTTGGTGTGGAGAACTCAAAATAGTGAGCTTCATCCCAAAAACATTCAACATACAGTAAAACACGGAGGTGGCTGTGTAATGGTCTGGGGTTGCATGGCTGCCAACGGTGTAGGAGAACTTGTTTTCATTGACGAACCTATGGACAAACTAGGTTACTTGTCGATTTTGAAAGAAAATTTGAAAAAAAGTGCACAAAAATTGGGTCTTGATGGTCATTATTTGTTCCAGCAAGAAAATGACCCAAAGCATACAGCTCATGATGTTCGTATGTGGCTCCTTTTCAACACTCCTGGTCAATTAAAAACACCACCGCAATCCCCAGACCTAAATCCCATCGAACATCTTTGGGATCATCTGGATAAAAAAATAAGGAACCATCACATTACTAATAAAAGTCAACTGAAGACGGTGTTATTAGAAGAATGGGACAACATTACTCCGGACGTTACCCGTAAGTTGGTACAGTCTATGCCCAATAGGTTAACAGAAGTTATAAAACAAAAAGGATACGCAACTAGATATTAAAAGCCTATGTTCTAATGGAATCATCAGAAAGAAAAGTATTACAATTGAACGTCCGATTACTTTTGTCCACTTGATGCAATGTGAATTTGAATTAGTTGTTAATTTTCTTGTGAAAATCTTTTTATTTCTGTTTTATTTTTTTGTGCAATTAATTGAGAATACAAGTAACTTTTATATAAGGGAAAAATTTTTATTTCATTTCAAAGCTTATGCTCGTAAAAGTATTTTATTGCTTGTTTCTTGTATTGTCCGATCACTTTTGGCCACCTCTGTATATAAGGAAGGAAAGTTCCAATGGGGAACTCCATTCGTTTGCCAGACGAAGAAGAGAAAATTCGGACCGACTCTAACGAGTTATTATATCTTCCTTGAAGTAGTTGAGAACATAATAAACGCAAAGAATCAAAAGCGCAGCTATCTTTTCTTTCAACCTTAGGGATTTTTTTACCAAGGAGTGCAAATGACGAATAATGTTTATTTTTAAGCAACTGGCGGACAAGGTCGCGGAACCGTGATGATTGGAGGAGGTTAATCCTGGAGGCCGACCCGGCTTGGACTATCGCGCCATAGATGTAGATGTATGTTTTTATGGTAGCTGAATTCAGAATTCACATATTAAAGTTGGAATAAATGAAAACCAATGATTTTGACAAAACTAAGTTTGAACACAATCTCGCCAATTCAGTGCTTGCATATAAACATAGCGTGATCTTTGTAGCGTCTATATTTTTTTAAATTTTTGAAGCAAATCGAATACAATAAAGACAAGAATTTTTCGATATTATCGCGATCTAGTTTATTCCAGAATCAATTCTCCTACAATGTGTGACGTTAAAATTATTCATTGGATATTTCATAAACTTAAATAGTATAATCTAGTTCATATCTGGCGTACTGATTTTTCGGGTCATTACTTATCCTCGGATAACCCACAATCAAGGCATCTTGACCGCCAATATATAAGGAATTATATATTTTCCAATATACATCTCGTACCTTTCGAGCAGGGTGGAACAAGCCTTGTAATGTATATTGCAAGATTTTTATTGGCCCAAGTGAAACACGTAATCCTTCTACGGCATCCATAAACGCTTGTACTAAATGAGGTGATGTTTCAAAAATATTTGGCCATACATAATTCAAAAGGTGAATCAATGCATCTTCACAACCAAAGCCATATACACCCAGTGCCATATGTTTTATTGCAGCACAAGCCGTTTGACGATGAACCAAGTCTCGGTCCATCAGCGCGTCTTCCAGAAGTGGGCACACTGCATATATGTAATCCTTACCCATTTCCCCTATATATTCGAAGAGGAATGATAATGATTTTAACACTCCATTTTGGACGTTCAACTCTGGCACTCTGTACTCGTTCATCAAAGCTGGTAGTACTGTGAAAGGTCGACAGGTTTCCGCGACAATGGCTATGGCTACTGTTGTGCACACTCTGTTTTGCCGCTCCTGTACTTTTAAATTGTTTAATAAAGTAGCCAGTACATCATGGGGACCGATAGCTTTGGCAATATAACCGAACGTGTTCACTGTTGCTCGACGGATTGCTTTCTTGTGGGCTTTGAGTAATTCTAATAATTCAAAGCAGATTCTCATCCACTCACGAGCAGATACATACTCAGGTCCTCGATCAGCGATTCTACCAACTAAATCAATGCAATTTTCTTGTACTTTCTCATGACGATTTTTGAGAATAGGCGTCAAGCGAGGCAGTAAATCTTTTATGGGTGGTGTCATCTTTGTCATACCAATCACATTCACGATAGCTTTCAACGCCCCCAAGATCGAGCCTAATACTTCAGGATATTCCTCACCCAAGTATTCATACAATACTACACCTAAATGTCCCATCAACTTTTCTTCTTGACATGTTTTCATCACAACAGCAATTCGTGAAATCAAATCGGCAGCTTGCTGTCTTACTTTGGCCGATTTATTATTCAAACGCCAGAGAATAGTACCACAAATCTGCGGTAGGTAAGGTTTCACACGCTTGCCTAATTGGTTCACAATAGTTCCAAACCCGTTCAGCATTACTACGTCCTCTGTTGTTTGTTCTTGGAAAGCATACAGGATACCGTCGATAAGCTGTTCTTCTAAACGTGAGTCTATGTCTGCTGCTCCCAAGTTACCCATGATTTTCTCAATCGTTTCCATTACCATTTTTCTGTACTGTTCGTTTTCATCTTTCAAATCATCCACAACTCTATTGATAATTTCTGACGCGCCTACTTTATTGGCTATTTCAACGGTTGTATCAACTAGCTGCCGATAGTTGCGACGATCTAAAGCCATTCTGTGATTCCAGAAGAATTTGAAGAAGTGCGGCAAAATCTCTTCTTTGATATATTGTGCTTCGACACCATCAGTGGCACAGCATTGCTTCACTACTTTTAATACAATCTTTTTCATTTCTTCGTCTGGCGACTGGAACTCTCGGATCAAAATCAACATCACTTCTCGAGTATAATAGTTTGCGTATTCGGCATCCATAAGAGGGATCAAATAACCGATAGCCTTCAAGAAAGCAGCCAAACCTTTACCACGATGCGTACGAATACCTTTCCACAATGGTTTGAGCACAGAGTCAAACGATTCGATACCATAGGGAGTTGCAGCTTCTGCCAGCGCAGCAATAGCCAACGCAGTAATTGTTCGTACCTGAAAAAGTAAACATTCTAATTAGTTCACAGCTTTTTTATAGCATGAAATATGGAATCACCTTTTGCTGTTCATCTACAAGACCATGTTCGATAATTTCAACGAGAGCTTTAAGATGCGGTAAAATCGCACAGCCCATCAAAATAGCAATTTGTTGAACAATTTTTATACCAGTGTGACGAGCTTGCCACGATTTCTTACTTTTGCACACGGCTTTCAAGAATGGTAATAGCGAGGGAATGCCTAAAGCAGAAGCTACTACGGCGAAGGCTCTGGCAGTCGTGTTTCGAACATATTCATCAATGTTATCAATATCGGGTCTCATTGTTGAAATCATTGTAGCTAAACCAGCAGCTTTTGCCAAATTGGAAATAATTTCTCGACCTTCAACACGAGCATAGTAATCTTCATCAATAAGCAAAGGTTCAATAACCACAAGAATTTTGTGCACGTAGGGGCGCACTAAATCATCTAGCTTGTAAAGAATACGATCAATAACTTTCACAAGCAAATGCCGTTCTTGATCTTCTAAGGTAGGGCTCATCAAAAGAGGAAGGATCTGATTGAAAAGTGGGCCAGCTCCAAATTCACGAGCTTTATCAGTAATTTGTCGCAAAGCAGATTTCCGCATAGGAGGGGTTCCGTTCTTAATTTTCAACAATAGTTTCATAATTTTCCTTTCCTTTTGCTCTTCAGGGCTGAGAGCTTCTTCATCAACATCGACTAGCAGCTTGTCGAAATATTGAGCATCTTCTGGTTTCATGAACGGTAAGTTCTGTCCTTTTGGTTGATTGTCCATAAATTTCGCGCTCTTATCTTCAGATTGAATGAAGAAACCTGCTGGCGTACCAGCTATTGGAGTTGGAGTCGCTGTTAACTTGCGAGCTGGTGTTCGAAGTGGAATGTATCCAGCTGGAGGAGGCAATATTTTATACCCAGGTGGGAACATTGCGTCCAATTCGTCGTCTGTGAAGGGTCGGTTTCTTTCATCAATTTCCTTTTCCCATCGATAAGCCTGTAATTGCTCAGGAGTCATAGCTGCTAAGTGGCCTGGTGTTGGAGTCGCCATGGCCATCGCCTTTGGCCCGACTGGAGTGCTGCCACCAGGAGTCAACATTGGTGTGGCATGTCCAGGCGTTGCATGGGGCGTCATACTTGGTGTCATAGTAGGAGTCATCGCGGAGCTAGGTGTCATCGAAGGAGTAGCATTTGAAGGTGTTTCATCCCAACGACTTCGACGTTTAGATGTACCTGGTGTGGAACTTTCGATAAGAACATTGTCTGCTGTTCCACGGTCCGCTTTGGGTGTTTCTGCCCACCCGCTGTGCCCAGGTGTTTCTCTTTCTGTTTTAGGGGTCTCATCCCACCGATTACGACGAGTTGACTTTTCCGCTGGTGTGTCTCGTCCGGGCGTTGTTGCGTGAGCAGGAGTCGCATCCCAGATTCGTGTACTTAAACCAGGTGTTGCTCCCGGTGTCTCACTTCCTTTATGCCCAGGAGTTTCGTCCCATCGATGATCAGCCGGTGTTTTCTAAAGATCAAATTGTGTTAAACAAGTGATTTCCCAAAAATAAAAGAATGCTTACATCATCCCATGACGGAGTAGGTGCCTCTGTAGCAATTGGTTTCTTCGCTGGCACAAATTGGTCATCAATAGTTTGATCCCATCGTCCACGTTTCCTTGGTTCCTTTTTTGTTGCATCACCGTTAACGACTTTAAGAGTTCCATCTTTAGCTTTTTCTAATATTTTTCGGCGAACCTGAAATATTTATGTGTCATTAATCGCAATTTGTTTTTTGTTTCTTTTTAACAATTTAATTTAATTTTACAATCCATAATGGGTTATTAAGTGGAGATGTTCAATCATTTTTTGCCTATGGAGTTCTAATTTGTAGAAACAGCAACAAGCAACTTACTTCATTTTCTTCTCCTTTGAGCATTTGCTCGCGCATAATATCCGTATAAGTACGCGATCCGATGTCCGGCGTTTTGCCGCCTGTAAAAAACAAACAGAAAGCAGCGATTTCAGTTCAATTTCTGCCTACAAGCTTCTAAATGGAACCGATTTGTTCCGATTAATAACTATCAATCCAAAATAATTACACATTTATCACCAAGTCACTGTGGAATTGTTTTAGATCGTCAGTTTAGCAACGCAAAAAATATAAAATTTGGTTTGTACGTTACTATGTATTGTACTTCATATTGCGGCTTTTACTTTTATCTAAGGTTTCAAAATACATAATTCTACAAATTTTATATTTTTTTGGAAATATACGTACGTTATCCATCGCTGGTTCCATTTTATCAGAATTTTATTTTAAACTTTAAATAAAATTCATCATAGTGTTGGACATTATCCTGAAATAAATGCTCTGTGATTAATACTTTTCTGTAATTACAGTCATACACAATCAATCATACTGTACTGTGTACTAAAATCTGTGCTTCCGCTTAATTAATCTTAGAGAATTTGCTTCAACATTTCCACAAACGGAATTCAACTCATTTTTTCAGACGCAATTTCATTGATTTTTTTTTCAAAGCTAGAAGATTCGCAAAAAGCACAGATTTTTTAAGCTCGTTAACAACTCTCTGCTTTGCCACTGACTTTCTACATTTAAGCAGTAAACCGTCAGTTTTATGGTTTTTAGGCAGAGGACTGAGTACTTTCGCAAGCTTTGATGCATCCGTTGACCTGTTGTAAATTTTGATGCCATTAATTTCTTTCTATTCCCACACATTCGCTCACTCATTCACTCGATCTCTCACACACAAAATAAGTTGATATGACTACACTGATATGCAAAAAATAGCTTATGTTTTTTAAGGGAAAAAATTACTTCTAAATTTTTTGCAAATTTGCCTAATCAGTCCTCTATGTGAATATTAAAAATTTTAAAACTAATTTCAAAAGTTCTAGTAATAATTTTTAATTTTGAACACGAAGACTATATTTGAATAAATACAATTATTCTCAAAAGGTTTTGACGATATCACTTATAAACGAACATATCTAACGATCTTAAAGCGTTTGATTATACTGAACACGGCTGAGCAATAAATTTTTAATTAATCGCTATTGCATCAAATGCTCTCGATTACCAGGCGAGCGCACAAGACAACTTAGTTGTTGAATCGTTAAATGGTTATTTAGGATGAAGAATTAATAATTATATCCAAGAAAATGCTAATACTATTGACGCAGACACGAAAATGCATCGTGTAAGCAAAGTTTAGCGATGCTATTTCTTTGGCTGTTATTTTTTCGAATATTGGTCAATAATTTTAAGATTTATAAGAGATAGCCAACATGTATTTGATTACACGAATATTAACGAACAATCAATTGAACTAAACGATTTTATTGAGGAAAATGTGAAAATTGAAAATCGTACTATAATTACAAGAGATACGCGAAGTTTCACTCTATTCTAAGATGTCTTATCGCGCGGGGAGGATAAACATTTAGATTTTTTTAAATACAATTTTATGAATCCCCCATCTATACATTTCATTTTATACGGCACATAACGGACGAATAAACTTTTTTTTGGGGTTATCTTTCTGTATTGGGAATCATGGAATATTTTTTATGCAGTCACTTCTGATCCACATACTCGTACTTAGTTTGATGTCTACAGAATAAAATTATGTTTTTGGCTACCCAACTGAAGGAAAATTTTTTTTCTTTTCGCTACATACAAAATACAGAGCTTTTCTGTAATACAGAAACAAGGGAAAATAAATTTTGACATAAATGCTACAAATTATTAAATTTGCAGAAAATTATGTGAAAAACAGAGGCTTTTATGTCCCAAGTAATGCTTTCACATTGGAACAAAGCCTCAAGCTTTAATCGAAAGAGAATAGAAAGAAATGAATGCCTGTAATAACGAAATCCCCATGCTCAAATAAATTAGTCGTATATACTATACTAAGCCCCTGTATGGCTTTTAAAATCTGTTTTGAAAAGTTCTTGGCAAGGTCTTTCATTTGTCATCCCAAATGACTACCTTTGGTAAAAAATATTTTAAGGGTCCCCTTATTATATGGGGACACGCTCCTTAAGAATTTTTGAAATTGTTATTGATATCTTAGCTCGTTTGTTTCAGTTTCTAGCTGGTGGATCAATGCATTAGAGTGTACTCGAAAGTTCTGCTGAAAAAGGTGGTTACAGATTTTCGGAAATAAGATTTACAAATGTCTAGAAATTTCAACAGAAGTATGCCGTCCATCCATAAATTCATAATTTGTCGCACTCTACTCCACGAAGAAGAATGCAAGTAGCGTAATCCCTACAAAAACGTTTCTACACTGTCTTAGAAAATGTTTTCCGTCAAAAAGATGAACTAATTAAAGATGGAAATGTATCCGACATAATCATGAATTTTCTTTGTAACTTAATGCTAGAAATTTATAAATACAATCAACGTTCACACTATTGCACAAGTGGTGTTGGTGATGACCCAACGCCAACCAGTGAAACAAGTTATGTCAAGATACATGCAACAAACACTCCAGTGCACATTAATAATGTTGCAAATAGAAAACGAACGATGTGGAAAAGTTAATAGATGGAATTATGGGTACTCTCAAAATGTTTTGGGGGATCGTTCACAGAAAGAGAAAAATGACTGGTTCGAAGAAGAGCGACGTAGTTGTCAATCAAAGAAATATAACATACAAAGGTTGTATCTAGCGACAAACGAGCTAAGAAACTGTTTTGATTGGAAAAACAAATGCTCATAAATCGTCAAATTCCGAAAATAATGTCAGATTTGGTTCAATTTAACAATATGAAAGGACATCGATTTCATGGATGTATTGCATCGCCCTGCGCAATACTTCCAAGAAATTTCATAACCCACAACAATGACTGAAGCTGTGAACATATCTTCTTCTTCTTCTTGTAGGACTACAGCCCCTCTCAGGTCTTCGCTTCCTGCAACAAGCGCCTCCGACTGCCTTGGTCCATTGAGCACGTCCTCCAATTTTGAAATCCGAGCAGCGATGAATTATCTTCGTCGACCGAGTCAAACCAGCGAACATATCAAGAGCTAGAAAAGGTACCCTAGTTTCACAACTAATAAAAGAAAAGGTATGCGACCTCAAGAACTAATGGGATATCTGCAGAGCTGCTCCATAAAAGTTAGCATAATCTCCTTTACTGGTTGATACTTAAAAATTACCTGAGAGAGAAAAGAGAGACAAGTAGCGCTGTGAAAATTACATACATCTTTTTAATGTGCACTTTTCTCTCGAAAATCAGTGAATTTTATATTAAATTTTACTTTGAAAATAAATTTGCGGAATACCAAAGCAATTTTCGAAGGCATGTCTACTATTGACCAAATGTTTTCAGTAAAACACTTGTTCAAAAAGTGTTCAAAATACAATATCTGTGGACAGAAACTTTTCGTAAAGGTCTAGCAAACGTACGATAGTGTCGACAGAAATGCCCTGCATGAAATAATCCTTGATTTTCGTTTCCGAATAAAACTTGCCTGCTTTTTTAAAATAATATCAATACAGGTGCAGGTTGATGGTATATTAGCTAAATAGGATTTTTGTACAGAAAGGCATATTTAGATTTGTGCAGATCAGCTAATAATAATGCCGTTTTCCGATTGCAGATATATTCACTTGTTGGTTAGCTACGCGGGTTTAGTGAATTATAATTTTTTTTTTTTTTTTGTTAAATTACCGAATGAATGGCCGGAGAGGCAATCGGGTCCAGGTTGTTCAGAGACTGCTTGATTATTCACAGGAAAATGAAAACTTCTTGTCAATAACCATAACTGCTGATGAATTATGGGTTTACAGTTACGACATCGAAACAACAATTTAATTGGGTAGATGTAGGTTTTTATTACGGAATCAACAAACGAAAAATCGGGCTCTGGAACATATAGGAGCCGTGTTATTCAAACAGTCTGCGTATTTTTTGAGCCGATTTCACGTCTGTGAAGAGTTACGGCCTTATTCCATGAATTCGTGAGGACATACTCTTACACTTAGTTAACAATACAATTGCATATGATCCTTGTATTTTGAAAGTTTGATTGATATCAAATACTTAGCAAAATAAACAATATATGACACTGTAGTTTTCTTTGGATTTGTTCAGGTGTATATTTTTAATATGTCAAATGATTGATGATTTGACAAAATCCTCAAAAACGAATGAAAACAGCATATTAGTACGATTTACTGTACATACATTGGCCAAAAACTAAAAATCTCCGAATTCTACGTCCAGCATTCGTTGCGTACAGACGTTTTTTAGACGCTCCTGTAATTAATTTGTAAGAATTAATAATTTGTTAAACGTCAATCGGAAACTAATTTATTTAAATTGGAAAAAGCTTATCACATCTTCGGAACAATTTATATCTTAATTTCGACTCGATAATCGAAATAACAAAGCGAAGAACCCCAAGAAAGCTTCGGGGCCGGTTGCATGGAAGAACCCGACGGCTTCAATCAATTACAACCAGTAGGTTGTCATACTGAAGAAAAGCTCGATCAGCAGGGCTCCACAGATGGTGCAGGAAAACTGAAAATAATGGTCAACAATGACGAGTTCGAAAAAAACTAAGAAGGAAAATGAGGAGCTCAGATTGTGTATCTTGTCCCTCGAAGAAATTATCAAGATGAAGAATCAAATATCAAAACATCAAAAACAAGAAACGAAGCTGAAAAAACTGAAGAAAACAAAAAGAAAAGTGTGAAGCAAACCACCCCAGAAGATAATGAGAGTAGAAACTATTTCGGTAAGAGGACTGTCGGACGGTATTCAAATGGGAGAAGATAATGAAGCAAATTTCATTGAATATTCGAAAAATTAAAATAAGAAGAAACCAACTCGCGAGTCTGCTGGTTCAGCGGGTAAAACCAGCAATAAGACAGAAAAAGTTCCGCCAATAAATGTATTCGGGCAACGCGGTCGCGATATGGTTCGGCTATTGTCAGCTGGAAATAAACTAAGCAATTTCGAAATTAAGAGAAAAAACGCAAACAAAATAACGATGTCAGCCAAATATGCATTAAATTCTGAGGAGATTCCGCTCTTCATTTATACTCTATCAGACCTTTCTGTTGAAGGGGCTAGACTGCGAAGTGCATACGGTCGATCTCCTTCGTATGCTTAAGGGCGCCGCACCAGCGGTTGTTTTTATTTTTGTTAAAAACATTGCAATAAGGTGATCGACCGTCGAAAAAAATGTGTATTTCATTTAGTTCAAATTTCCAATAAAAGCAGCCCAAGTACCCCCTTCAACAGATAAGGTACTTGAACTTCAGAGTGGTGAGATGGAAACGTCTCCAGAAAAGGGAAGTCATTTTATGCTATCAGTGTCAACGATTTGGCCATTCGGCTGCCAACTGCGCCATGCATTACCGGTGCGTTAAATGCATGCCCCCAGATGAGTGTAAATTGGCCCAGATAGAGCTAAAAGAGAATCTGTACTGCCAACTGCGATGTATTCGGTTACCGTGAGCTATGATTTCATGCCGCCGATATCAAGATGCATAAGTTGAATTTATTCCAAAACAAACGCAAGCACACCGCAGTGTGATACCTTCTAGCTCCGTCAAGTCTGGGGTTTAATTATCACTCGCCGCTAGAGGAGCAGCAGACAATAATGTGAATGTGAATAATGTAAATAATGTAAGTAACAATAATGAGCTGACTCGCAAAATTTATCAATAACTTGAATCTCTAACGGAAAGGAGTAATAAGCAGGATAAAAAAATTAATTTCGTATTTCAAAGTTTAGGTGAACATGATTTAAAATAATTTGCGTCCAGTCACACCCCCATGGATGGGTTTCGTTCCATCTCGATCAACGTCAACTCCATTGTAACTCTATCTCGACGTGACTATCTCCTGGAATTCATTATCAAGCAAAATCCTGACATTATGCTTCTCACTGAAACTCACCTCAATTCATGGCTCTCATAACGTTCAAGGATTCTGAAGTCGTAAGAAAAGATAGGGTAAACTTTGATGGGGGGATGGCACCGGGATATTGATTAGAAGACAGTATTGTTTCGAAAATATTGATAAAGACGAATTTAAAAACTTGATTTTCTGAAGGTGTCCATTATTAAAATTTCACTGTTATGTGGGAATAATCTCTTTGTTATCTCTTTCTATGCAACTGGATGAAATGTTCTCAAATTCAAGGAGGAGCTCGATTCCTTGTTTGAAATACTCGAAATGAATAGGCTGCATAATTATTGTATTCCTGCCGGTGATCTGAACGACCGGCAAATATCATGACGGAACGCCAACCATGAATCCGCCTTAGACGATCCCAAGCCCGTTTGAGAAAGGAGGGATCTCCTTGTTTCTCCAACCCACAGCTTCCATGATTCCTCATCTTAAACCCTACGACCAACTGGTAGTAAATGGTCTGGGGGTCACACATTGGGTTTTGGTTCCCCAATCATGAGACATTAAATGCCGAGAAATGCAAATAACTGCAAATACATCTACAGCTCTGCTACTAAATTCTACTTACACCTCCTTTGTGGTGACGTAAGAGGGTGAAGGCGAGTCTTCCGTGCCTGATAACGGAATCGACACTAATAACCATACCGCCGGAATGCAGGTTGGGCGACGAACTAACTTCTCGTCTCTGGAAAACCCTACATTGTTTCGAAACATGCAAAAAAGCCTTAGAATACTGGCAATCCACGAAACGAACTGGATTGGAAATGATATTCAAGATATGAGATCGCACACGATATTCAAAAATGGAAGCCTGCTGAAAGCGGAGTCGCTTTCATTCTGGATATGGAGTTCAAATCGCACGTTATTGATTTTAAGGCAGTCAATTAACGAATGTGTGCGATCCGAATCAATGCGAAATTCTTCGAACATATCAGAAATCTAGTCATACGTTCGACTTGCTTCCCACATCGACGCGTACATAAAATCACCTGGGTATCACCGAATGGCAACACAGAACCAGATCGACCATGTTCTGATTCAATAAATATGGGCCTCGAGCATACTTGACGTCCGTACATACCGAGGAGCGAATTCTAAGTCGGATCAAATTAACCTAGCGATGTCGTATTCGACAATCAACCCTTTACAGAAATTCGACATCGAGCGTCCGTAGTAACAAAATTTCCCGGAGACCCTCGAAAACCAGCTGGTTCCCATCCTATCAGACATATCGCCGAAAACAAGCAACGAGCTATGGGTGAAAATGAAAGCGTTAAATAAGACTGTGACAGAATGCGTTAAATTAAAAGAATCATGAGGCATGCGAACAAATATTAGTCAGGAAAACCAGGACAAAGAGAGAACACTATGAAAATCTCTGAAGAGTCGCAAATAAGATAATTAGAAATAATACCATGACGGCCAATTGAGAAGCATCGATGTACGTCTATCGAGCAAAAACACAAGACAAGCATACAAGTAGTGAAAAAATTGAAACTAGGTTATCAGCCCAAGACATCATCGCTGATGAAAACTGGATTAAAGAAAGATGGGCATTATATTTCAAGAACCTCCTAAATCCTCCGTACAGCTCCAGAACAAGGGAGCCTATAGATATTCCTGGATAGCTTCAATTGGCCTCAGGAACTCTAGTAGGTAATGTTTTGAAAGAAAATTGAAAGTCGCACATGTTAATTCATCTAAGTCGGAGGATTGAGATATATACATATGACCATATACGTTTTCTGCGGATTAATCGCCCGACATGTTGTTGCCGCTTTATTTAGTTTAACCCCTCAGAGTCGAAATTGCGTTACAGTTGGCCGAAATATATTCAATACATGTATGCAGCCGAAGCATAGAAGAAACGGACGATAAATCAACTTCTTGCTTCATATTGTCATGCGAAGGTTGAGTGTCTAATTCTCGGTATTCAAGTGGATGTGATTTTTTGACGTAGTGGAAAAATAATTATTTGATATTTCAGTGTCGCTTTTCCACTTGCAGAGAAGAAAACAGCTTTAGAAATAGGAATGAGTAGAATTTTGTTGGATTATTGTTTTTAATTTATATTTATTTTATATATTGTCGCGTGTTATTGGTTCGCGGCCTATAATTTTAACGTTCCGGGAAAGTGAAAACGCAATGTCTTTTAATTTAAGTTAAAAGAGTTTATTCAGTTAAATAAAATGCACAATAATCAGTTAACACTTTCACTAATTTTAATTGTCACTATTAAAATTATCTAACACTTGTCCATAAATTTATTATCGCAATTGTCTTCTAAATTACTTCACTATTACGAAACACACTTTTCTACTACTCGAAGTATATCGCTTCCGACACACAATCGCAGTTCTTCTCGCGGTCGAATGAATGATTCCCCCCGTTCATTCAGCTCGCCTTTATATAGGGTCTCTACGTATTCACCCATTTCTCGTTTATTGGCGAATGTTCTACCGAGAAAATTAATGAATGGCGTGACGTCACTTGCAGATGTTGATCATGCTTGTTGGGTTCTCGTCGTTTCGAGTGAATTCGTGTTCTTCATTGTTGTGAAAACAATTGCGACAGTAGCTCGCAGAATTATTTGTACATGTAACACTGCCCCCACCTCAGTTCTTTTCGCCCCGAAAAGATGTGTCGCCAGTTGTAGTCAATTCTCCCTGGGTGTAATATGGGGCAAGACGGTCCAGATGCACGATTTTCATTTTTGCTCTCGGCTTACGATGTTCCTGTATTCGGTATACGACGTCGTTGATTCGCTTTGTAACTCGGTATGGTCCCTCCCAATTATGTTGCAACTTTGGAGACCTACCCTTTCGTCGTTGCGGGTTATAAAGCCACACCAAGGCATCTTGCTGGAAGCCAGTAGAATTAGCCTTTAGATCATACCTGGTCTTCATGCGGTCAGTAGCCGATTCGAGGTGTTTTCGCACTGTCCGATGTATCTGGTTCAACCGTTGTCTTAGATCACTTGCGTACTCCGAGACCGTTTGGGGTTTCTCAGGGGGTGTTCCGAACTTTATATCGGCTGGCAAACGAATAGTCTTTCCAAAAATGACTTTGGCTGGGGCTTGGCCCGTCGACGCATGTTCAGCGGCTCTATACGCCATCAAAAATAGTGGGATATGTCGGTCCCAGTCCCTTTGGTTCTCGTCAACCATTTTGGCAAGGTGTTTATTGAGCGTGCCGTTGAAACGTTCGACCATTCCATCGGATTGGGGATGCAGCGGTGTTGTCCTCGTTTTCCGTATTCCGAGCAGCTCGCACATTTCGCAAAAAACTAGTGACTCAAAGTTTCGGCCTTGATCCGAATGTAGTTCGCCAGGTACGCCGTACCTACTGACCCAATTTAACACTAGCTGTTCAGCTACAGTAGTTGCTTCCTGGTTGGGAATGGGGTAGACCTCGGGCCACTTGCTGAAATAATCGGCTACAACCAGCGTATATCGATTTCCCCATTCAGATTCAGGAAAGGGTCCAGCGATGTCAACAGCAATCCTTTCAAACGGTACCCCTACGTTATAGGTTTGCATTTGTCCTCTCAGTCGTCGCTTTGGGCCTTTGACGGAAGCGCAAATTGTGCATCTGCGACACCAGTCCTCTACGTCTTCTCGAGCGTGGAGCCAGTAGAACCGTTCCCGCAATTTCGCTAAGGTCTTGTTAACACCAAGGTGGCCTCCCGAGGATCCTTCATGCATTTCCTTAACCACATCGTGGATTCGGCTTTTGGGTAGTATAGTTTGCATCCTATAGGAGCTGCCATCCGCCGTTTCCCATTTCCGCTTGAGTACACCACCCTCCACCTGAAGGGAGTTCCATTGTGCCCAATAGCTTTTCAGGGTTGCGCCATGCGTTGAAACGTCCTTCCACTCAGGTCGCCCAGTCGTCTCCTTCCATACGAGCAATGGTCCGATGTCTTCATCGGCTAGCTGGGCATTTCGAATCTCCTCCGTTGACCAACCTTCATCGAATTCAGCCGTTATCATTCGCAGATCAACGGGCGGCTCCTTTTCCTCAATCCGTCGGCAATGCTTGCAGTTAGCTGGACATGGGCGACGAGATAGGGCGTCAGCATTTCCATGAACTCCGCCCTTTCGATGAACAATTTCGTAGTCGTACGACTGCAATCTTTCGATCCATCTCGCAACTTGTCCCTCGGGGTTTTTGAAGTTAAGTAGCCATCTCAGCGATGCATGGTCCGTTCGAAGAACAAATTTCTGGCCATATAGATACTTGTGGAACTGCTTGGTGGCCTCTATTATAGCCAATAGCTCCTTCCTGGTCACGCAGTAATTCCTCTCACTTTTTGAGAGAACTCGACTGTAATACGAGAGGACTCTTTCTTCGCCATTGATCTGCTGGGAGAGTACAGCTCCAATACCGCCGTTGCTTGCATCGGTGTCAACTACAAACATTTTTCCGGGGTTCGGATACGCCAGCACGGGTGATTCACACAGCTTTTCCTTCAGGGTCTCAAAGGCTGTCTGGCATTGTTCATTCCAGACATACGGACGATTTTTCTCGGTTAGCTGATGGAGACACTTAGCTATTTTGGCAAAATCTTTGACGAATCTTCGATAGTAGGTCGCCAGACCCAGAAAACTTCGTAGTTGGCGCTTGTTGTTTGGTGTTGGCCAGCTTTTCACGGCTTCAATTTTCTCAGGGTCTGTTTTGACCCCTTCTGCTGATACGACGTGTCCCAGGTATTTTACTTCATCTGCGAAAAGAGTACACTTCTCGGGACTAAGTTTCAAATTTGCCAGTCGTAATCGGGAGAAGACCTCTTCTAAGTTCCGCACATGCTCTTCGAACGTTCTACCGATGACGATGATGTCATCTAGGTATACCAAGCAGGTTTTCCAGGTTAGACCACGTAGCACATATTCCATCAAGCGTTCAAAAGTGGCTGGAGCATTGCAAAGCCCAAACGGCATCACAACAAATTGCCACAATCCGGTCCCAACTGAAAATGCGGTCTTCTCTCGGTCCTTCTTGTCAATTTCTACCTGCCAGTAGCCACTCTTGAGATCGAGTGTAGAAAACCATTTTGCGTCGGCTAAAGTGTCCATGATGTCATCGATGCGTGGGAGTGGGTAACTATCTTTCTTAGTGACGTCGTTAAGCTGCCTATAGTCGACACAAAAGCGAGTGCTACCATCCTTTTTCTTGACTAGAACTACAGGCGCGGCCCATGGACTGACAGAAGGTTCAATAACGCCTTGTTTTTCCATGTCCGAGATCAGCGCGCTCACTTCTCCTTGTTTGGCTATAGGGAGACGTCTCGGTGCTTGTCGAATCGGCTTGGCTCCCTGTGTATCTATGACGTGAGTTACCATACTCGTTCGGCCTTGGTCATCCGGGCTTGTTGAGAAGATGTCACTGTACTTGGTGACCAGATGAGAGGCTCGTTTGAATAGCTGCACTGGCAATTTGACCTGCTTCAATATTGCAGACGTGGATTCCCGGGCTTTGTCTGTGTCTTGCCTCCTTTTCCAATGATGGTCGTGAGTAGCTTCCAAAGAGGTGATGGTGGAAACAGGCTGGCAGCTGCCGATGACTTCTCCCGCTTTGATGCTAGTAGTTGAGTCTGCGGTGTTAAGGACTCTAACCGGCACATATCCGTTCCTTAAAGATCTTACAAGGCATCGTCCTACAATCAAACTGCGTAATGCAGACGTCGTCGTTGGCTCTATCAGATAAGATCGGTGGTCTCCAGAATCACCATCAAGCTTGGCCCATACAATGCTTTCGGAAGAATTCGGTACATCAGTGTCAGTACATACCACTACATTCATCTTGGGAATTCGGACGCTGGGATCCTCTATCAGTACTTCTACATTCTGCCATTTCAATACACGTTTGCCCAAATCCAACGTGATTCCATGTGGTCGCAGAAAATCCATTCCGAGAATGCAGTCATCCATAATGTTCGCGACCAGAAAATTATGTCGGAACACAAGGTCTCCCAACTGTATCTGGAGGTTGACCTCTCCATGAACAGGTGCAGTTTCTCCCGTAGCTGTCCGTAGTGAGGAAATTCTGCCCTTGTGAAGTTGTTGCTGTCTAACTAGGTCTGGTCGGATAATCGATCGGGTTGCACCAGTGTCGATTGTTATGGTGCAGTGTTCTCCGTCAGCTTGACCCGGAAGGCATAAGTCCGCTTCTCCACGATGTAGTCTTGACACGGTGATGATGGTGCTGGGGACGTCGATCCTCCTAGCCAACCTCTGCCCCACGAAGTTGGCTCTTACATGTTTCCCGACCCCTCTGTTTGAAGGGCTTCCATTCTGGGCTCCTGACTCGGTCTGGATCTCCTTCTAGCTGCACACCCTGGACAATAGCTCGGTTTTCTTCGCTTCTTGCAGTCTCTTTGCAGGTGCCCCTTCTCTCCGCAATTCCAGCATCTAGGCGCACCATTTACATGCGGGTCTCGCTCAATTTCCACGCGCTCACACCTGCACTCGTCTGTCACTACCTCACGAACCCGGGCAGTGGTACGAGTCACATTTTTCGCTGCCTCAAAGTTCAGACTATAAGCCAGTGCGTCCTTAACCGTTTGCTTTTGAGCTAACCGCACGGCTTGTTGCAATTCCGGGTCTTTTAGCGCGCTGATGAATGCTTCCGTCGCTGCATCATCTCGATGTTCTGGGTCGTAGGCTGGATAAGCCAAAAGTGCCAGTCGCTCAATGTCTTGGGCTAGCTGCTGTAGGGTTTCACCAGACTTCTGCATTCGATGCCTTAGCTGTGACCGATAAATCTGCTTCAGATGATCGTCTCCATAACGCATGTCGAGCGCATTCATTATAGCATTCGGGTTTGAGTGCAATTCAACGGGGATCGTCTGCAAAAGCTCGGCAGCTGGGCCTCTTAGAGCAAGAATCAATGCAGTTGCTCGTTCCTGCTCATTCCAGTGATTTATGCGAGCGGCTGCTTCGAACTGGGTTTTGTAAATAGTCCAGACCGTTTGCCCATCGAATATTGGTGCTTGCACATTTCTAGATGAGCTTTGCGCTGCGGTTATAATTGGGGCTGGTGAGGCGGTTATTACTGCCTTTGCTGCTTCCAAGTCCTTTTTCACTTTTTCCATCTCATGGTTTACCTGGCTGATCTCAAGGTTGATTCTCTCCTCGACCTGGTATACCTTCTCCTCGACGCATTTAATTTGGCTGTTGAGACTACTGAGCTCCGCTTTTATTTCGGTTGACTGTTTTTCCAGCTTCTGAGCGATGTCTGCCTTGATTTCGATCGCTTGTTGATCCAGCTTCACTGATTGTTCATTAAGCTTCGCTGATTGTTCATTAAGCTTCGCGGTTAAATTGGACGACTGTTCATTGAGCTTCGCAGTTAAATTGGATGACTGTTCATCTAGCTTCGCAGTCAGACTTGATGACTGTTCATTTAGCTTCGTTGATTGTTCATCTAGCTTCGCAGTCAGACTTGATGACTGTTCATTTAGCTTCGTGGATTGTTCATCTAGCTTCGCAGTCAGACTCGATGACATCAGCATTAACATTTGCATCAGCGCATTTTCTGGCTCTTTTGATTTTGGTGTTTCTACTTCTCCACCTTCTGCGCCTTTTTCCGCATCTGAGAGCTCACCCGAATCCAGATTCACGCCTTCCGACTCGATCGCGTCACGCAAGCGTGCAATCAGTATGGCCTTTGTACCTTGTGTGGCCAGATTCCGCTGTTCCAACTCCTCCTTGAGCTCCGATATGGTCAATTCATTGATTCTTAGATGCAAGTTTCGTGGCATTTTTAATGTTTCTTTAAATTTTACTATTGTGCACTGTAAAAATGTTCAAATTTTCACTTTCAAAATTTTTCTTTCGCACTTCTTGACACCACTGTCGCGTGTTATTGGTTCGCGGCCTATAATTTTAACGTTCCGGGAAAGTGAAAACGCAATGTCTTTTAATTTAAGTTAAAAGAGTTTATTCAGTTAAATAAAATGCACAATAATCAGTTAACACTTTCACTAATTTTAATTGTCACTATTAAAATTATCTAACACTTGTCCATAAATTTATTATCGCAATTGTCTTCTAAATTACTTCACTATTACGAAACACACTTTTCTACTACTCGAAGTATATCGCTTCCGACACACAATCGCAGTTCTTCTCGCGGTCGAATGAATGATTCCCCCCGTTCATTCAGCTCGCCTTTATATAGGGTCTCTACGTATTCACCCATTTCTCGTTTATTGGCGAATGTTCTACCGAGAAAATTAATGAATGGCGTGACGTCACTTGCAGATGTTGATCATGCTTGTTGGGTTCTCGTCGTTTCGAGTGAATTCGTGTTCTTCATTGTTGTGAAAACAATTGCGACAGTAGCTCGCAGAATTATTTGTACATGTAACAATATATATATATATATATATATATATATATATATATATATATATATATATATATATATATATATATATATATATATATATATATATATATATATATATATATATAATATATATATATATATATATATATATATATATATATATATATATATATATATATATATATATATATATATATATATAATATATATATATATATA